>CM017798.1:29992016-30592016 GCA_008086715.1 Sitobion miscanthi | reverse complement strand
AATATAGAAAATGTCATAATAATTGTAGTGTATAGTAGCTGTACCTACCTTAATAAATATTCAATAATCTCAGTTAACAATAATTAACTAAAATACGTTCTTCTTTGATAGCCAATTATAGGTTAGGTTAAATTACATGTATAATCCAAATAACTATTATTATTACACTCACATACATTTTAACATGTATTTACAAAACTATAATATATTAGTAACTAGTAGGTAGGTTTAAAAATTTGTAAATATTATTATACGAATTTATCATACAGGTAGTACCTACAATAATTGAATTATTAAATTAATAATATACAGAGAAATTATCAACTTTTATTAAATTTATTGTAAATTCATATATTTTTTTTTATCCATGACCGGAGCAAGAAGTGGATCGTGACTGAAGTGTACCTCTCTCCCTCCTAATTAAATTTATTTGTCGGTGCAAATTTCTATTATCAAAAAAAAAATAAATATAAATAACAGTATTTTAACATCCATAATAATCAATTATTATGTATAGATTATACTTATACCATTTGAAACATTTAAATTTAAAAAAAACATGGTCTGCCAATATAAATAATGACTATATTATGTAATAATATGTGCAGTTCAAATACCAATTTTTCCAACTTATTATATATTATGTTCGTACTCAGTAATTATAATGAAATAATTGTTAGAACACTTAAAACATGTATAACATGTTCAGATAAGTGTTCCGAAATTTCGCAGCTCGGTGCTAATTTTATTTTTTGCCTTCTCCCTAATCAATAATAAATAATAAATTATAAATGTAAATTTATAAAAATTAGTTTTATATATTTTGTAAAATTAAAAATGGAAAAACATTTTTATATTTTACTATCAACAGGGACAAGATCACATCAACCTTTAGGACACGATCCCATTTTTCGTCGTAAAATGTTTGGTATGAATAAATGAACGAGATAAATAAATAAAAACTGTTTTCCGACATTAATTGTTAAAAAAAAATTACAAGTTCCAGTGTGTAACCCCCGAATAAGTTGTGAGTATACTACAGGGTAATATTTTATTGTTTGAGCTCTCTAAAATTCTGAATTGATTCAAACTTTGATTTTTGGAATAAATATTATTTAGTATAATTTTAGCTAAGGGATAATTTGATACCAATTTTTCCATGCCATTTAAAGACTAAGCGATCACGCAGATTTTTCATTTGGTCGGTTTTTTCAAATCTATGCTCTGTGAACACACTCTTTATGTCCGACTTTAAAAAAGAATTCAAAATGACGGTCGTAGACGTGAGTCCCAGTGCGAGGAACCTGTGATCTGTGAATAATATACACAAGTGACTGATGTGTGTCTTACCTTGACGCGCCGTATTCGCCGTATTCGGCTACGAACCCTCGAGAAACTGTCGACGCGTTTCTTTTGAGCCACGGCAGTTTAGGCTCACAAATGTGGGTTTACAGTCGAGTCTCAATAACTCGCATCTCGAGGGGAATAAAAATAAATTCGACCCTTGTATTGGTTGTATATACCTCCTCGAACGCAACTTAAAAACACTTCGATGGGCAAGGGAAAAAAATTCGAGTTATCGAGACTCGACTGCAATACCTATATAGTATATTATAATATTATCATTATCATGTAAAATTCGTTTCGTTGTCGCACTGCACTTTACACTGCACCGGGAAACGGTTCGAACGATGATCGAATGTCATTGAGAATCTCGTTTTCAGCGGAGAAAACAGTCGACGTCCGCCGTGTTTCATTAACGGAAAATATAATAATATCACGGCGGTTACCCTCTCCCGGTAATGTCTTACGTAATGCGTAAACAATACGAATCACGGTCGTGGAATAATAATAATATCTGCTGCCTCGACCGTTATTTTGAGGCGACTTCAAGCTCCTCCACGATTAAGCGGGGTTTCTCACGTCAGTTACCGTGTCGTGTCGACTCGTGTATTCCGAAATAGTATTTCAAATTTTAATATAATATCATCTAAAAATAAAATACACATATTATTTTTAAAAATGTACTAAACATTTCAAAACGATCTTTTCCGGAGATCACGGTGCACCGTAAAGTCACCTTAAATCCATCAACCACAGTCCACGCTATGTGCATGTATAACCTATATATATATACGCTATGTACGCGAACGAGTAACCACGGTATATAATATCAGTCAATTTTAATGGGAAACGGTGGTCACCGATCTTTACTCCGCGTCCGCCACCGCTGGTCGTCCAATTTTCAACGATCAATATTCTCATATTCTCGATCAACCCGTTTTCACGTCACCGGGAGTCTGTTAAAACATGTTGTGCAGTGTGAAAGTCGTGTCCAGCCTTTTTCTAGGCATATCCATCGTGACGTTTGGATGTTAACTAATGCATAACTAATATTATAGTGGTTTGCAGAGCGACCGAATTCCAGCCGAACGAGTCTTTTAAGTTAATATATACGTAATAGCATTGGTATATAAATTAATAAATATTATATTATATATTGTTGATATATTAAAGTAATTATTAGTGTTTATTATCAATAAGGTACTATATTTGCAAGCTCGTCATTTCCGATCCGATGAAACGCGTTGGCAACAATTATAGTTGTAAATCGTATGACAAATGACGATGTTTAGAATGATAATATTCATAATACATATTATTATATTTATATAAATATGAAACATATTATCGTGGATTATAGTTTATTTTATTGTATGTACTTGGATATAACGAAAGTTACAACGAAGTGTGTTCACACTTAAAACACACGCACGTAATACGCGTAAGGTTATTAAATACTTAAACCTTGGTGAAATAGTTTGCTTCAGATAATTAGATCAAACATCACACATAAAAATGTGTTAGTGGAACCTTCCAGATAAAGTACATTTAAAAAAAATGAGACCAAACCTGAACAGAAATTTTTATTAATTTAACGACCCTTTACCGAATGAAACATGTAGTTTTTTATTTGAACCTTGTTTAGTTTGTCTAGATATTTAAATTTTACATCAAATCTGAAACTGAACAGATTTTCTGAAAAAAATTTAAACGTATTATATAGGTATCGCGATAAATTCAAAAAAAATACTATATTCACCCTAACAACAACTATGTATAATTATAAAAGTATATATATATTTTTTTTTTTATTGTTATTAATTAGTTGGTTACGAACATTTATTTAGTTTATTCAATTTTTGAACACAAAACTAGAAGGCATTAAGTTAGGGTTCATAGGCGCCACTAGACCTAAATTCCCGGTGCTAGAATTTTTAGTAGATAATCACCTCAGTAGGGCCCCAATTTATCCAAATAATTCTAATTCCATAATATTTGATAATAGATATAGAATTTCATGAATATTGTTTATTTTAGTATGAGTGTTTATACCTATATAGTTCACTTTAAAATATATTTTCTTATTCTACGAATTATACATCTAAATACTAATACTAATTATGTATTGATAATATGAAGCTAATTATAATATTATACACACTTATTGAAACAAGTGTTAAAATTTGGTTTCTTTTATTTAGGCTGTAAATTGTTTCATCTTAATACTGTTGAAAATAAAAGTAGTTATTCATAGCTTACATATTTCTAGTTAAGAAATAAGAATATCTTCTGCACATCAAATGTTAAATAAATCTTACTGTAAGCAAGACACAAGTCGACGTGGATCTATACTTTCCAAATGAAGAATTTTACTAGTAATAATAGAGTGATACCGAGTTGCATAAACAATTTATTAATTTAATGGCTCGCTAAAATGTAATGGACAATCATGGACTTTGAAGTGTCAGTTATAGAAACTTATTTTACTGTTGAATTATTAAATGTTTAATGATTACTTATGCAATCCGATTTTAGAACAAAGTTGCTAAATTTGTTCAATAAGATGGATTTTGGTTATATGGATTAGTTAGTGCATGCATTGGAAGAGCTGTGGGAGGACCCCTTTTTAAAAAAAAAAATATTTCAGCGTACCCCTACTTATAATATCCTAATCAATAAAAAATTTTAATCTCCGAGTACCTACACACATTTTTTTATATTTTTACATATCACATATATTTTTTCCAATTCAAGCACTAAGAGGTATAAGACAATTTTGAACCATATCAGCATATTATGTGCTAGGAATATTAGGATCATCATCCAACTCGCGTGTAAAATTGTTTTTAAAACTATACTGAACATATTAAATAACCAACAGTAAACACAACTACAAAGATTATAGAATATAATAAGGTACCTCGAATAAAAAGTGCAAAATAATTTTAAAAATGATAAACCATTCCTGGAAATTAAACTTTATTGCACGTTATATAACATCAATAACCAACACAAACTTCATTATGAAACGAAAAGTTAAATGAGTTATTGCAGTTTTGATTTGAATTTAGTTTATTCAGTTTATGTATTATGTCTGCTACTCGATTGATCTCTCAATCACTTTCTATTCACTCATTTCGCTCGCTCTCTCGTTTTACTCGTCCGACCACTATACCTATTACCATACTTTGTGTTTGAATTGATTGAGTACTAATCTGAGTTCACCAACTCGGACGAGTACTCGTACCGTGTAAAAGTGACTTTACTCACGTCGTGTCTTATACTTACAATATGGCATTCTTAAAATAACTATTTATGATCAATGTCATCCAAATATCCAATCATGCCTACCTAATGTCGTTAATAATATTTATCGAGGTAGGTACAAGTTATATCAAACCAATCTACAAGTCTAAAATAAAATATTTCAAAACATAAAAAAGCTAGTATAATAATTTTGAACAATAATAACATCAATTGGAAAACAAAATATTAAAATTGAATATGTATGTAAAAATGAAGAATTATAAGCATTTATGGCTTGGATTTTAGGGGTGATAATTTAGAGTCTGTGAGTTCGTAAGTCCCTCTATATGCATCTATTTTATATTTGGTGTTGTTAAAATGTTCAGTTCGTTTTTCAAACCATACACTTTAGTGTATATCTGCATTAATAGAAGTAACATCCATAGTAAACATTGTAAACATTGTACACACGTTAGGTACCTATACGGCTAAACCTATGTAAAATATACTTATTAATCATTATACAGGTAAACAATTAAAAAGAAAAACAAATTCTACAAAGAAAAATAAACTGATACATCAAAGAAATTTCATCAAGCAGTATAGCAATGTCAATATCCAATATCGTGTTCAATATATTGTGTGTAGTAAAAATTAATTTCTAATAATTAGAACCTAAACTTGGATTATAGTTAGGATTGAATAATAGTTACATTTACATCATATCAATATATTATATTATATTTATAATTACAATTAAAATAATTGTAAGCGAAAATTTGGCAAACCATTGATGACCGCCACCCACTTCTTAAATAGGTATGTCTCTGCAGGTTGGTAATTACTGTGTTAATTAATGATTAGGTACACATTAAGTCGTTACTCGTTAACTAGCCAATTATTTTAGATTCTGAACAAAGTGAATAATAATATGTTGGTTTTACAATGATGAGTTTAACTGTTTTAAACAAAAAAAATGTATTTGTCTGCTGTTAAAACGTTTTGGGGCAGACAATTTTCGCCAATATTTAAACTTACACAGTTATTAATAGTATACAATTTTATATATAGTTGGTAGTTTAAAATAAAAACTGTTTAAATGTTTAATCGGTCAAAAATCTTGAAAATTTAATACAACTATACAAGATTTTTAATAACATGTTCTTATTACAAATCAAAAATATTCCCATTTAAAAATATCAAAAATACACTATGACAATTTTTTATAAGCGTCCAAGATAAAATTGTGATAACATTGACGAAAAAAAAAATGTTCTTGAATTTATTTCACCTATTTTGTTATAAATTAAAAAATATAAATCTTATAGATTTAAAAATGTTCATCATTACGTACCTATATAAATTATAATATACATTTTTATAAATAACAACATTTTAAAAATATTTAGTTTAATCTAGAAATATTTATACCACGAACCTATTCACACCATTATACTATATGTCGGTTCCTAATATATCAATATTTTGTTATAGATATACAATAGTTTTTTGAAAATTTAGATCAATCTACATAATTAAGACAATACTAAGTATTAAAAATATAAATACAATATAAGATGAACTATGCTTAGAAATATAAAATTCTCATCACTCAGAATTGTTTTTCATATTCAATTTATAATGGTTTATCGTTGTATTCAAATTTAACTCATTCATTACAGTGACAGTCAATTATTGGGTAAACTCAAACATACTATTAGGTGCTATGTACACCTAAAGCCAAAGTGGATTCTCAGATTTTTTTATTTATGTTGATTTTTTCATTTTTATTACTCATATAGTTCGACAGTTATAAATGATGACTAATAAATGGTGCAGAAATAGTCCAAGTTTTTATTTTTTTTTGTTAAAATCTTGTATGTTTTGATAAGTATAATAATTATATTAATCACTTACCTATTCTCATAAAATACATGGTAGTAAACTATTTTACAGTTACTGTTATAGTGTTATTAGTATTTTAGAACCTACAGTATTAGTATTAATACCTATAAGCATTACAAATGATTAAATAATCAAACTAGCACCTTAGCAGGTCATTAATTAACTATATTATAATATATTATTGTTAATTATATTATATAAAAAATGTAATCATTCTTAGATGTGGTACTTACCTACGATTATTCTTTTAAACCAAAAGTGGCTACGTATTTACCAAGAATCTTTTTCTAAATTATATCTCATATTACATAATTACCTACTATAATATTAATGACACTCATTTGTAAGTTACTAATTATTTTATATTAAAAATTAAAAGTATTTATACAACAATATAATAGAAGAATACATTTTTTTTTTTCATTTAGTAAGAAGATTAATAGTACAGTAGTTATTAGATTTTTAAAAATTATAATAAGTAATTATTTAAGGAATAAGAGCTACAAAAAATACAATTTTAAGCTAACAAAATATGTTCACTATTAATTGAATCTTCCTAACTATTTATGTATTATGTATGTATCATTTTTAATTGTTATATACCTACTTATTTATTATATTTGTAGTAATCGTAATTTGAAAAAAATCTTATTGAAGTTAATGTTATAATGTAACCGACTGCCAGTACTATTTTTTTTTTTTTTAATGTGTAAAACATAATATTTTTATTTCGTTTGATTTTTTTATAGTCAGTATATTTTTATTTCATATTAAATTATAAATTTTAGCAACTACTCATAAATATTATATTTTAGCTCCAGAGATGTTTCAATGACTGTTTTTATACGTTGCATAACTTACTTTCTCAGGAAATCTTTGCTCAAAATGTATTTTAAATATATACATAGGCTTATAATATACAAGCTTCAATCTACATCATAATATGGGAATAATATTTGTTCAACCTATTTATTTTATTACATAACCATAAGTCAAAATTTAAAAATAAAGACGACTTATATATTATTATGTACCGACCTACTAATAAAATATGTTTATAAATGAGATTAATTTCAAAAAATGATTATTAAGTTACATAATTTATTGTTTTCTTAACATTTTAATTCTCTAACAATACTAACAGAACAAAAATAAAGTAACAAATTCGGCTTTTATATTTCCTATTTACCTATATAATAATATAATATTACAATTTACAGTACTAGAAACTACTTATCTATGTTTCTTAAAATAAAATAAGTAGTTAATAACTTTGCTTCGTATTTACATATTATTATAATGTATAAATCAATTTTGTTACACTAATCGATACATTAATTTATAAATGATAGTACAATTGATTAATGGTTTATAGTATACTATTTACTATATAGTTTGTTTTATTATAAGATAAAATAAATTGTTCGCTGTATTACGAACTCTTTAAATATAATAACGATATATATAATATATATGTATATTATATTATTATATCGTAGGCTATTTAAAAAATTACATACATTGCGTTTATATGTTATTATAAGTTAGTCGGTATTATTAAATGCCAACAATCATAATGTTTAAGATATGAGAAAAATTGAAAATAAAACCACCAGAGTGGGTTGCGCATATAATAGACGACCAAACCAGTCAACCACACAGGCAACACTCCCATTTCAACCCATCCCATTTTAATGGTTTTTTATTCTTATCCGTGTCAGTCTATAGCGAACAGTCGAGTATTATTATGTCTACTGCAGACGCACGTTGCCGGTGTATTATGTGTTTACCTCCACGTTGTTTCCGTACTTAGAATTCGTTATAAAATATTCATATTGTTTTAAATTATGTTTTAAACACATCGGACGATTATGTTATGCATGGCTTGTGACTTTGGTAAGTTGTTGTTTTAAATATTTAAATAATAATGCAGTTTAGAACTAAATAATTTATTGTTAAAATTGTTTTTTATCAATAATACGGTTGAGTATGCTCTATAAGATTTACTTTTTTAAATACTGACTTAAAATCAAATGTGTATGAACATACACATTATTTGTACTCATACCCACCATATCTGACCTAACCATACTGGATAGTTTATTTTTTGCATACAATTTTTAAAAAAATATATATTTATTCGTGCCAAAGAAATATTGCGTATATAGTCAGCAGCTGCTGTTTTGAATTATAGGATTATAAGTACTTACTATTATTGTGTGTTCTTAAGTATAGTGCGTTCAACTTCTTTGTCCTTATATAGTAATTTATCTCAGTTTTAAATTATCCATTTTATGTTTTTAGGATGCCCTGTAATAGACCGACATAGAACAATAATAATTACCGGATAATTACACAATTTCCTTATGTTGGCCGACCAATAACAATCTTTTCGTTCCATTTGGCCGACCATGCGCAATGCATGTTTCGATATAATATATATATAATATTTATCCTTCGTTTTATGCATAAAACTATAAAAGACGTCCATCAAGTAATGAAGCAACCAATTACTTTTATTTTTAACAAATTACAAAAAACAAACGTATGGTCCACTCTTTTTCAAACATATGTTTAACTAAATCAATATCAATAGGTATTTGAATTTCTGCATACCTACATTAAATAATATACAACTTAATAAAACATTTGTTTTGAAAAATTGTTTCATATTATGACAAATAAAATAAAAGCTACAATTATACATATTACATTTTAAACAATATTATCATATAATTATTAAAATATTTTTATTAAGGTATGGCTGTAACAAATAAAACTAACAAAACTAAATAATAATTTAAATTCATGTTTTTGACAATGATAATTTATTATTTTAAATATTTATACTAATGCAATACAATTAAATACTCTTCAGTGGGTATTACAAATTATACTTTTAAATATCTTTTTTCACATTCTGCACATTAATAATTCATTCGAAAATTTTACCAGGTGTACTTACTTATTCAATCAAAATATGCATTTAAACAACACTAAATCGAGTAAATCACATATACTTCAAATTTTACTATTTACAAAAATGTATAGGAATATTCCAATTGGTTGGAAATTATTAATTAAGCTTTTTGATCTGCTCTTTGAGTTCACAAACTAAATTTTGTGCATACTTGAAATTCAAAATGAATGTGGAAAAAGGTTAGGTCAAATAAAAAAATTATTCAAAGTATTGTACAAACAACATATGATTACACATCATAAACTTCAAGTCAATAGACCCGGATTCCATGTATAATACATTTACCGGAGATCAGACACGAATTTCCAATATGTGTTCGGGTCTTAGCATATATAACATATATACAGTGAAACTTCCATATAACGAACTTCTATTTTTCTTCCACAAATTTACCGTTTTACGAAATATTTTGAGAGGCAAATCAATTTAGAAAAAAATTTATTCAATTCTATTTAACAAAATTGTGTATAATACCAATATTTTTTTTTATGCCCCACGAGACTTCTTAATATGGAAGTTTCACTGTATATATGTAAATGTGTACAACATACAAAGCAATTTTCAAAAACACAGAACCTTGATGGACGTTTACTGTTTTTCCGCAGTTCTATAATATGACCTCATTTCGAAATCTTAATGTACTTTACGAGCAAAGTGATTAAGACCCGCGATTTGCGAAGCGCCTTAAAAGGACACGTTTCGGCGAATTGGACAATGTAGTGTGCCCTGGTAATAAAGATAACCCAAAGTCGTTTGTTGTGTGGTGCTGATAATACACAGTGCGCAGTATAAAAAAACAAACATAATTGCAGGATGAGTGCGTCAAAACAGAAACAATACACTGTGTCCCCTTTAACTTCCGGCGTGTGCGTGCAATGATCCAGTGATGCCCAACGTTTTCGTCTGTTTATGCATTATTATACGTGCAGCTGTGTTTTGGGATAGTCCCTGTGTTACGACTAAAAAGTCTCGATTATAGTAAGCCGACGAAATACCTGTGGTCGCCAACGGAAATTGTGGTTTTTTAACACGAGCCAACACGAAGCCTATGCACTGTCGATAATACATTTCATAAATCATCTTTAAATATGATATATATATATACATAGCAAAATATATATGGATAATATTATTAACTTTTTTAATGAGTACGGGAAACCTCGCACGTGGAATGATCATTTCCGAGCAGATTTATTTCCGTAGATCGATCGCCAACCATTTGCACGCTATATTATATTATTATAGGCGCCACATTATAATATATTGAGTTTACCACCGGTAGGTTGTATTATTTTTCAGTGACGGGAAACCGAAACTCAATAATATAGCACGATATTACTCTGAGTTAATAAATCCTAGTTAAACACTGTAAACTACGCGTTTATATACATTACAGTAACATATATAGTATATGGCAACGGACTAACGCGGTCTTTCTGCTCTGTTTGTTGGTCTTGTGTGCTCCAGATAACCATTGCATTTTTTTTTCGTGAGAACGATCCGAGTACATTGTATTAATACAATATACATTAAACGGTCGCGTAACGCGATATAATAAGAAGGTATAACGACGACGACGGCGGCGATGATGATATTATATTATTGTTCGACAAAACGGAAATCGAACATCCCTTAAAGACGTTGTGACACGCCTTCGGATTTACACACGTTTCTCGTTTAATTGTATACTTGCGTATATTCTATTATTCACACCGCAGTCTTCGAGAAAACGGTCGTTGTTTTGTCTATACACAGTCGTGGTGTTCACCGAATAATAAAACACACCCATGACGAGCACTATGAAAACAGATATTTATTTTTTCCGTATTCACTTTTACTTTGTGTCTTTATCCCACCGCTAATAACGGTCAAGCGCAGTGACAGCATAAAATTAAACACATGAACCGTACACGGTGTACCTAATATTATATAAATACGTATTAAAAAATGTTTATACCTATAATATTCTTACCGCGTAAGTTCATGTGTATTATACAACATTGGAAGCATAATATTATACGAATAATAGTGATAATAACGCGCACCTGCTCGCCGCATCACTACCGTTGCCAGAGCCTACAGGGACAAACACGATTCCATAATTATATTATTATTATTATTATTACCCGAACAGGTTTAACGTCCCCTGCGTGACGTGTATTATAAACGGCATTCCATCCAGCAGCGACATCGTATACCTTTCCCCATTGAAACTATACGCGCCCACCCTTGTGTGTGTGTGTGTGTGTGTGTGTGTGTGTGTGTGTGTAGGAGTATATTATATTATTATGGGGGAGACGGACCATATGTCGGCGGCGGCGGCTCTCGTCCGGTGGCGGTTGTATATACACGCCGTCTACGACGACGGTACCTCCCCCCCCTCCCCCGACCCGGCTCCCATCGTTACGCGGTCCGCAATCTACCTATGTATTGTTTGATAATTTTAATTTTCAAAAGACCGAAAACACTCGTATTTTTTGTCCACTCCGACAATTGAAAACGCTCAAAATCAAAAATCTGACTGAAATACTATACTACGAACGCACACACACACACATACACTTGTAGACAGACAGCACGGCAGTTGTTGACATAAACAAAAACCAAACAATTAACCGTTGAAAAAAAATACGATTTTATACGCATGTTTGGCATGACGACCGTACAACGGTGGTAATGATTATTATTATTATTATTATTATTTATGTACATATAGGTGCAGCATATTAATATACACCATACGAATTAAACACCCTTCTCGCGCACAGAGTTCTCACGCACAACAACACTTACGATTTACGAATACCCGGTCTTATTTAAGTATAATATATATTTTATTATATTCTCTTTTTTGTTTGTTTGTCGATACTCTCGTAATGTGCATTGTCTTTTATCCTACACGCACTCGAACGGTGTTTTTCTTCTTTGTCCAGACGGGATTATAATATTATTATCTTGAGTAGGTACGCCAATCGATCATTTCTGGTACTTACGCCTGCAGTAAAAAAAAAAAAATAAATAAATAATAATAGATAAGTCACGTTTGTGTCGTAAACCGACAAAATGTATAATGCTAAATTATGTTTTTATTCATTAATCAATGTAATTCGAAAAGTTAATACAATTTGTAATGCTTACATTTCTATTATAAAAGAACACGATATTATTATTCTACGTCATTATACCACTCAATTTATATTATAATAAAACCATTTATTGTTTATAAGTTGTAATTTTTATTTCGCAATACACCGAAAATTGAAGAACTAATTTACTAAACAATTCGACGAGCTTTAATTGAACAAGAATTGTTTTGGTTCCTCGTTTGTATTACATACAATAGTTATATTATAAGATAACATTTTTCTTTAAAACATTACGATGGAATTGGAATTTTTCATAATTACGTTATCAATCGTTGCGATGCCGTACGGCGGGCATACGCATTACATGGATAATACCATACTATCTTGGTATACGAAAAACAAAAAACAGATGATAATATACCTACTTGTTAGATTTGTTATTCTTTCTGTGACCGGAAACACCTTTGCGGCGTACCTATGCAGACACATACATCATAGTAACATCATTAGTTAATGTAGGAAATCCGTGTGTATATATCATGTATATATACGTGTATTCTAATACATTCTAATACACTATACGGTGTCCTAAAAGTGAAACGAGTACACCGCAGGAATTCAAACGGTAGTTGTCTGTAAGTATGTTTAAATGTGTGTGTGTGTGTGCAATAATAACGAAGCGTATGCAGTACAACAGTAAGTAGTACTCTGACGTAAAATAATAAAGTATAGAGAACAAGTTCATATATTATTATTATTACTTACAATAACGCCTTAAAATCGCGCTCGACGCGTTACGTTATTAATAATAATAATAATAATAATAATGATATGATTTTAATGTGGTTAAACGGTTGTGCAACGAGCGTGATGCTGCGTGGGGGTTGATATTGAGGCTGACTGCGTTAACGAGTATACGTACATAATTATTGTCGTTTTATAATTGTATTATCATATATTTATACACACTATACACGTATTGTATGTATTATATTGCGTACGCGACGATTCACCCGGGTGGAATAAATATTGAAAATTAAAAACATACCCACGCGGAGGCGGCGCTCGGCTTTAGACGGGAGCAAGGTGTAGGTATATACACCAAATATCGTTATTATCGTGTTAATTATATTTTTCTATAATCGAACGGATTGTTATTAAACCCGGTATTTTATACGCTGCGCGACGACGACGGCGTCTTGAACACGTCGCGACCATTTTCGACGACGACGTGTAATATTGTTACTCGGCGCGCGTGGCCGTGCTGCAGCTCATAAAATATAGGTACCTATATATAGTGTGCATATTATTTATAAAATATACCTCTATATAGTGTACATATAGTATATATATAAATATAGATATATCATACATACATATATGCGTGGGTATAGGTCGGCGTGTAATGTTTTCGGCGTCAAACCACTCAAGACTATTATATACGCATTATTTGACGGGTAGGCTTAAAACGTTTTTCGCCCCCTTCGCGTGCACCAAACCCACACACACACACATGCATACACATACACATAGGTACGATTACTACACGGTCTAAGTCCTCGTATGTCGAGCCGTCGTCCGCTAGGAGTCACCGTCGCGGAGCTTATACACATGTATAATACGGTTTAATAGTTATATATACTTTAATACTTATACTTATGTGTGTGTGCGACGATGGTGTCGGACGTTTACCGCAGCGTCATATGGGTTAGGGTATATACAACGTATAATAACATAGTAATGCACGTTTATCGCTCTGACGCGGGTTTTATACGAAACACACGACAAGCACATTACTTCTTAGTGACCGTCGTCGTGAACTTGTATACACATATATATATATATATGTATAGAAATGCACTTGGGACTTAAGCGTAGACCGTATAGGTATAGTATGGGACGATGACGTATATAATGTGTAGAAGAGTCGCTGCGGTGGCGCTGCAGCCGATTGTCGCGGTGTACGATGGTTTTTTGGGATCGCCAATACAAATTTAATAATAATTGGCCGCGAATGGGTATAATGCACCGGTTCCTCATCTGATGACGAGATCTCTGCGAGGGCGGATCTCATAATATTATGTTGACATATATATTTCTTAAACCTTTTACCTTGCCGGGTGATATGCAAAGTTTCGGGAGCGTGGTCACGGGGGGAGGGGGTTGAATGAGGATGCCATATTATTGAATATTTAAATGTCTCTTTGGGCGCATTTATTTTGTCGTATAAAATATTTAGATACTAAAGCGATAAAAATAAGTATATTTACCGCGGTCGGAGAATAGCCAAAAATGTCATACGCCCCCCCATCAAAGCCGAGCACGCCACTGCGCGCCACCGCGCATTAGGAAGGTATCTAAATTTAAACGCGTGGAAGATTGACGAAAACCCTCACCGACCGTACATATATATATATATATATAAACATTAAATAATATACACTCGTACTTTCGCGTGTGATTTTACGCGTACATTATGTATATAAATCGAATATCGGCCCCGACGTGACTATTATTATTAAACCACCCCGTTGTCCGCTCGAATGGCTTTCCGGACCATTGCACGCCGTCACCGGATATTTGTCTCGTAGCGGTGTCGTCGTCCGTGTCTCCGTCTTGACGGGATCAATCGACCGTGTGCGTTTCATACGGACGGGCGCCGGCACGTGTATTATAACGACGGGAAATACCGCGGCGATGCGATTCGATCGCCCATCCGCGGCAGTATTAACCCTTGACATTTCCCAGAGACACTCACCCTCCCCCCGGCACCCCCTTATTCGCATATTTAGCATTATATGAGGCGACAAACGCGCGGTATATAGGTATACCCCAGATTTACTCGGGTGCGCGCATCACGAGGCAAACCTGCTGCGGCGGTAATCGTCCGAACTTGTAGGGAATGCGTAGGGGTTTGAGAGAGCCGCAGGTATTATAGATGTCTGGTTGTACAATAGTATACAGTATGTAATATGATATATTATCGTATGGTACACAATAATTAAAACATTTATATGTGTTGCTTCTGCTTACAACTGGGTACGCGTTTGTGTCACGACACCCATCAATATTGTTTTCAATAATGTTTTCAAAACGATATAGGTACATGTCAAACTCGTCTAAACATTTCCAACTATGAATCTCATAAAAAATACTCAAATATATGTGGGTACCTACTCATAGAACTCTGTATGACGACTGCATAAAAATTTTCAAAAGTTCAAAACTAATAAGCTATTTTTTTTTTTAAATATTTTGACAGGTGACATCGGTATTTACCATTTCTTCGAAAATATATCATTGGTATAATTTTGAATAGGTACCTGTAAAATTATACAATTCTTTTAAATTCCCTGTCAAAATAAATGGCAAAGATATGTTCTTTAAGATTGTTTATGTTACAGTATTCGAACTTTCACAACAACATGTACGATATACATTTATAATAAAATGATATTACAGCTTACTTAAAATCATTTTTATAACACCTTCACCTACTAAATAATAAATTTTACATAAATAAATAATAAACGACAAATACAATTAATATTAATCACAGCCCATAGATATTCAAATTTTAAATAATGTCTTGAAGTTTTTTTTTTTTACTAAAATGACTAAAGAGTAATGACCCGGTAAGCAGATCAAACTTTCAAATTTCATAGTTATGTTTAAAACTAAAATATATTACTAAAAGCTGAGCTGAGAAACTGAACAAAGAGTTAGATAGAAACCAAAGAAGGAATAATCGATTATTATAACGTTATAATAATAGGGTCGGAAACATATTAAAAACATTTGATATTTGCATAATATCTGCTACAAAACTTGATTAAAAATATGTATATCACTACAATTCATAGTGGAATGACATTCAAGCTATAATAATTAATAAAGTAAAACAGCATAAATATGAAAATGTATATTTTAATAATAAGATACTTGAAATCTAGGTGAATGGGTGAATCTTATAAAATCAAACAATGCCTAAGTTTAAAGACATATTTTCTTGAATTCTTACCTTTTAGTTCGAAATTATAACTTGTTACAGTAACGATTTCATATTTCATATTTCAATGAATAACTTTTCAAATAACTTAATCCAGGTGCGTATAAAATGACATAAATACTCAGGCCATACTGCTACTGACATAGGAAGTTACAATTATTTTGAAATAAAAAACACATTATTAGATATTATTGTTATTATAAACATATAATACATCATATTATATTACTTATATACCTACAAACATTACTGACTACAAAATATTTGCTTATTATAAACAATTTTGACGAATGTAAATCGTAATATTTAGTGTATATTAGATGTATTACGATCTACAATTAATTGGTTAGTTGATATCCTATTAGTTATTGTAAGTTCGATTAAAAACTGAAGTTCCTATCCTATACTTACTTATATATATTATACATTTATATACAAAAGTGCAAAACTGATTGAAATTACTTCAAGTTTTATTGAAAGTCAATCGGGTAAAAATCCAATGACAGTAATATATGACCGACGACCGTGTATACAATTTGACATTGATGATATTCATAAAAAATTGAGAATATTATAAATTGAAATGTATTTATTTTTTTTTGCTATCTGCAAGTACCTAATTGTGTGTGGTTCGTTTTTCATATAACATAAATATCCGTATCCTGCACCGCACTTTATGAATAAACCACTAACTAGCACGTCAACGTATCGTGTGTTTACTTTGAGTACTATACTTGATGAAGTTCAAAATCATCCGACCATCTCATTATGATGGACCTTTTTACGAACAAGTTCAATTGCCAACTAAAAGTCCCAAATTACGTTTGAATTGAAGAACAAAATCTAGTTTTTAAGTGCAATTATATACTTGTTTGACTTATTTATAGTTATTTCAATTGAATTAAGACTAACTGTTTATTAATAATGTCGTGCACAATATAAATTGTATTAATACAAAGCTAAAATATTGCAATTAAGTTTATGGTAATTTACCGCAGACAATTCGTACTAATTAAAGAAAATTCATAAGTTTGTATATGTATAATGTTGAATAATTTTCAAAATGTACAAACAATCAACTCATTATTATTTATAAATAAAAAGTAAAGTAATTCAACACATTTGGTGGCTTACATAAATGGTATTAAGTTTCTAAATGTGTGTTTCGAGGTCAGTACAGATATACCTATCTAATGTTTTGTTTAAAAAAAATATATATATAGTCATGCGTTTTAATAAGTTAAATTAATAATAATAATAATATATTATGTTAATTCGTAAAAATGAAAAATGACGTTTTTTATTAAGATAATAGGATCTCTAAACATTGGAGTAATATCTCCGTACTTAGATCATATTTATCTGTTGTGTGTATAATAAATAATAATAATTATCATACGGAATGACGTCGGTGCTGCAGCGCGGTGCCTCATACGGGCATATGTTGTCGTCCATTACTAAATCGTCTAAATGTATATTATTATTAACCAACAACCCGGTGGTCGGTCATGAATGTCACATGTGTTCGTATAATATGTTCCTAAAAAAGAATCGAGAAATAAAACGCATCTCGGCAAAGAAAGATATTATTATTCGTAATCAATAATCGATCTCGATTTCAATATCCGTTTACATGCAATATTATATTATTTTATTAAAATATTAAATAGTTCACGAAGGATTTCACATGAGAATTATTTGACGATCGTCGTCGTGTTGGGCACTTGGGTGTAACGTCACACACATAAAATCTACCTACCTATAATCGGATACCCATGTGATAACTTTACACGATTACACCAAGTATTGAATGGCTCGAAGTATTTAACTAATATTTCATAGGATAGGTAGGTACCACGAACCCGATTCCGAACCATTCGTGTGGTTATAAGATTTTGTTTTGCTCTTCGCGATCGGTGTCAGAACTATAATACATTTCTTACATCCATACAAATGGTTAGCTAGCATCATTCATCGACATTTTAATATCTAAATATTATATCATACGTTTTATTCCGTATTCGCCTACCAAATGTTTGTAAAACGTATATGATTTATGATAAATTGACTAGACGAAAAATCTCAAACACTTATACAATCAGTATTGAATGTATAAGAATTGATAATATATTTCCATTATATTACATAATATACGTCATATTTCACAGTATATTATATATATATACATATATATGACATTATGACATATATGTGTGTGTTTCTTTTCTATGTATTTGGTGCTGGCCGGGGCCAACGCCTTTATTGAAGTTATTTTTATTAAAAAAAAATTAGTATATATTATACAAAACATGATTATGTTAATCAATGATCGCTTTTGTTTAGAAATCAGCTGTTATGCGTTGTACATGTTAGATATTTTAAACACATAAAGAGATTATCTGAACCGTTATAGCTTATAATAAATGATACCGATGTACAGTATAGTTAAAAGACAGAACATACTATTGCTGGGACACGGGACATGTGTTTCTTTCACGATCATAGTTTATTCCCATATCTGTATAATATATATATTATATTAATTATCATAAGTTTTGGTCGTGGTCGTTCCCAATATACTTAACGACCGTCGACCGGCAACGCAAAATGTGCGAACACTGTTGCATTATTCATTTTCTTAATATTATTATTCCTAAAACACTCTGATTCGAATTATTTTAATGTGAATTTATGAATTAATCCACTGCAACACTAAACAATACATAAATATACACTGACATTACTTGTCACGTCTATAATATAAATAATTATTGTGTTTGATACAATATGCAATAAATTAGGTACCTACTACCTACCTACCAAGTTTCATACTTATTTTAGAATTTACAAAACTAAATATCGGTGTATGATAAACGCCAATAAATCTGATATCTAAAGATGTGTATTTATATGCACATTATGAGAATTATTTATAATTTATATGTTCATTTGACATTTTGATCTTTAATAATCTATTCAATTTTCACTGTAAATATAATCAATAAATATTAATTATGTTCTATATCTTTATATACTCTGGTAATTGATTTTCATATCATAATTGTCTAAATTGTTTAATAACTTATAACAGTTTCAAATGCATTTAATTCAAACCTTCACGTGCAGTCATGATAAAATACCATAAAAAAAAAAATATTTAAAAATGAATTTGTTCAATCGATAAGCTATTTTTCCATGACTTTAAACGTCCGTATCGCGTATTATATTTTTCTTTTAATCATGAAATGACCCATAGAAGTTTTCGTTTTAAAGTTCAACAATAATTACCATTGAAAATTTATAACTAACACAGAATAAAAAATTGCATAATAAAGCATACTCGCAACTACTTAGTAGGTACCTACAACCTACTTCACGAACCATTATACTTGCAAATACGAATAACCGAAGTATTATTGCAACGATAGGTAATGTATAAGTAGGTAAGCACCATAATATGTTATAACTTATAATATATTGATAAATAATATGTCTTGCCATGTAATTTTTATTTTTTTTTTTTGGTCGTTATAAAAAGTCCTAGTTGCTATTTTACTAGTTTTTATTTAATCGTTTCAAATTTTATTTTATTGAAATACCTACAATTTTATAATTTGAGACACCTACAAAACATACACTTAAATACTTCATACACGTCTTGTGTATACTATGTTTTGGTTTGAACCGAATGTTTAATTTTAAGTTACAAAAATTACTTTCCGGCATGTACAAGAACCACACCGTCGCTATACGTTATAATGTTCATTGCGTACTTGGGTGTACGATCATCGTTTACAATATATTATATTATTATAATAGTTATAATAATTTGTAATAACATCGGAGCCTAATGAAACGTGTGATGTAATGAGGAGACGGCAATTAACACGCCATGCCGACCCAGATACGCGTATTATTAGTTTGTAATTTGTATTTCCTTTGAACCGCCTAATTTACATTTTATCACTACAAAATAGTTTTCTCGTATGACACGTGCGAGCTATGAAAAAAATGACGACTGACACAGACATCGCGTTTTATCGGGTCCACCATAAGAAATCGTTCGGCATTAATTTATACCAAATCTGCAGAGGCCGGCGTGAACGAATTAAATAAATAAACACATTTGAAACCACGTATGACGAACGTTGTTCTCGTATTTTATACTTATCGTCAAATAAGTATAATATTTTAATTGATATAATAATCAACGTACACGGATAAGTCCTTACTCTACATAATATTAATATGTTATCATTAAGTACATCATGAGTTGTAAAACTCATTGTAGTAGGTACGAATGTCACTTTCGGCATTTATCGTGTAACGTAAATTATTATTTTATTAGACTTGGGAAGAAGCGCAAAAAGAATCCCAACAATCGTTTGGGGATACTAAATCGTATTAAATTTAAAGCACCTACCTACACATATATTATAATTTAAGATGGTCCTAATGGTCTCAAACCTGGGTAAAAGCTCTAATCGTTACATGTGTCGATATAATTTTAAACAATTAACTCAAAAAAGACTCATATTTATGACATCTTAACCCTGTACAACTACATACGTACAATTATAACTATTATAAGTAATAACTACATGATATATAATATATTTCTCGTGATTTGACGACTTTTAATATAAATTATAATTCACATTTCATTATATACTGGCCAGTTCGTCTATATATAGCTAGGAACCAATAATTTACTTGAGTAGTAATAGTTATATATATGATAATATATCCTCAGCGACGCCGAACCGCATAATATAATATTATTATATAAAGGTGCATACCTACCTAGTAATAATGCTGAGTTTCAGATCGAACAATAATAAATATTATATTATATACAATCAATTATGGATTATAAATACATATATCCAGGTACACAAGGTTATCCATTGAAGAGTCTACAATCATTATTTTGAAAAGTTATTTAACTTTTTAAATGAGAACAAACATTTTAAATTTTATATTCCTATCAGAATATTGGAGTATTTTGATATATATATATATGACAATTTAAATGTAGCGAGTAATTACTTAGTTATGACTTTACTGTTTAAAGTTTTAATGATCGGTATAGGGGTGGTACAGGGGTACCTCAATAAATATTCTGTTTTGAAATATGGAATTAAAAATGTAACTAGCCATTCAAAAAAAATACAAAACACTCAATAATTAAGCAATTTTTCATACTCGAAAATCCATTTTATATATTCTATATATAGAATTTATATAAAATCAATACATTTATTGCGAAAAGTTAACCAGTCATAAATAGAGTTCAAAGTATAAAAAACTCTAAAAAAGTATTTTAAAATTAAACCAATTCAAAAAACATAATAAAACAAGATAAAATGTTGTGTATTAATCCTGCATGGACACTTAGTATGAAACTAATGTTTAACTGATCTATATAGTAGAAAAAAAAACAAATTCCTACAACACCCGAGCTACTTATATTTAAAGTTTCGATAAGCGGAGTAGTGGCACAGTGGTTCCCACTTGCCGCAAAATGTTAATCCACTACTCAGCTCATCATGGAAACTTTAAATGCTCATTAGTTGTACAACTAATTAACAACTCGTTCGAAGTTCGAATCTTATGTAACAAAGTACTCCGATTCTGCTTTTCAAATTAAAAACGTACGTCGTCGTTCAAAAAAGTAAAAACTTAAAAAATAACAACGATAGCATATCGTAAGAAATATCATCATTTCTTTTCAAAAATATTGTTAAGACATTTCGAAATTGGGGGTTTATAGGCCCCAAACACTCAAACGGATCAACCTCCTCGTGTAATATTAACTGACGTTTTCGCGGTGTTTCAGCAGACGTCAGCTTGTGGAACAAGAACATGGGACAAAAGTGGCGGAAGATCCGGCGTCGGTGTTCGTCGTTCAACACGGGCACCGGCAAGGACAAATCGGCGGCGGTGGACGGGCCGCTGCTGCCGCCGTCGCCGTCGTCGCCGGACGACTCGACCGCGTCGTTGTCGCCGCCGACGACGGCCGCGACCACAGTGCAAGACATGTTGCGCGCCCGACTGAACATGCTGAACATCGGCTACAAGCGCCGGCCGCAGCTGCAGCTGTTCGGCAGCACGCGCCCGAACAGCCTGGCCTCGGACATGACGTCGTCCACGTTTTACGTGCCGTCGCCGTTGCTGGGACAGGAAGTGGACGCCGCGGGCCCGTGTTCGCTGCCCGTCGCGTTTGACCTGTCCACCGACCACCGGCTGCTGCAGCCGTCGTCGCTGTGCCGCGTCGCCGAGACGCCGTCGTCCTGCGGTTCGTCCGGCCGCGGGACCGCCGACGATGGCGCCGGTAGCGACCGATCGTCTGTGTCGTACAGCGACCACGGTTACAACAGCATCATCAGCACCGCCACGGCAACCGGATACGACGCCGACCGGTAAGTGCGACAGTTCCTCTAAAGCCGCGGTCACACGATGACAGTAAAACGCGATAGTTGCTTGACAGTCGCTTTCGCGACAGCGTACTGTCACCGTACAAACTCCGTTATCACGTCTTATCACCCTATCTACGACTATTGACAACTATCGTGCGTGCGTGATAGTTCTATCACGATAGCAACTGTCGCGTTTTTCTATCGTCGTGTGACCGCGGCTTAAGTTTCGATGTATTAAAGTCTATCGATTACATGCATAGGTGATAGGTATTAGGTATACTGCAAGGGCGTGAAGTTTGCATTACAAATATTGTTATAGCAGACCGATTTATGGCGAGGCTATATAATATATATATATATCTGCATTTTAACCTACGTAATATAATCTATAACGAGCCCAATTATAAATGCTATGGTTCCGAATTTCCGATTTTATAAGACGACCCACTCGTCTCTCGTCGTTCGATATAATATTGTCCGCGAAATGTGCTAAAATATTTATATATAGTTCGATTATCTCTCGATAATATAATATTTGATACAAACGTATGCCGATTACGTATACGTCAGACGCATAGACATTCAGCATAAAATTATTATTGTGTTGTAATTTAACTATATTAAGGCACTTTAAACCTGCGTTGGATGCATCCTGCAGCATATTATTTTTGAAGCTCGAATACGTATTCTATACCTAATATTATGTAATCTAATGTAAATATTTCGAAAAAAAAATGCATTATTTATTTATCCAAACAGTTTGAATACTTGAACTTAAAATGGTATCTTCGAAAATATCGTGGGTTAATGTATTTTTATTTCGACATTGTATACAACTATTAACGTGTTTCAAGTTTTAGTTTCACAAACGTTTAGATTGTTTTGTCCATTAGGTACACATATTATAATCTAACGATATCTATTTATTGATCGTATTTTTTTTTTTTCTATTCAAAGCATCACAACATTATATTATGTGTTTTCGTCTAAATCATTGTTGTCTGTTGACGCATAAGAGTCACTGTTTGACTGTACAATGTGAGTGAACTTTGAGTGGCTATATTACTAGAGAAAAACAGGTTTATGATAATCAACGAATGATTCATACATAAATTAAAAAACACTTTGAACAATTAAGCATGAATGTGTCCAGTATGTAAAGTAGATTACAACAATTTTATTATTGTATCTATAAAACACTATTTAAGAACGGTAATCGTTAGTTATATACACTCACCGATAAAATTAATAGTTGTAGCCGAAGCTGTGATTGTGTAAGCGGCTGTAGAATAATAGGAGAAACTCCCAAAAATATCAAATGGAACCGCCTTCCCCCCGAAAAAACAAATGTATGAACTATAATAATTATAGAGTGTAAGTTTCCAAAAAAATAAAAACATATTTTAGACTTTCACAAAAAAAAATAATAACAATATACCTAGTATAGTTTTGCCCGTCATTGTTGTGTATGTATAATATTATTATAACGAACGTCTAGAACAAAATGATGGTATTGATAGATATGAATAACCCGCATTATACGCGAATACCGTGGAGCCTATACATTTCCACGACTATAAATCTACGTAACTCGCGCACAAAATATTCTACTTGTTTAAGTAATTGCATGGGGTCTCAAAAATATGAAAGCATAAGTATCATAAAGATAAAAGAGAACACCTGGGGTAGCCAACAAGTTAAATAAATATCTCTAGGACTACTATAGTATACATATATATATAATATTATATACTATGTCCTCTCCGTTCGCTTTCCCACCCCCTCTCCATTTCCTTCCCTCTCTCTCTCTCACACGCCCTGCAGTCAACCCTCCTACTATACCACTGTAATGTGGGTACCTCGCGGAGAAATGCCAAGTATAAAAAAGCATCACGATGAATTATGAATAACGCTTACAACGGTGCGCAGTCTTTCACAATAAAAGTCAAAAATAAATTCCATACGAATTGATCGAATCGGTACGATGTATAGACGTATAGTGCGCAATCACACACAAAAGAGTACAAAAAAAAAAAAAAATGGTAATAAATAACGGTTTGTCGTTACACGCAGCGCACTACAACGGTCGCAGTTTGATTCCCTCCCCCCCCCACCAGTGGAATTTTGACTTTATCTAATCAGAAGATTACGACTGAGATAATAATAATACTGTGGGAAAAGGTATGGCTTCAGGTATGGACGTAGCGAGGGAGACACGTCATCGATGCATTTTAACCAACGAACGAATAAACGCTGTGATAATAATTATTATAGTAATTACCAAACGAGTGTGCGTATCCGATATTGTACCTAGTAGTCTTATCGTAAATAATATTATCAATACAAAAAAAATTGTGGGTTACACAACATTAAATCCTACGTGGGTCGAGGGGAAAAAATATAAATGTCGGCAATTTTATTCCACTCGTGTGTACTTTATTTATTTAATTTTTTTTTTTTTTTAATCAACACACGGATTTTTTCTACTGTGTATTCTTTTCTCGTTAATGAATAATAATAAACATAATACTATATTATAATATGAAAATAATGCGCGTGTAATCGTATATACAAACGAGACGGGAGAAAAATACCCACGAAATTAGGAATCGTGTACAGCAGATAACATATTTTAACATAATTAGGGGGGAGAACAACAGTTTTGTTGGTAAGCCGGACCACAATAATCATATTATGAATATTTTTCATTTTTTATTTACACGCGTACCTACCCATACACAATGCACATACTAATCAAAACTCACGACACTCGGCGGCAGTGGTTCAAATTTGACTCATCAATCTCTTTGCACATTTAGTCGGAGAGACTTGTGTTACGACTTGTTGCCCATGTGCCTGTAATCAAATACTCATTTCAAATACGGTTTCCGCAAAAGTTATATGCGTTTAAAATTAGGACGACCACCGATTTCCGCATGGTCGACGGCATGATTGGGTGCGAAAACATTGTGCACCGCAATGGATTCTTTGCATTACAACATTTATACGTATTGTGTGTGTGTGTGTTTCTAAGTACGTCCCGACGTATATTATGAGGTTGTGCGATTTGTTTATAACTTATTGAATTACGTATTGTTCGTGTACAAGGTCGCGATTGACCACGAAAAACAATAGAGGAAATCGATTTTAACAAGTTCGAAACAAGTCATCAATATTAATACGAGTGTCCCCTAAACGGTGATCCGATCGAAAAAAAAAAACCGATTCCCAACGCTAAACGCGTGACGTTGTTTTTCTCTCTCTCGCGTTTTTTTTTTAATATTATATTGGTTAATAATATATTATAAATTACAACGATTTCATCAACACAACAACAATAATAATTGTTTGAATTTATGAAAAAAAATATATTAAATTCGCCACACCGAATCGACGGGCTATTATAACCGTTTTACGCACCCTAAATATCGTAAAAATCGGCAAACCGCATACGCTAACCTTACCCCGTGGTTTTCACTTTTATATTACCCGTGTATAATATGTACGAAAATCTCCGGTGCCGGGGAATTATTTCGGTATAATAAAGGTCGAGAAGTTTTTATAGTTTTTATTTCTACGAAAATCGCCTCGATTTTATTCTGCCCCATACAATAAACTACATAATATTATATTATTAAATGCGATGTTATCGGCGTCGGCCAAACAGAGTACCCACATCACGTGTGCAGACGCCCGTTTTGTTAACAAGACATAAATTGATATGTTATGTGTTAGCAGCAAACCGAACATTCCTTTGTACATCGTCGTTCGACGAAATCGACGGATAACAATGACTGGTCGCTAATTTTTTTGATCCGTGTTGTTATTTTGAACTTTTTTTAGTTCAATTGATCACATAATACAGTTTGAGATGCATTTTAGGTTCTGAACGGAGCGATGAATGTATCGATTTTACAATGATTTGTGTTTTTTTTTTTAGTATTGATTTTTTTTTTGCGTCTGTCATCGCCTTTCGGGACAGTAAAAGTGCTTGGATTTTCTTCAACAGTATCTTTTCTGATAGGAAAGTGAATCTAGCTGGTATTTTGAGGGGGTCAAAGGTAAACATTTTCCAGTAGTTTTCAAAAGCGCCGTACAAAACAAAAGAAAAATCAAGGAAAATGGGAATTTTTACGAATTTTGGTTTTTGGTGTACCTTTAAAACAAATGACCACAGATAAATTAAATTTTGACTGAATGTTTATATTAGCATTTTTACATTGTAAGTTTTCAATTATTTTATTTTTTTTATTTATAATCATCAATAAAAGTTTATTTATTGGGTAAAAAAGAATGAACATTTATACAAGGCTCCTGATATATTGATACAATAGCAGTTGAACATTTTAAAATTACATAGGCACAATTTTTTTTTATAAGCATTTCAAGTTCGAATTTTGACAAAATTTATCAAATTTAAAATTTAATAATTATTTTGTAGTTAAAAATTTATAAAATGTTCAACTTTTATAGCTAAGGATTTAAAATTTAAAACAAGGTTCCACATAAATGGGTTATATATAAATTACTTTCTTCACAATAATATCATCAAATATACTTGGTAATATCATAGGCTGACTGACCGTCTTCGCTCAGAATCGCTCTTCTTATACAATGACAATTATTATTACGTCATTGAATTCAAATTTTTCACCATCCATTACGGTCTACAGTGACCCACTCGTAAGCTACTGCACAGCAGAGTGACACCCACTCGTACACCTTTTTTTATCGTTTAAATGGCGAAATTTCAATTTCGATATCAAAAAGTACTGCTATTGTCTGCTCACATTATATTCGAGTCATTTGCACGTGTGACACGGTACGAAAACCATCCCCTAGTCATAATTATCAGGTACCTGGTGTGTACATTTTGTGCCAACTAGAATCGTAAAAAACGGACGCTAAAATATTGAGAACGTTATCTTCCTATACAGTTGCAAATCGCTATTTTGTTGTTTATTCGGAACGGTATTGGGTCGTGACGTTCACACGTGGACAATTTTTTGTCGGCACAATATCTGCACGTAGCCCCGGCGTGTCGATTAATAACAATCAAAATAATATTAAAAAACAAACTCAGAAGTTTTGCTATATAGTACCTTCCACTCATACATTGCACACTATATGTGATACACACGAACAACAATTATTGTTATTATTTTTATCTGACAGATTATAACCTTTCACGTGATCGTTTCCAGATTCAGCTGTAGACCTCATTCGTTCGTTGTCAGACGGTCCGTAAATAACGCGGCGCGGCGACCAACGCGTTGCAGTGGCGACGACACCGACGACGGTTACAACGACGACGACGGCGACGGCGACGACGACGACTATTACAATTGCAGTCTGCTGTTGCAGAACAAACCGAAGATGCGATCGTGCCGGAGGTGGTCGCAAGCCGACTCGCTGGCGTTGGACACGCCACTGACGGCCAAAGCGTTCAGAATCGGCGGTGCCGTGTCCGCGCCCGCGCCCGGCCACGGTGCCTGTCGTCCGCGTTTGGGCGGCCCGTCTTCGCTGCAGCAGGCCTACACGCCACCGCCGCAGCATCAGTTACCGTCATTGCAGCAACAGTTACCGCCCGTGCAGCAAAAGTTACCGTCCCTGCAGCAACAGTTACCTTCCCTACAACAACAGTTGCCACCCCGATCGTCGCCGCCACCGCTGCCGCCGCCACTGATGCACAAACCACCGCCTCCGCTGCCGCCGCCGCCTTCGGAGAGGACCGTCGCTGACCTCCCGGCCATACCGGAATCGTCGCAGTGGGACGAGCAACGCGCACGCCACCGCCGACGGACGCCGGAACAGCAGCAGGCTGACAGGCTGGAAAGGAACGGTTCGACGAGGGTCAGCGGCAGGAACCCGTATCGCACGTTCAACGGGAGGACCGCGTCGCCAGTCGGCGCCACTGTCCCCGGTTCCGGCGGCGGCGGCGGTGGTGGCGACAGCAGTGGCGTCGTCCCGTCGGGCCATTGTCATCGCGACAATCTGCAGGTAAGATTTTCGTTCTCCGAAAGGTCGTCTCGTCAGCTCATCCTTTGAAAACCGTTCGGCGCGTACCTACTGAATTTCATAAGTCTCTATAATAATATAATATTATATCCCCATAAACACATCAAAACATCGCATTTTACTTGTTAGACCCTTTTGATTTTTGGGAGAGATCCTTATAGACCTTCTCTTGGCCTGCATAGAAGTTCGCACATATTATAACAACAGCTGCTCGGGGCTCGTATACACTTATTATGTTATTACATACGTTTTACACGATTATTCACACTTGAATAATCTGCGCAGTTTCTTTTTTCTTTTAATTGTAAAAGAGAGGGGAAATCCACTGCGGAAACGCCAAAAAATTATGCTACGTTTTGATCTGGTCACCTCTAAGACGTCCGTCCGCTCTTTTGACTCGTCCCCGTCAATCGATCGAGGGAACCCTGCGCACAATAATATAAACTTTTAGTACAATTTTATACGTCCCCATTATTTACCACACAGACACACACGCCCACACACGTGTTATTATACACAGCATACCAGGACGATCGTCTATAGCCAGGAAAACGTACCGTTAATATATACAATTATATTATATCGCACCCATACGCACATATACCTACGTATATTATATAGTAGGTACCGTCACTATATATACCTATACCTGCAGTGCACGGCTTTACGTTTTAAAGTCCTTTTTACGATATAGCAAATTCGCTCGCGGTTTATGCTCTCGCACAATTAGACGAATAAGGTGTTTTTGTCTTTCCGCGCGAACCAAATAATAAACGCGACACGATATGTTATATTTTTACGCGTGACGTGAAATTCACACGAAACCTCGTCCATAATATTATATAGGCGGTCGTCTTCCCGACGGTATACAAACAACGTATAACCTGAGACAAGGCGACTATATTATAATATGTGACGACGGATGCGGTCGCGAACTGATTTTATAATTTATAGGTGCTCGTAGGTATATATACATTCGTTTTGTTTTTGTATTGTTACAATACCTTGTGCTCGCTTGTGCGTATACGGTACACACTACACAGTTCAAGGACTTTTGTACACGGTTTTGTTGGATTGCTCGATTTAAACGATTATAATAATATGTGTATAAGTTTATTGAAAATTTATCACGATAAAATATATTGTTTACGACAATAATACGTACTTCCGACCATAACATAATTATTATAATAATGTTAGTTTTACGATTTGTTGGTGTTTATTTACAAATAATTTACGAGCTCGGAGTGTAAGACTTTCTGAAATTTCGCGACCTACCTATAGTAAGTTGTTTATTGTTTTAATATTAAGCTACAGAAACACGTGATTTTATCACCGAATATTATTATTAAATAAGTCGAATATTCGTTTAGAGTAGTTGTATAGGTATTTAAAATAATCGATGGTTCTTAATTTTAAATAAATAAATGATGTGTCATAAATATAAAATGAATGCCCATTACCTACATTATTTCGATGTGCCTACAACAGTCATCAATTCTAATTTATTCTTTTATAGGTTTATTTCAATAAAAAAAAAAATTTAATCAACTACTACGAATACCAACACAAATTGCCTGTAGGGTAAATAAGCTTGATATTTCTTCGATTTTGGTGCAATTGGTTTAAGGGTAATTAATGGACAATTAAGACATCTATAGTGTCCCTTTCAAATACGTCTATAATATACTTGTATAATGCAGTGGCTACCGTTTTAATAATATTAATAATTGGAGTATTACATTCGAACACGCTTAGGACTTAGTACGTATTTTATAATTTTAAGAACTCAATCAATTTTAAACGATTTACTACTATGTTAAAATGTTAAGACAATACTTATTTTTAATAGTATCTAATTAATAATTAATACAGTAGGACGTATCTAAGAAAAATATTTTAATCGTTTCTTAGAACAAAATTAAATTAAAATAATATTTATCTGATCTTAAATGTACCACTCATTACTCTGTTAGTTGGCCTAGAGTAAATCGAAAAAAAAGAAAAAATTAAAACCTTCAATAACTTTGAAAAGAAAATACTTCGAGTGCTGTAGAAAATCTGAACACTAGAGTGTATTATTATCAAGAAAGTTGACTATAGTTGACACTTTATTTATACATATAAACTTACTTAAAAGTTTCATCAATGGACGGGTTTTCTCCACTTGTTTATGCATGCCATGCAAGTTAATAAATCACATTGGTATAATTATTGTGTAAGATTATTATTATAAGTATACAGATTGTAAATTTCTAAAAAAATTTTTTTTTAAAACTTTAATAAAAATAAATAACAGTATATTATACTATCTGTGTATATTATATAATATATGCTGTGCAAGTGTTTTCAGTTCAATCAATTTTTTATTCGTATTCTTTTTTTAAAAGTTCAAAAACTTTAAGTTAAGCTAACAAATCAAAAGTGCATTGATTATAATAAATTTGGATTTATGTTCAAAATAAATGATGATCCTAACAATACTTAAAACAAACAAGTTATTATTACAAATTGTAGTTGACAGTTGTACAATACATATTATACGTATTAAATATCATGATAAATTACCACTTATAATTTATGAATTATATATAATAATATTCTATTAAATGTTAAGTACAATATCTGTAAAAACTTTTAGGATCACAACCTAAGTGCTAACATTGTCATCATTTATTCAGATAACATTTGATATGCATATTGTATCTAAATTGTATATAATATATTTCAATATTTAGTTCTATAGGTATTATATTTCATTTAAATATATTGGAACGAAAATAAGATATAATATACAAGTCACGTTCTCTTGTGGTTATTTTCTTACGTTTTGTTAGAGTATTGATATTCATTGGTTATGAATAGTTATAATAAATATATTCATATTATTATATATTTGTTAGATGACAAATCGTGATGTCAATGTTACAATATGTGATCTAAATCGTTACCCATAGAAACGTGGCATGAAAATATAAATGCATTGTTATTATTCTCGTACCAGGTGTTGTCTTTATTCCAATAATAATCGATTTTTACCATTATATTCTGTAATATTCACATATACAACATTGCTGTATGCTAATTAAAATATTTATTGATAATTATTCGTTGCCAATTCAGATAGTATCGATAAAATCAAAACAAATTATGATATTATGATTATATTATCTATTACTTCATTTTTCATGTACCTGCAGCCTATTTATTTTTTGAATATAAAAGTTATACTTAAATATTAATATTTTTTAACAGGTGCTGTCTAAAGATGATTTAAAATGAATAACAATACTTTAAAAAAAAAAATACACAGTCAAATTATACTTGTCACGTATGAATCCTTGTAGAAATTTCAAACAGACAACAAATTTAAACAGCTATAATATGTATTACCTTTTGTGCTTGATTAATTACCTCTTAACAAAGGTGTACTGCATGACCCGAAATGTATGTAAAATATACTTATGTTGTATAGGTACCAATTTACATTTGAAAATTAAAAAAAATAAATTGGGTATTCACTTTTTGACGGATAGTAACATTTTATTAAAAAAACTGATTTTATGTTTAATATTTATTGGTGAAATACCTAAATATTGCTATACGATTTGAATCTTGATTTATTTTATACGCTTGTCGCATAATCGCAAATCGCAATACTCTTAATATGGAATATAATCTTTTACATAGGTAAAAAAAAAAAAAAAAAATAATAATATGTTTTTACGCTTTAGAATTTTTAAAAGAGTACATAGTTGAGTTTTGTATTTATTCGCTATATTTTAATATACGATCATTTCGCATAATTATTATTATGATAATCGTCTCCGCTTTATATGATAATTTGTGTATTTATACTACACATGTACATATAAATATAATCGGTTTAAACATAATTCATCCACGAACCACGTAAAAGTACAAAAAATGTCCGATTAACATTTCACCGTAAACACAAATTTAATATTCATCGCTCCCCACAGATATCGTACATCATGAGTAATTTTCACTCGACGAGCACTGATACAATAATATTTATTGTGTGGACCTATTGTATAATATACACTATAATAATAATAATAATTAATAAATAAGTAAATAAATAGTGAAAATATATTATTTATTATATTCGCCTGGCATGACTTATCCTCCGCAGAAAAACAAATGTAATTACTCACTCGTCCCCATCATGTGCGAGCTGCAGTCACACGTACAATTTATAATATTATGCTCAATGCTGACAGGCTGCAGCATTGAGAGCATTATATAATGTGTACATAGGTACAGCGTGCGACACATAAGGTGTAAGACACATTTGAATTCGACAAATAATTAGGTTAGCATTGCTATAGTATATATATGTGCGAGTGCGTGACAGTAATAACAACAATAATAATAAATATACACCCACTGGATTCGCGCGTATATATATTATAACCTTCGCGGTCCTCGCGTCCTCGGTTTCGTTCGCGTAATCCATTACTCCATATTGTCTACCTATATTGAATCGATTTAAAACACTTTTCAACGCCTCTATATAATACATCTCATAATATGAGACTGCCGACGTAATATAGTACGACTGGCTGCAGCCCATGGTGCCCGCGGTGTATTACGAATATTACGATATTATATACCTACACCGCCGTATGCCTACGACACGATTTCCGTTTCCGGCGACGAAAACCCGAGCGACGTCGCTTACATTATGCGTTATTCGTCGTGAACCAATACAATGCGATAATATTATGGTCGTTCGAAAACAATAATATAATAGTATGATAATAATAACACGCGCGACAATTGTATAATATCATATTGTACGTGGACGTCATTAATAACGTGTGTCGTGTCCACAGGGCGGAAAAAACGACGGCAATTGTTTCTACACGTTGCCGCGGGGTGGCGGCAAGGATGCGTGTTTCACGATAATGACGGTCAAGTTCCACAAAGGCCCGGGCCACAAGTGCTTGGGCTTCAGCATCGTAGGCGGCACGGACTCGCCGAAAGGTACGATGGGCATCTACGTGAAAACCATATTTCCGAACGGACAAGCCGCCGATAAGGAGACGTTGAAAGAAGGTAATAATAATATTATAATACTATATTATTCACGATACGCCAGAAGTGTATCGAACGACATTGCAGTTGTTATGTCGAATCATTGTACATGTATCGTGTTAGGAGTGGCGTCATTTCAAAAGGGAAAAATCGTAACAGTCCCTTAAAAAAAATTACAGACTATTATAGTATATGTACTGTTCTATATAGTATACTCTACCCATTAATCTATAAAAGAAAATCATATGAATACGAAAAGAAAAATTCACATGAAACTCAAAAAATAATCCCGATCACAGTGAGTTGAGCCAGTAACACTTACGATCGGTCAAGATATCTAAATTAGCACCACCACCACCACCAAATGACGACACTGATATTGTATACATTCAAACGGTGATTGAAAAGGGTTTTGCGATATGTATTTGTGGGGCTCTTCTCGCATCTGTTTTTGTTGATGCAACACGCTGTTTGTACTTCTATAACTCGTACGTGTGTGTGTGTGTGTCTGTCTGTTGGACTCTTTGAAACGTATAAATTATAATATTGATGTAAGAACGAGCACGCGATAAAGGAAAAGGAAAACCCATCTCCAATTCTTACTTTCCTATGTATACACATAATATAATATTATATCAGATCATATATATATATATATAAATATACAGATATTATATTAGTTCGGTGCGGTCAAGGTAAGCAATATATATAGAGATACAGCTGATATACGCGTGTGAGCTACTTCTTCTGTACACATCGTCCACCAACCTCGAAGATATGGGCTAGGCGCTCGCAAAACTTTGCCATCAAACCCACCTCGGGATTATAATATAGCAAATAGATGTATGACGTGCGATATTACCATTATACATATTAGATACCTACCGACCTATACAATCCGCCTACCTACGAATGGTTATCAAAGCGAATATCGTTTTCAGCATAGGACTTTATCTAAAGTTTTATTTCCACGATAATTCATCAGAATTATTAGTCCATATCATTAGCTTTGAGCAGGATTACCGGGGCGTAGGCACTAATAACGTGCGTTTCGATTCGATGTATGGGTAGGTAATATCTTTACGGTGCTCCTATACAATCGCAAATTCAAGGACTGATATAAAATAGCAAACATACGCACACGCACACACGACGCACATGCTCATAATATTACCCGACACATATTATACAATATATATATATATACATATGTACTGCAGGTATACTATATTTATAGTGTCAATTTTTGAGTTTTTTACGAGTATATTACTGTCTGCCAACAATAAAACAATTATTAACTGCAGTACAATAAAACTGTCAAAAGGATAAAACGCCACGCACCGAGTGTTATATGTGTAATGTGTGTAATGCACATATTTGTTTTGTTCGGTATTTATTTCGTACTATACCCATGGCGAAAAATAAAAATTGTCTTATTCTGCATATTATTATATACGCTGCAAGTACGATATTCCGTCAAAACTCAACTACACCATATAATATTACATTACATTTTTGATTCAGCTTATTTATTTTGCAGTAGGCACCTAATACGCTTTCGAGATATAGAGCTTTTATGATTATTAAGTACTTTTGAAAGAAAAAACGCGTATCTACGTCTTTCGTAAGTATACGTGTTTACATTTAATTAGGTACGTCGTTTTTTTCAAACGCATTTTTAAAAATATAATATATCTTATTACATCGGGAAATGATAATTTTCGTAAACATAGACATATTATTAATATAATATATTTTATTCGACACACCGAACATAAAACTCGGGTACCTATTCCAATTACACCTATATATATATATGTATTACAGCGATGTTTTATATAGTAATTACAAAACCGGTAATATCGTAATTTTTTTTTCCGTCGGATCTCATAATAAAATAATTTTTATTACTCAATAGCATTACACTTAGCACTCTTCGCGAGTGCAGCATAATTGCTTCATGTAATATATATATATATTAAATATATGTATATCAAAATGTTGTGAACGTTCGGAGATTAGTCGATCGATTGACATATTGATACAAGCTCGAAAAACCCTATAAACCGTATCTCGTTAAATAGTAATAAAATTTGAACATTTTATTACGAAATAGGTACACGGACACGGACGTATATAACTAAAACTGGTGGCTGGTGTTACGTTATAACGGTCAGTTTTCCGTTTTCCAACGATTCCGTGCCAAGTTTAAATTGTAAATAACTCGTGGGCTCACCGGCTTTTGAATCCGTCGCGGTATCCTTAATTCAACTACTCTGTATAAACATTATATAAGTACTTCTGATCGAGTCTTCCCCGTACGCGTTTGTCGATGATGACACGCAAAGACAGCTACAAATAATATAAATAAATAAATAAACAACGTATATATAATACGATATGCATATAATAGAATGAATGCAAAGGGCTGCGTGTTGTGTATATAATATACAATTTATATATATAATGCTGTGAAATTTCTATACAAATTGAAACGTCATATCACCGTATCCACGAGTGGATTTTATAGGTTCAGAATATCATGGGTATATATTATACTATACGTATATACATAACCTATACAGAGTGGTTTATCAGTATGCTCGCCCAAATGTTGACCTTCAATAATTATGCTTTAATATTATTCAATTTCTAATTTGTACTTTTTAGAATAGTTTAATATATTATATACTTAAAGACGATATTTTAAAATACTTGGATTTTTAAGCAGTTTAGGTCTTTAGGAGTGTCCTATAGTAATACAATTTTTTTATTAAAGAACCACTCACTTCAAAAGTTTATTGTTAAGCAGACAATTTTAATTAAAATATTAACCTATGTTTAAATCAATATTCGAACGAGTGTAGTTTCTAAGTTTCTAAGCATTGCACTATAAGGATAATAGTCCATGACAATTAGTTTAAATTGAAGCTTTGATGTTTGAAAATTGTAATGACTTATATACCTATTAACATTTTATAGTACTAGACAAAATATTACATGTTATATTTTATGACGCAGCACCTGCAAAATTATTATAATTTATAAGGACTATTACTATATTCAACAATTTACAGGAAAAAGGGTGGTTCTCGTTGAAAAAAATTTTGTATCATCAAAGGTCACTCATAAAACGGTATGAAAAATCTAAGTATCTGAAAATATTTTCTTTCAGTATACATAAGAATTACAAAAGCAAAGATTTGAAAGAATGCATTTTCAAAGGATAAAATAGGAGTGAGGATTTATTGGTGAATCACCCGTGATCTATATAAATAATAAAATAAATATTATGTTTTGTTTACCAAACCAAGGCTTAGGCATTTATGGGTTAGTTGTGTTGGTATTATACCAAAATTATAGATCCCTTAATCACGTTTACAATAACGTGAATTGTTTGAAGAGGAGAATTGTGTTGAAAACAAGACAGAAACATTATATTGTTATACCAATGTATTACATTTAAATTTTAAGAGGTGAAAGAATAAGAGACAGTACGCGTTGCAGTGACCGTTGAAAAAAAAACATAATGTTAAACCAACATCGATGAACAATACGGTAAACCGTACAAAAACTACAGCGTTGAACCACTTGAGCTATAAGACCACTGGAGACTATCAGAGACTAAACTAGAAAGCACTCGGAATTTAATAAAATAAAATAATACCGATGTGGCATCAAAATAAACAGTTGATGGTGGGTAAATCTAAATTACCGGAGAGACAAACTATAATAGATGCGACAAGGGTGTTGATGCATTGTACCGACTGTGTATAAGTATTTATTACATACATGATACATGTATTAAGGGGCCTGCACGTGATCTGTTTTTTTTTTGCTCAAAAAAATGCTTTACAGGAAAACTCTCACGCCTCGTGGAATGATCCGATTTCGATAACTTTTTTTTTTTTTTTTGAAAGAGAAAAACATACAGGGCGCATTGGACTTGAATTTTCAAAATTATTTTTCCAAACCATAAAATACCTATTTGAATATGACCAATTCTTACGAGATTTTGTTATTTGTATTATGTTTGTTTTAAACAAACGAAATTAAAAATCAAAACTCAATGCGCCCTGCATAAAAATCTCTTCTTTCTAACGAGAAAAAATTAATCTAATCAGACCACTTTACGATGCGTGAGAATTTTTCCTGTAAATTGTGTTTTGAGCAAAAACTCGTGCATTAATTGGGCGGCGGTGCCGTCGACTGTTGACATGTGCGCATAATATGCAGTGTGTGCGTACTCACACTATCACAAATCATCATTGACGACTAACGCAAATGCCATTGGGAGGCGGCAACGAATGTGCATATTGCCTAAATATTGCCCCTTATTAAGGACACACGAGCAGGTCCCCCCGAGCGTACATCATAAGGTACAGACAAGCAGGTAGTAGATCGGATTACATCGACAGGTCACCGCGTAAAACAGGCGCAGTGACTATAAAGTACCAAAAAAATGCATCGGTGCACGTCGATATATTATTGTGCTATATAGTGTATAATGTTACGAACGCGCCCAACACAATATTTGATCACTTTAACTCCGATAATAGTGTCTACTGTTAATCGTACAATAAAATAATGCACTATCGATACATAAAAATATATACTATTATAACGCGAGTGCGTCGGGTTCATTGCGCCTTTGTAGCGCTGGCTGGCACGTCCAGAAAACCGTACATTATGAGTCATCCTTCGTCGCATATTTCATAGGTATAATACGCGCGCAGAGTGTATAATATTATATGGGCAGACAGCCGACGGGCCACAGGTATTGTACTAATGTACTACATTCGTATTATATTATATATGTGTGTGTGTACAATGTCGAATTGTATGTGTTGTACGAACGGACACACACCGTACACGCGCCCGCCGCAGCACCGTATAATCTATATTATAATATTATACACACAACAATACGATATGCGAGCATAAATAATTCATACGGTCACACGCGCGCGTTTTTTTTTTCCTCGTAATTATAATAATATTGTATAGGTACGAGTACGAGAGTTCGTGATAGGATTGTGTGCAGAGTTATAGTAAACGTCATAACACATAATATTATTATTATTATTATTATATAAATACCTGTACAATGTGCCTACATATTATTATTATAAACGGAGGAGTCCCTCCTGTACCGCAGCGATTTCCCGTTTTCCCGCGTGTTGGTTTGAAACGAATAAACGAGAGGGAGGGGGGGGGCACCCTGTACAAGACGAAAAATAACATATGTCGTCTCGCGTATTATATTATAATTATACAGCGCGTGTTCTGTTTCCCCGGATATACAATATACAAATCACATAATATGATATAGGCCATATAATATGTGATTTGTGACGAGAACAGGTGTGTATTCGCCGTGCTCGCGAGATTTAGAAAAAATAAATACATGTATTGCTTGAGATCTATTTCACGGAGACTTTAATATGTTATCATATGACCTTAAGGCGCGCGGCCAACCCTAGATCCGCAGTCATCGGTCCCCGTTAAAAAATATTATAGAGCTCGACGGCCGACGAGTTTCGGGCTGTATAATATAGATTACAGTATACACGGGGTGTCTGTGATATTATACGTCATATTATGATAGTAGCCAAAAATTATGAAAACGTGACTTTTGAAAACGATAAACCGTCGTCGCGAGCTCGCCCGAAACCGAAAAAGTCAAACGGGGGTTGTTTCCCGTTCAAATGGCGGGCGTAGCTCACCCCCGTCGCGGCTGTCGGACATCAAACTATTATTTATATATTATATCATTATTATAACACTTAACGACGGGCGTACGTCTCGCACTTTATACCTTTGTCTGAAGTCCGACGACTGCAGCTCCCTCGGCGCGTTTATCGTCCTCGACTTTGTTTTCCGCGAATCGGTTAAACGGAGACGCGCGAAAAAACGTACTTAAATAACGCGCGCGTTGGTGGCAATAATAAACAGTATATACCTACAAAATGCTTTTCCGCTTATAACAGACCCCATAGTGTTATATAATAATGTAGTACCTATACGACATTATAATATTATAATATACCTCTCCGCCGGCGTATTATAACAATTATTTTCGATTACGCACGCCGAGAGAAACACGCGCGCGCGTATTGGAAAATACGACGGACTAGAGGGTAGTTTTTGTTTCGCACCCGACCGTATCCGCATCCGGCCGACGGCCATCACCCTGCTGCAGACTTGCGCGGTCATGCAAGTCTTTAGGTTAAATCGTCGTTCGTCGCCGCCGCGTCGATTTATTTCCGATCACATACCGAAAACCGGATGTGCACACACGATAATAATATACGTCTCGTATAATAATAATAATAAATAATAATAATAATGGTAAAACGTACGACCGTGTACGCCCCAATCAACATATTATGCATATATATATATATATATACCGTGCGCAGTAATGAATAATTATAATAATAATAATAATAATATGATGTAGGTGTAGAGCGCGCGATGTTAATTAAAACGCACGAACCGCTACTGCTGACTGGCGATCGCAAAATTTATAGGACAAATTGGGAGGCACGATGAATTACAACGATATTATAATATGTTATTATATTATTACTATATTGTACAGGTGTACAGTACGCAATCGGTCGGTCGTGTAATCCGTCGGCGGCGGCGGCGGTGGTGGTGGTCCCGTTACCGGACATTATTCGTAATTCGATCGGTCTAATCCACACTCGTTAAATTAACTACCCGTGCGCGGCCATGATGATGATAATAACGTATAATAGTAATAATAACGATTATAACGTCGAAACCGTGTGCTCACTATTCGCGCATTACGTACGCCCGGTAAACTGCAGTTATGCAACCGAACCGTCGTCGTGCAATGTACATTATCGTGCAACAATGGTATATTACTATATATTATATTATAAGGGTACATTGTGGGTGGGACCGACGCGGGATAAATCGGTCGTGATGGGGTAGCAATTTCGATGAAGGTTTTGCACCGATCCGATTTCGGATCGATCTCTTGAGGCCGTGTTTTCGACACAAACCGCTTTATGGATCGTTTTTGAAAACCCGCGTACTCGTTTTCCCGGCGACAATGTATTAATTTTATAATAGTTTCAAACATCGGAATCTTGCCGATAACTTTCGATTTTTTTAAACACACATACGATTTTTTTTTCGTCCACTACTGATTTTCGTGAGGCTTCGTTTATGACCGGAACAACACAAGTCGACGACAAAATGAAAATATTGTATTAAATTTCTAACAGAATGTAAGCAGCGTTCTACTAGATATTTCTATGGATAAATATGTTTTTGGGCTGGATACAATATTTTTTTGTTTCTGACCGATTTTTCGTAAGGTTTTTGTCGGCACGGTTACTTACTGACAAAAACGTAGGTTATTATGATTTACAGGTTTTCGTTGCATAGAGGAAAAATATCGATTAACATGCTACATTCATTTTTTTTTTAATTAGTCTTATAAAAATCGTGTATTGGTGCCCACCTGTAGATTTATTCTATCTTTTATTCGTGGTAAGTAATAGTATAAATAATATTGTAAATCTTAAAGGTTTACCTATTTACCTTATATCAGCTGATACCGTGTGAGTAGGTGCATAGACATTTGTCGATGTATGTTTCGATTAAACAAACGAAACCGAATTTACTACCCATCATTTATGTATACAATTCAAAAGTTCAAACGTCTTGCGCGCCGATGTTTAATGAGATACCAAATCGACCGTATTATACAAACACTCATAATAGACGTGTTTTTGGAAAGATGTGGAAAAATTAGTTTCAAGTCAATTCAAATGCACTGGTCTGGCTTTTGGAGAGTGTAGAGTGTAGACCAGACAATATTTAGTCTTAAAAACAAACGCACAAACACTACAATATTATACTATCCATTATTATTTAATATGACGTATTACAATTACGATACGGGTTTTGATAATATATTATTCATATGTTTCAGGTGACGAAATCCTGGCCGTCAATAACAAGCCGTTGCACGGGTTGAGTCATCGCGAAGCCATAGCTGTGTTCAAAGAGATCAAACTGGGAGAAATGGCATTGCACATCGGTAGGAGGGTTCCGAAAAGAACTCGGGAATCGGTCAAGTCGATGCGAAGTCCTTGAAAAGTAAGCATGCGTAGTCACTTGTCATCATTTAAAATATCTATAACTATTTGTGGGTATCTATACACGATGATCTTTTTGATGATTTCAGGAAGAATATTCATCGAGATTCTCATTTCAACGGACGGTGTTATTATTATTACTACATTTACTATATCATTACGTTTTGTACCTATACCTATAATTTTATTCCGAGTTTTATGTAATGTTTCGATCGTTTAACCAATAATTATTATTAATTTCTCATTCTTACATATTATACAGGTTGGCCGCCGCGATTTCTCGTTTTTCAACACTAACTATATAAGTCTATAATAATATATTATACGTATCTATGTGAAAAAAGAGCAAATAACGGTAACCCACCCTATATGTATATAATATATAATATATTATTGCTGTGTGTCTGTATATATAAATATGTAATAACTGTTACCAGTGTGTAAATAAAAAATTTACAAACATTTGATATTGAGTCGATATATTATAATATGCTCAAGGGGCCTCACTAGTCGCTACTGCCGTCAATTTTAGCTGAAAAGACCTAAAGTATTGCCAAAATTAAAATTGGGGAACGTTGCCCGATTTTGATTCTAAAAAAATTTAAACTCACCAGAAAATTATCTATAGATCCTACGAAGCACTCTGTAAAAACTACATTCTATATTATTCTGAACTGTAATTGAAAACTTGAAAATATGATTTTTTTCGAATCATAATTAAAGTTAAAATTAATATTAAAAACGGAAAATGTTTCATCTATAGACATTTTTCTGCTGAATTTAAATATTTTTTCACAATCAAAATCTGACAACGTTGAAAACTTCAATTTTTTCAAAACAAATGTATGTTTTTAAAAAATTCGTGTTGTGAAATTGATATGGTTATCGAGTTATTGACATGTGCATGCGCGTACGAGAGAGGATACCCGCATTTAATTTCACTCACACTAATAATCATTTACAACTAACACATAGACTCCGGGCGTCTTTGACAAGATTAGAAATTGCCTGAATTTCGCCCCTTAAATAATGACCGTGGCGAGGCCCCTTAATGCATTATTTAAACGTATGGACAGTGAACATGATCTGCAAGAGTACGTAATAAATAGTACATTCTGAAATAGTTAACTATTTAAAATACCATAATTAGAACTTCACACCAAATCGACCTCGATCCTCGGTTTAAGGCCGCCGCAAAGTCATCGCACTTCGACGATCACCGTGACATATTATTATAGTTTAATTATATTACGACGTTCCCACTTCAATAATCAGTTAAGTACTAAAGTATAATATTATACCGATTAGAGATCACATAATAAACATGTTAGTTGTTTACTAGTACACAAATATATAAATACATAATTATAGTTACCACTATCATGCCTGCCATCGCAATATAACAAGTTATACACTTATACGTAGGTATAAACATATTATATAGGACCAATAAATAGTATTCGCGTTGGCGGATGTTCAGTAAATTTGCTAACATCTTAAGATATCTAAATACGATTGTAAAAAAATTCACATTGTTAAAATTTCATACCTATGGTAACATTATTGTTGTTATAAAATTAATTAAGTTTATATTATATTAATATCCTTCATCTTGGTGATAGGTGGTCTTTTTCCAAAGTATTTTTCATAGTCTATTTTTATAATATTGATAATCGAATCATAAAAAATGAGGAATATTTTTTTAGGTAAAACTTTTACGAATTTTGTTTTAAAAAATAGATACTCTTGTCGTGTTCGGTATTTTCAAGTACTTTTATATCAACAGTATTCATAAAGAAAAATATTAAAATTGTGATTCTTTTGACACGAAAATTTGTACCAGTAATAGTAGTAACTACTGATACAATGTTTCACCTTTTTGCTGTTTAAGAAGTCCAACATAAGAGCGCATTCGGTATAGTGCGTGTGGGGTAGTGCGGAAGTGACGAGTCTTTTATTCGGATAGGGTAGTCGTATATAGATAAGCGAGGCAGGTGGTTAGGTGGAGTTTTGCAAACAGTTTAACTCATTATTATAGCAGTGTTTTGGACAGAATAATATTTCTGTTACTATAGATAGGCATGGCTACAATATTCAAATGTTAGAAAAAACGAACAACGCACACTGCGATGATGGTATTGACAGTATTCAAATTGTATACTAGTGTATATTTTACACAGTGTATACGCAAACATCTCGTTGAAAAAAACACGTGACGTCTGACCTAATATGGAATTATAATGATATTATATTGTACTAGGTTGACGGTAACCATCAGTGCACGCTTCGACACGACTTTTCTGTTTTGCCGGTAACTGACTATTATAATTATTAATTACTATAGTGTTAGGTTATAGTGTTAGGTCTATAAAATTTAATTTAACACGGCGTCGTGGATATGCAACCACGAGTGCTTATACCATTTTCCCAACGACGACCGACCATTATTATACTATATGAGCAGCCAAGCCCAAGTGCAGCCAAGTAGGACTAAAAGCCAAACCCGATTTATAAATAAACTCGGATTTCGGCATCGTAGACGCCGCATCGCTCTTTTCGAAACCTTCCGATGCGGCGATGCTATAACGACACACCGAGTCGGAAGAGCAGCATTTCTAAGCACATCTAAATGTTTAACAATTTTAGACAGTTATTTTTTTTTCAATTCATTGATTGGTTTAATAATGTAATATTCCTCGAGTCTTTTCTATCCATAGCAACTTCTTTCAATTATCTATATCTATTTATTTGGGTTAACACCCACACGGTCTTAGTATCAATATATCCTATACAATTAGTGCACTAGCTGTAACATAATATGTAAGTAGGTATCATATAATACAAAACAAAGAATTACGAATCAGTACATTATACTGATTAAATAATAGAATTAAAACTTACAAAATAAAATTATAAGATACTATAATATTAGTAGGTACCTAATGTACCTACTTCAAATGGGTGAAAAACACGGATTAGAAGGATATACCTAAAGTTCTAAATTCTTCCATATTAAACAAATCAAAATTAATTATCATTAGAACTATTGTAACCATAAGATATACGATGAAATGTAACATAAAACGTAGGACAGTAACGCGATCGATATTGAATAACATGTAAGTTTAAAGACGCAATAGCTCCAGACAAGATATCGCACCATTTTTGTTTTCTATCCTAAATGATTTTATTCATTTGACACTCGATCGGTCCAGGAGATTTTCAACGCTCGTAAAACCGTCTTATACTTAGGTATATACCTCCTAATCGTAATACCTACTATTGAAATATTATAATGATTTGGTTTACGGAATGTAAAAATAAAATATTATATTATGTCGTCATTGCAGAATTCACAGCTAAAGTACAAAATTGTGTAATCCCCGCGTGTTTGTACACCCCGACTCATCGTATACGCACAAGTCACCCCCCGCTCTGTATTCGTACGATTTTATTATTTTAAGAGTAGTATTAACTTTTAATCTCGAAGGCAGCTAACTGTACATGCTCAGCAGATAGTATCTATGCTATTGCGTTTTTACTTTTTTCTCTCTATAAATCATTACGGAGATTATTATTTAAATACATTTAAACATTTTTATATAGAGTAAACGAGGCGAGACAGTCATCACCGACCAAATTCCGAAAAATACGTATACTCATATCATTATATTTATGCGTAAAAAATATTTCAACTATTATTTTGAAATATTTTAGATTTATATAATATTATATTATATTTATTATTCTTTTAAACTTCTTTTCAGTCAAAAATCAAAATTGATGAATGTATTTTAGATTCTAAACAGAGACATTAATGTAGGCATTGCCTATTGATTTTACAATGATGAGTTGTTTTGTTTTTATATTTTATGTTATGACTTATGATACCTTTAGCCATAGACATAGGCATTGGCTTTAGGACTACAAATAAAAAATAAATATGCTTCAATTTTAAACTTTTAGAGTAATAAATGATAATAAACCGAAAGAATTACATTATTTTTACGTAGAGTTAAACATCTATAGATATTTTTAATCAATATATTAGTAGCTCATATGATATTGTACCTCCAGAAAAATAATTATTAAAACTAAATCTACACTATTTGTATTTTATCATACAACAGCTTTTTACATTAAAATGTTTGCAACCAAACCACTATTTCAAAACAACAATATTAAAATTAAAAACAGCCATAGGTACATTGCATAGGTATATTTTACTTTTAAAGTTTTAAAACAATTTTCATTATTATCAACAACAAAAAAAGTACACCTTACTGAATGTAAACCTGAATTTGACCAAGACATTAAGTGAATCTAACAACTAATAAGGAATAAAAAGCAGAATATTTTATAAATCTCCAGTTAAAAAAAACAACTATATTTTATTGTAAAATTTCAACAAAATCTAAATTTAATATTATTCCAAAGATAAATTTAAACGAACACAACACAAAGGTATTATTTGTATATTAAATATAGCCATCCAATGACACCTATTTTTAATTAGTACAAAAAGATTATTTTAATATCAAATAAATTAATATTATTTATAAATCATTATTCAATAAACATACAAAATGTACCTACCTGCTAAAAAATAAAAATGGGACTTTATTAAATATATTAAATATATTACATTTTTGGCAATATATAATACAAATATTGATATTACTTAATGAAAAAAGATGGAGATCGTGTATTTTCAATATGAAAATAGAAAAGTTGATAAATTTGATTTGGATTCTAAAACTGTTAAGTGGATTTTAAAATAGTTTTAACGAAAATAGTAATTTCTAATTAGCTATAGGAAATGACCAAGGTATTTTTATAAGTAGATACATAAAAAAAAATATATATATTAAATACAATTAAGCTAAAAAATCCGTAATGTTAATTGTACAAAAGTTCTTATTTTATTAACTTTAATCTTTAGACACTTTTTCACGTTTTTGTTTCAATATTAATTCATACTTGCTCTTGCTAACCCACCACAACATGAATGGTCCTACAACAGCTGGCAGAGTCATTATTGCAAATACAAACCAATCAAGCTGAAACAATAAAAACAAATACTCATTATAAAATACAATAGCATATTATTATACTAGTAATATTTAAACTAAATTGTAATTCATATAAATATGAACACAGGTAATCTTATTTGAAATTTAACAGTTATGTTTTTATAATTTTTAAATCTTAATATCTCCGAGAAAGATATAAAATATATAAATTATAATTGTTTTAATAAACTATAGTTTTGAACTTGATTCTTACTTATAAATACTCATATTTTCAATTAGACAAAACAAATGAACACCCTAATAAGTATAGTATATTATTTACCAAATGAGGGGAGAATTTCTTGTCGTATTCAGCATAACTGATGATGTATCCTTCACCAGGTTCACTGCTTATTGCAAATTGTGGCTCTTCAGCCCCTTCTGATGATTTGTATTGTACAACTGCAGCTGTGAAGTTGAATCGCCCATACGTAAGAGGTTTGATGACAACAGCATGAGTAACATTTGCACCAGATGGAATTCTGTTAAAACGAATATTCAAATTTCCTTTGACTGTGGCAAATGCTTCATCGGGGAATCCTGAGTCTTGTAGTACAACATTTGTAGCCGGCACACTTCCCACATTGTAAATGGTATACTATATTCGAATAAATTGGAATTTATAACTATACAAAAGTAAATAATATTTTATGTGTACATACTTTAACTAAGATGTCAGAGTCTTGAACTAGTAATTTGTTAAGAACTTGTTTGGATACTAATAACCGGGCTTGTTGACTGTCAGCATTTTGGCTGAATACCGTTAAAGACGTGCAAATTAGTGCTACAATTACAAATGACTTTAATGAATACATCCTGTAAAAAAAAATATATTTTTCATTAGTTTTTATAATAAAATAATACTTTGAATATCAAAATATCCAATACTGTAAAATAAGTGTATAAAAAAAATCAAACACCTAACCCAACCAAACACAATAATAATACAATCAAGTTTGGTACCTAATGATAATAAATCATTTTACTTAAAACATTGTCAAGATTTATGTAATTCATCAATTTATTTTCGAGATGACTTCTGTATAACTTCTATTGGTACTCTGAACAATTATTTTATTAATAATGTTATTATTTACAAAATATACATACAAATTTATATATTTGTAAGCTTGAGTTAGTACTAATTCATTTTGTATACGTTTACTATATAAGTAGGTTTTATGATTAGAGGATTAGAAGGCTATTTTTAATTAGTAAAAAAAAATATATACACAAAATTATTTTTTGTTAATGGAATTCAGATGTGTATTTCAATAAATTATAACAAAGCTACAGAGTATATCAAACTTATACAAATAACTTAAATCTATATAATAGAAGATATTATTATTTTTGATCATCATTAAGTATAATATATAAATTATTATTTCACATAATAAACCTACCTATTAAATGTCGAAAACAACATAATAATTGTAATTTATAATAATATTTATAATAATTGTAGACAAAGCAAAAGAAAATTGAAGCATAGAGTTAGGTGACTGAAGAAAAGTTCAAACATATTTAATCACCATTAAAGTAAATATATTATGCCTAAAGATTTATTATAAACATATTTGTAATAATAAACGGTCAAGAAAACAATAAATAAAATAGGTATAATACATGAAGAAAAATCTATACCCACTAATATATTACTCATTTTGTCATCTTGAAATAATCAAATTAAATTAATAATACTGTAGAGTAAACTAGATAATCATTACTGTATCTTAACCTATCACTAAATTACATTTTAATACAAACAATTCCGGAAAATAATTTCAAGATAAAAATAAAATAGTCAAAAACCAATAAGGTTTTATTCTGGAATAGTTTCACACTTTCCAGTAAAATTTAAAATCTCCTCGCATATTTTTTTGTACATCCATGAGTCACCCTTAAGTCGCTTTCGTTTAATGGCAACAACTGGCAAATTTTCTTTGTTCATTGAGGGCACCAAACAAATTTCTAATTCAAAAGATAATTTCAATTTTTCCTTATCAGCTACATCACTCTTTAATTTACCCCTAAGCACAAAACCTTTTCTTGAGCAAATAACATTTTTCATTGCCAACGCTTTCTCCAATTGATTCATCACCTTTTCTGGATCCTTGCAAACCGTAGTTGATATATTACATAAATCTTTTTTGATATTCAAAATTTCAGGTTGTTTTCGTGTTGGAGTTGTAATACGACGTCTAGGTGTCAATGCTTTCCTAACCCGGTCTAATCCTGAAAATATTTTTCCAGCAGGACTACTTAAATTTGATGAACATTGTGGTTGCGCTTGTGGAGTTTCAACATTGGTATTTCTTTTGATTTTAGCAGGTATAGTAGGTGTCACTTCATCTATTTTTCTTCGAACAGCACGTCCAACCACTCTTCTGTTTTCTTGGCCCGGGGTGTGGAGACCAACTGGCCTTCTAATAATAAGTTCTGATTGTTGATTAGGTACTTCTTTTTTCTTCAAAACTAACGGAGAGCCATTTTTTTTTTTATTTAATAACAACAAATAAGTAGCAGTTTCACAATCATACTTCCACTTTGACAGACGTGACCAAATAATTTCTTTGTCAATTTCGAAATGTTGACTAATTGCTTCAAGACATTCCATGTCCTTGCATCGATCAACATCATGAGTTTTTGTGGACGGTGGACAACCAAATCCTAGTCTAACCCATGGGTCATTAATTAACTCACTGATTCGTATACGCTTTAATGGGTCCACACAAAGCATACGTCTCAACAAACGTTTACTACCTGACGACAGCCAACCCGGTTCTATGTATTTTCCTCGTAATATTTTCTTGAAAAGTTCGTCAATATTGTCACTTTCAAATGGTAAACATCCACACAACAATGCGTATAATATTACGCCCATGCTCCAAATATCTACTTCTGAACCGTGGTACTTGACCCCTTGAATGAGTTCGGGAGCAGCGTAAGTGGGCGATCCGCAAGAGGTCAACAGCAAACTGTCCATGCCGCCTTGCGGTTTAGCGCATAGACCGAAATCAATTATTTTCAAATTTTGTTCCCTGTCCAAGAGCACGTTCTCCGGCTTGAGGTCACGGTGCGCATAACCACTGTCGTGCAAATACGATACAGCTGATATGATTTGCCTGAAGAACATGCGCGACTCCATTTCGCTGAGACGGCTTTTCTCAACAATGTGATCGAACAACTCACCACCCGAACAGTACTCCATGACAACATAGCAGTGCGACTCGGTCTCAATCACCTGGTAAAGCTTGCAAATGTTGGGATGGGACAGGTTCTTTAGCGCGCTGATCTCGAGCTTGACGCGCGGCAGATCTTTGCCCAGCTTGGTCTTGTCCATGATCTTGATGGCCACCTTCTCGCCAGTCAACGTGTGCGTAGCGAGTTTGACTTTGCCAAAGCCACCGGTGCCGATGGTCCGGTCCAGCTCGTAGCCACAAGCGCGCAGCGTCGGGTACCTCGACATGACACCCGCGTGGCGGATGTGCAACCCACGAACAACGTACTTACTATACAAACACACCGACAAACATACGCTTTTCGCGTCAAGTCATTCGCGACACGGATGCAAACACAGCGACAACACCGACGACAATCAAAAACAAAACAACATACGGCAAAATGCGGCGGTTAGGCAAGCAAAAACGACACGGGGGCAGTACCTAACAACCCTATCCTGGTTGGTTAATACGTTAATAAAACGACGACTTACCTATGATGATGTTATTGTGTACGTTAGTTATGGTATGTTATATATCGTATAATAAAATACGAAGCGGGCGAAATTAAAACAGAATTGACGAGTTGTAAACGACACTCGTTGGCAGTCGCGAATTTCAACGTCAAGTATACAAGTGTTAACGGTGCACGGCCGTAATCTGGGACGACGAGTGACGGATTTTTGCTTTCGTTGCCTAACCGCTTTGTTGTTAACTTTTCAAACCGTTCACGTCACCGGACCGCGGACACGTAAACAAAAATGTCCGTTATGACACTGCGCCACTGCGGTGGCGGTGGCGTTAGCGGCGGCGGCGTGACGAGTGATAACAACACGTAACCAGTGCGTGTGCGATGAACACGAGGTGTTATATTCTGTCGTTTTCGGCGTAAAATTTCCCGTTCGTCAACTATTTTTGACAAATTCCACTGGACAGACAATCTGAAACGATTTTTAGAATTTTCGTCGTAGATTTTCATTTTTCAGCGCTTTCATCAACTATCATCGTCCATCAGTACTGTATACCGCAGGTAGATGGCACTAGCATACCTGTTTTGATGAATATTTACGTCGCCACCGCCTCGACGCAGCTCCGTCGAGTGTTGACTTTCGACTACAACCGTGTCTGCGTGCACGTACGATTAGTGGCGTCGTCCGGGCGAAACGGAAATTTAAATTCATCGAAAAAAATATTATTATACACTATATCAAAATGTATTAATAAAAAACCCCATGGCTTAAATATACAAGGTTATTGCAATAGTACCCCCCTATACAGGGGCGTATACAAGGGGGGACGAGGGGGTCAGATCCCCCCTTACGACTTTTTAAAATTTGTATTAAATTGTGTTCTTAGTGTTAGGGCGTTACCAACGAAACATAAAAAAAAATGGCGAGAATTTGTGTACATTTTTATTTCATAAAATATATAATAATTATTCATGAATAGAATTTAATAAAAATGTATAAAATCTACTCATATAACTAAGGATTGAAAATTTAAAACAAGGTTCCACGTAAATAGGTTATATTATTATATAAATTATTTTATTCACAATAATATGGTCAAATATACTTAGTAATAACTAATATCATAGGCTGACTGGCCGTTTTCGCTCAGAATCGTTTTTCTTATACAATGATATTATATCATTGAATTCAAATTTAACACCATCCATTACAGTGACCCACTTGTAACCTACTGTACAGCAGATCGACATTCACTTACCCACCTTTTAATTTTTGTGTCTGTGTACATTCCGCATTAATTTGCCCCTGCCGGTCCCAAAAAGCTTTGGCACAACTCTGGGTTGTAAAATAATTATCGGAAATAATAAGCTAAATTTTTACACAATAATTGTAAGGTAAATTATTAACATTTAACAATAAGATTATAAGAAATATATTTTGGTGAATATGTTTCAAATTTCCGAGCGTTGAACTTCAAATTGTCGTGTGTTAACGGCTAGTTTTCACTAAAAGTTTACTAGGAATTACCGAGTTTACTTAAATGCATTGTTTTAATTCGAATTACTGCGAGATTTTTATGGGAACGAGCAATTACTTCGAATTACCGAAAGTTTCAAATTATGGAAGGTTTGAATTATCAAAGGTCAACTGTACTTGCTAAAATGGTATTTAAGTATACTATAATAATAGTATAATATACTCATTAGTAGGTATATTAAAAAGTTGCGGTCGCCAATTTTTATAACCATCACGTAGGTATTTATACTAATTTCACTAATTTGAATAATATTCCAAATGAAATATCATAATACAACAGTGTTTAATTTTTACATAAAACCAAATTAAATACGAAAAAGATTATGATTTCAAATAATGAGAAAATATTTAATTAAGTTAACGATTTTTTATACATAAAAATAATAAAACATATTTTGACGTAGCTATATATAGTATATAGCCATATAGGTAAATAAAATATGTTAGAGCCTACAAACTATAAACTTCAAACAATATTTGTCAAACGAAAGCATATTCGTAAGTAAATTATCATAATAGTAGTTAGTATTGATATTTTACTTTAATTATATAATCTCATATTATGGTTTATGAAGCATTCGAATCTCTTAGTATTTCGGACATCGTTCTTGATTATACGAAAATTATTACACTAAACGTGATCATAAACTATTAAGTATCAAACAGTAAGTGTTTCAAAAATTAGTCATTGCTGATAAGTGATAAACTATTTTATTATCCGAGAGCATTATCCCTATAAAGAATAAATTATTATTTAAATTTACCCTGTGCGATAAAACCGTTTAATTGAAAATAATGATTGTAGTCAATATAATCGTGTAAATTATTTTAACTAAGGGGACTACACATTACTATACGCAAGCATACAGCGCATACTTATGAATTATTATTATATTGAATATATTTCTTTGAGACTAAATGTTTCACAATTCCAGAGACTATATTATATAATATAATATGGATTAGGTGTCAAACGTCAATAGGCTTTGGGGACTAATTTTCAAGATTTCTCTCCACTCGCACAACAGCATAATATGCATTTTATTATTATGATAGTTATTGTAATAGTGAAATTCTCGCGATGTATTCGGAATGCGAGGACTCCGACGAGGACGGTCCGAAATAAGGAGGGCGCTCGCGAGATCTCCGCGGACGACGGACACGATGTCGGTCACTGGTCCGAACCGGCGTGCAAAGAAAGTGCGCGCGAGATTTAAATCGTTTTCGTTATTTTGTGTACGAAATCACAACGTACGTGATATATATACAACCATACAAAGACGAACACGATTTTTAACAAAAAAAAAATTTAAAAAAACATACATAATACCATGTAACCTGGTGTGGGTATATTATATGCAGTTCGTACATGCCTAACCTACTGGCTACTATATATACTCCGTACGCCTTACAATATAGGTTAGCGTATACACTATAATACACATAATAATAACAATATGTTACGAGTATATTATTATACATACACAATTATTTATAAATCATGCGCATATTGTATAATAATATAGGTACGCTATAATACTAGCGACTTGTTTTATGCGAACATCACGTTCGTGTATGTATTGGTCGTGATGTATTTCGTGTACGCTTTTACACCGTATAGTATTGTATACATAAAAATAAATATTACATTTTATTTCCAAAAAAATCATAATATCATTCCTCGATGTCTTTTAAAACTCTAACTTAGTGCTGAGATAAAAGATAATCAATTTGTTTATAAAAAAAAATAAATAATATATCATTGAAATCACATAGACGAATATCTATCTAATCTGAGTAAAGAGAATTATGATAAATAATACTTTTTTTTTTAAACGTATGATAATTTTGAGAATATTTAAACGCTGAGATTTGCGTTATTTAAATTATATTGTTTATATTATACCGAGCATATAAGTTCCCGACAACTGATATAATCGTTAAGTCAAGTGGATGCAAAGTAAACAAGACCAAATGAAATGATCCTTTTGTGCCGCTGCGTGTGCATGAATATGTATAATATAAACGTCATAAATCTTTAACAGGGCCGGAAGTAAAAGAGAGAGAAGGATAGACTAGGTGCCTATAGATAGCGCTGTGTACTTGTATGAGAATAAACATTGAATTTAGAAAAAAAAATATACGATAAAATGCAATTTCTTTGTACGTGAAGAAATGTTTTCAATAAAAACGATTGTTTATAAATTATTTTTATTATATCAAAATAATATGCTGCAGTATCGTATTTAATAAATGTGTAACGAAAAATATTTGTCATGACTATAATTGTAAACTATATATTAGGTATACGCATTGTAATTCCCACAAAAAAATATTGGCAATATTGCATTTAATTGAAATTTATAATTATATAATTTAATACTAGCATAGTTCTAATTTTATGCAAAAATAAGTAAAAGTTCAAAATATCTAGCTAAACCGTTTTTCTATTGTTTTTTATTTGTCATTCAAACGATCAGTCAGTCAAAATACATTTGAATTATATATGTACAAAATTATTAAATTTCCTATTAAATTGTTTTAAAATAATTACTTACAAGCATGTTTAGTCACAATTTTTTTTTTTTATGTTTCCTTTTTGCGGTATAAGTGGCGTACACGTTCCTGCTACGATACATATTGATTTTGTATTTATATTTACATATTATGTCGTATATAGATTTTCATTAAACTGACAAACGCTTAAGCTTCTTTTTCATCAAGCTTTATAAGTTAAAACTACAGTCGACGTTACAGAAATCTTATACTGCAATAAATCAACATTACAATTTAAAATTATAACATTAGATTAAAATCAATTTCTATAGATGAATATTTAAAAGTCATGGTCCGTGAAAAATTTGACTACCTATATTATAATACGGGTAAGGAAATGCGTGGAAGCTACGCTAAGTGTACATAGTTAATTTCAATATTTGTATATTTTTTTATATATCAAATTGCTTTAGTATATTAATTAAACATGCATATGTATTTAGTAGGTATATAGATTATAGGTTAGGTACCTACTACCTACGTTATTCAAGTCTACAACTAAATCAAACCTATATTAATGTATTAAAATGTTTCATAATGATATATTGTTGACCGTTGTTACTGGAAGAATAAAAATTAGAAACATTTTAATTTACAATATCACTATTCGATATTACATTTTGTGTAAATAGTAAACATTTTCACTCAAAATTAAAAAAAATCAACTATAACATGAGACAAAATCATTTGAAATCCATAATATATCAGTATAAATCATACAAGCTTACTTCTTATATAGTTATATTATAGTCTCACATTAATCAATATTGAATAATAATAAATTCGTATTTTAATAAAAATTGAGTTAATATATATACCTAATAAATTATAGAAAGATTCGTTTGCAGGATTTTATATCGATAATCGTTAATGGATAGATGGATCAGTAGGTCGCAGGTGGGTATATTAATATAATCATGATTATATTAATAATATTATTGCAATAACATATTATAATATACTGTTTGTTTAATATAATAATGTTTTTGGTGACAGTAAGGATGACAATGCTATAAAATACTTAAATATAGATATTATAATATTATATTATTCCATACAGTATGGTTATCGGCGAATTGTTAGTATTTAGTTTACAAACATTTGAATTGATAAAGCAATTACTATAATATAGCCTATAGACAACACTTACCCACCTCTTCGATTATTTTGAATAGTCGTAGTAATGACTAATGATAATTAAATACAACTTTAATTTAGATATTGGGTATCAACTAAAATATTATGGAAAATAAATATAGATGTAATATGTTATAACTTAATTCTCAAACATTTTAATTATTCATATAATAACTATTATAATAGCGGTAAATTTGTTTTGTGTTTCAATACTTTCCATAATAAATACATCAATGCCAGCTTATTAATAATAGAGAATAATATTTCTGAATTAAAACAAAATAACTTAAATTGTTATATTTTATTCTCCGTTAAAAATATCTAATTTCTTCCAAATTTGAAATTCAAATATTTCAAATGTCTAAAAAACAAATTGTGCTTCTATATGTTTTAGGATCTTGAGGTTTTAGTAAGAACAACTTATGAGAAACCATGTATTAAATTTTCAAATATTCAAAAATGTCAAATATATAAAAAGCCAAAATATTTCAAAATTATGTACATATGTCTATTAAATAAATTCTAATTACAACAAAAAATATGAAATTAACTTTTTCAAAAATGTATATTGCGTAAAAATGTGTCCTTAATTTTTTTTAAAATTCAGATTAACATTGAATTTTTAATTTTGAACTCCCAAAATATAACTAACTATATCCAATTTTTTAACAAAAAACTCCCCCAAAGTTAATGATCGAGACATCTTTTCTTCTTAAAATGTGTACACAGACACAAAAATTAAAAGGTGGGTAAGTGAATGTCGGTCTGCTGTACAGTAGGTTACAAGTGGGTCACTGTTATGGATGGTGTTAAATTTGAATACAATGATATAATATCATTGTATAAGAAAAACAATTCTGAGCGAAAACGGTCAGTCAGCCTATGATATTACCAAGTATATTTGATGGTATTATTGTGAATAAAGTAATTTATATATAACCTATTTACGTGGAACCTTGTTTTAAATTTTCAATCCTTAGCTATAAAAGTTGAACATTTTATAAATTTATAACTACAAAATAATTATTAAATTATAAATTTGATAAATTTTGTCAAAATTTGAACTTTAAATACTTATAAAAAAAAAAATTGTGCCTATGTATTTTTAATATTTCTCAACTGCTATTAGAATTGAGAACGAAATATCAGGAGCCTTATATTAAATTTTCACGCTTTTTTACCCAACAAATAAAAATTTAATTGATATTAACAGAAAAAAAAACTAAAAAAATTTAAAACTGACAATGTCCGTAAACAGCTCAAAAAGAGTCAAATTCTCCTAGTTATAATTTTGTTCTTACAATTAATTATTATTTGGACCATTGGCCACTGAGTATAATATTATATTGTAATAACGATGATATTATAGTAACATAATTTGTGGTTTGGCGTGGCGCGATTGCTGTCAGTCACGCAACGTAATTGAGAGTAAGCACCGCCCGCTACCACTAGTTCCCGGATGGGTGACCACGCGGGTCCTTAGTGGCAAAATCCTTGCCACACATACACGTGTTGCCACCTTGCTGTACCAGCATTACTATTTACCAACCGTACCAAACCTAACAACCGTAATGCCTATAACCATTAGGCCATAGTTGCCGGGCTCAAGACTAAAAAAAAAAATAAATAATAATAATAATATTATATTATAATATTAAACAATTTATACGATACCTTTTGTGGCGGCACGTCGTACGTTTGTGTTCTCGAGTCGACACGTGTGTAGTTGTCAATGTAAGGCAAAACGAACAACATACCTAGAAAGAAAAAAAATCGCTTATTGATTGTAAATAATTTAGCGTGTTTATGTAGATATATGATATTATATTCACCCGGTCCTTTCGCCATACCCGACACCAGACGTCCCAGGCGAAATATTACGGCTCGTTCTTACTCCTGAACTACCTGCCAGATACAATAAAACATATATGATATGATATATATTATATTGTTATTGTTTAATAGAGTTCAGGGGTTCGCGTTGACGCAAGTTCCAAATTTTAAGTGCACTAACTTTGAAACAGTAGAATAGAGAAACCGGGAACGTGATGACAACAAGTTCCCAAGCACATCCTGTAATAAATTTACCCCATCGATCGGTTGGCGCGCTGTCTTCGACTGAAAGGCGAAACGGATTTAATGATTATTGGTATAGCAATACACGGGAAAAAAAATTTGGTTATAGTAAATAGTTGGATAATTTTCAGTTGGCGTAACGTTTTATTTACTTATATCAAACAATGTGTTTAGTGGAGGGTACTAAAATGAATTACCTAGTTAAAAAGTTATAGTTGCACCAACTTATTTTATAGTAATTTCAACTATATAATATATAGTTATGCCAACCATACAATTTAGTATAAGTATAGTACAACTGATGCAGTAGTTTTGTGAGGTTGGGGTTGATGACCCCCCTCCCAATATTTTGCTCAGATTACGTACAATTAGAAATTTAACATCAGTTTTTTTTTCAATATAAGTCCCCGCGGAAAATTATATCTTGATACGCCGTTGTCATTATACCTTTATATTATTCAAATGTATTTACAGGGACTAAAACTAAGGGAAATCGCCAACCTAACGCGACCAAATACAATCTAAAACGTTAAAAACAATTAATAACTCGCAAAAAACATTAAAACAATTACAATAATTTGACTATATTTATGGTTTAAGAAGCATTGGCCTAGTGGACCAGTGGTGGCTCTAAGGGGGGGGGGCAAAGGGGCATTCCCCCCTCCTCCTAATCGTCATAGTTTCCCTATAATTTACACTGTATGTAGCCAATTTTTGTACTTTTTTTCCCCATTCCCCCTCCACCCCTAAATTAAGCCCTGGATCCGCCACTGTAGTGAACTCCAGAATGTTAGTTTTGACATATCGGATAATACATAATAATTAGATATTAAAACAATGTAATAATACAAGAGAAAAAAAAGAGTAACAAAGGATAAATCGATTAATATTAGTCTGCAGGTTAATGGTTTTCAATAATATTATATTATACTAATTCTACATCCTTATTTGTTTACATATAAAATATTATAATACAAATTACAATAAAAATTCTAAATTCAAATAATTATAATACAATTTAAAAATTCAGTTACCAAAAAAAACTATTTGTTTAAATAGCTCTATTTTGCACAAATTTTTCAATTCATTGTTTGATAGGTAGCTCTTAGGCGTAGGACTTCAAACGAACGGGGCTTGCCGGTAGAGGGTTCGATCAGGGCCAATATTCCGTGATAGGTTTTTTTAATATTTTTTTTCAGTTTTTTAACCACACAAAATAGTAATTTCAACTATTCATTATGGTTGATTATACTGTATATTTTATAGTATTATACTATTATTCCAACTATTATTTTATAGTTATTCCAACTACATTGATTCAACTAATTCATTTTAGTACTCCCAACCATACATTTATTGTGTCACTATATTAACCTGAGATTATGGTTGGCCTAACCATTTAGACAGTTATATCAACTAAATTTTTTTTCCGTGATAGAATAACCGACCCATATAGAAGCAAAGAAAACGAACGTTTTGACAAATTTATCGAAATCGAAAAACGTACAGGTATCTCGTGTGTAAGTAAATTATAAGGTTCTCTATTTAGGTATACCTATACAGATATTACCTACCTACCTACCTACCTACCGATTGTATAAATTATATAATATTATATCTGATGAAGTTTATTTGTTAAAAACGATTTTAAGAATTCCCGTTTATCCTTCATTTTAGATTCTGAGCGGTGCGAATTGCGTGCTAAATTCTGCAAAAAAATAAGCCATGCCCGTCCAGAAAATGCCATCATATAATCGTATTGTGAGTATCCTGTATAGTTGCGTTATCGATAGTATAGTGCATAATTTTTAATATCACAACAATATGTATATTATATATAATTACTATTGTAATATATTATATTAATATATTATTAGCTGTGCCACCAGGCCTGAATCATTGTATTGTATTATCTGTGCTGTCGGGCCAGAATCATTATATTGTTTTATTATCTGTGCTGTCAGCCCAGAAACATTTGTTATTGTTTAATTATAAGAAAGAAATTAAATTAAATGCCATCTACTTTATACAACAACAACATCGCCAAAATGTATTTAATAATTACAGTCCACTAAACCACTTACCAAAGCCCGCCTAATAAGCTCTTTGACCTTAACAGTATACAGAGTGTATCAAAAGTCTTCATCCGATTTCAAAAATTTATATTTATTTTAAAAATGAAGATATATGAGTGAAATAAAGTAAAATATATTCTTAAAATAGGTAAGTTTTATTTATCAGTCAAGCATTAATACATGGGCCACTAACTTTCGATTAATTGTTGCCGGACTATATCAGTTCGTAATCGGATGAAGACTTTTGAAACACTCTGTATAATATATAGAATACATATTACTGCATTAAATGGTAATTTATCAATACGTAGTTCTTATAACAATTATCAAATATATAATGCTACTCATTCTTTTGTGTGTTTTAAATTATTTTGGTATTATATATTTATATTATTTAGATATTTTTTTTACCCGTAACGAAATTCTATTTGTCCTATTCGTAGAATTTTGGAAAGTACTATACTTTTTTCCACAAGGCGGCAAGACAATCTATTTTGCTGTTTGGCGTGACTTATATATTATAATAGTTTTCTTCCAGTCAGGATAATGACTGTTTATAACCACAATATGATGTTTTTATATATATCCTATACATGATGTCATATTATATATAATATATGTATATGCGAGTCACCAGTACATAGCAAATGCCATACTACTAAGGACTTTTATTACAATGTTATTTACGTTTTGAGAGTAGTTCGCTAGAGGACAAACACAAAACGAGATATTATCTCAAAACCATTGACGAGTGATTGATTTCAGCCACTGCGCCACGCTGAGCCACATTGTTTTTAGTTAGGCCGTAACAAGGCAACAAAAAAAATGGTTAGGATTTGTGGTACATTTTTATTTCGTCACATCCAACAGACGGCACACTATTACACTATAATGAATAATCAGTATTCAGTTACCTAGTCAATAACCATACATAAATTTCATAAATATAATTATTACAAAAATACAATTTGACTGACAAACCGTCGCCGACAGCAACGCAATGTTCCAAAAAGGATTTTTAGCAGGAAAATAAATATTATAATTTAATTTTCGGATGCCTAGTTCATTTTCAAACTCAGGTTTAGTATTGTGCCACAACTTGCAGTAACAAAATTTGAAATTATATAATATCGTTTACTACAGGAAAGGTTTACCTTTCAAAACACTACTTTTTTCCGTAGGTACCCATTAATAATTTAAAGTAATATATTTTTACATTTTTTAATATGTCTTTATATTATTTAAATTGTACATGCAAAGCTTAACAAAAAAAATATATACATACCATCCAATCAGTGCCGCAATTAGAGATAAAAGGGCCCAGGTGCGAGTCAAGTTTTAGGGCCCCCTATTCCAAACTTGTTTTACAAAATTGCATAGCACCAAAAGCGCAATTAAGGGTGGGTATTGGCAATTTCTATGAATTATAATATTTCGAATTATTTTGAGCTGTTTTCGTACATTTTCATTTTCCAATTTTTTTTTGGTTTTTTATTCTATTAATATCAATAAAATTGTATTTGTTAGGTAAAAAAGCTTCAAAATTTAATAAACAGGTCTTAGTATATTGTTTCAAAGACGGATGAAAAATATTAAAAATCTATAGTCATAATTTTTTTTTATAAGCATTTAAAGTTCAAATATTGACAAAATATGTAAAATTCACGAAAATATTTAAATTGATTTGAGTTAGAAATTTATAAAAAATTTTCGTTTTAAATCTAAGATTTTTTTGTAATTCAAAGACCAATAACTGTAGATACATGAAAATTTCACAGAATGTTTATTTTATCAATTCGAATACCTACTTGATAAAATTTTCATTATATTTTGACTTGTTTTGAACTTTTAACGAACAATTAAAATTAAAATTTTTTAGTTTTTTTTTTCTATGAATATCAATAAAGTTTTATTTTTGGGGCCAAGTTATAATTAAAAATGTATAGTATAAAATATTATCTTCATAAGTATAATCAATAACATAATATTAGATGTTGGACTTAACACGTTGCAGATTTCAAAAAATTTCAATTTTCATCATGTGTTGTAAATTGGTGAAAAAGTTCATATTAGTTTAAAATCTAAAATCCTTTATGTCTGAAAAGGCCCATCTAAATATGATAATGGGGCCTTTTGGGGGTGCTGTGCACCCCCAGCACCCCCGTTAATTGCGGCACTGAATATAATATATACAAATAATGGTGTTTGAAAAATAAACGGGCCCGAAACCAACCAACCAATGTTGCATGTCGATCAATAATAATAATATGATGGTTTTCTGGCTACTATTTACTAATAAACGATGGTTGTTTTAAATTATCGGTGACGGCCTAGGACGAAATTCGGAATCGCCTTGTTTGCAATTCTGACTACCTACACGCGAACAATTTACCTTAGAAAATGGCTGAATCACAAAAAAAATAAACGACACATATGAAATGGAAAATTGGAAACAATCATAATGGACGTCTTAGACAAATTCATGAACAACGTCAACTTCTGCAGCATTAACCTACCGTCAAGCGCACGACATTGCGTCAAAATAATACACTTAAGTAGTATACATTTGTATGTTCTCAGTACGTTTTTTTTTTCACCGCGGTAATTTCACAACGTTCAAGCGAGGATGTCCCACTTAAACACAATGATTTTACCGTAACAAAAATCACGGGGAGATTTCACACTCGTTGTCCGCCTATTTGCCCCTCACACAAAAATATTTACTGTATAGCATTTTACAGGGGATTTCACATTTTTTGTCCACAAATTCTCCCCTTACACATAATATTTACCGTATTTTAAAATTACAGGGATTTTGCACACTCTAAAATATTTACCGTGTACACACCAATTTTTTTCCCCGCAACAAACCTTATTTTAAAACTGAAATAATTATTTCAATTACAGAACACAAATTACGAAATAATAGATTTTTTTATTGTCAAGAGGGATGCTATGTAAAATTTCAAAGTGTTTTCCAAGTATTCTATTACATTTTATGTATGATCTGAAATCCTCAGGATCAACCGAAAATTCAAATGTTAACCGGGTTTAGCATTTTTCATTATAAATATTTATCTGTTCCATAACTCGATGCTTAATATCTTTAATTTCATAACATCCCTCTTGCAGTTTAATATAACACCACATACGATCATTATGATTATTATTATGGTCAACTACTTGTATAGCAAATTTATTATTATCTTTGTTGATATTCGGGAATGAATTAAATGTTAAATGTTGAATTAAATGTCTGCAAATATAACAAAGCTAAATCTGATACAAATTTAATAATGATACTCGTAACGTGTGTTTTAATTTTTTATTTATTGTTTAGCTTTTATTTTTTTCCATGTGCACTCTTGTAAGATTTTTGTACTACATTCATTAAAATAATTTTGTGTAAAAAAAATGTATATAGTCAGATATATATTACTATATTAGGTACACAGTATATTATAAGTCTATGATTTGGTAAGTAGTAGGTACTAGATTAATAATTATGATTTATCTTATATCTATTAAAATAATTAAATAGATAATATTAGTATAGGTATTATCTTTATCTTTATCTATATGAAAAACAATTTACCTGGGCTTAACACTGCTGACAAAGATGACTATTATACAATAACATTTTGGTAACCAATATATTTTTGAAAAAAAAAAAGGTATCGAGCCAATTCAAAGATACTTATTAAGGGTAAAATATTGACTACTTGTTACTTGTATTTGGAATCCAATTCAATTGTGCCGGTTGCGCTTATGAGCCATGAGCATAAGATAATTATCAATATAGGTATAGACTATAGTTATAATCGTGGGCACAGGGTAGTCATGGTAGGCACTTGACTACTCTGCGAACTCTTCCCGGCCCCCCTCAATATTCAATATTATTATTATGATAATTGATAGTCAATCATAACTATGGTAAATTTAGTTAAATGATGTTACCCCATCCAAATTAGTTTTTATAACTTTGGCGTGAATATGAATATTATATATACGTAATATGTGCGTGTTTTAATGTTTTATGTATACTTATGTATATGACTACCCTGCCAGAAATTCTGCACACACTTATGTCCAACCAACATTTTAATTCTGAGCTGTTGTTAAAAATTGTCTAATGTTTTGTTTGATGGCTTCAGTTTTGAGATTGGTAATCCATGATATTAATACAATAATACCTACATGGCTATATGGGATGGAAACTTAGTGCCTGCAGGTGGGTTGGGACTTTGAGAGGGCTATATTTTTTTGGAGATGTATTTGATCGGAACCGCACCTATACCGTAAGGTAAGTCCGTAACCCAATAATATATATTTCCAAAAAAATATAAATATTGTCCTTAAAAATGCTTTCGAGTTCCGACAATCGATACAATATATTATTTTAAACAGTTTAGTGTATACGATTCCAAAGAAATAATTGATTCAATAAAATACAGTTCCAAATATATAATGTGTTTCCGAATGGCGTGTTCTTCCGCAAAAAGACGGTTCGAAACGACCAAACCAACAACTTTGGTGCACCCCATCATTCCCGCCTCAGTTTTGATCACGGTTTTAGATCGTAAATAGTTGCTGTGAAACAGAACAGATTAAATTTGAAATTACAGAATAGATTAAATTTTAAAATGTATCTATTCGGTTGTTTTTGTGTTTTATAATGTGATGCGGTTTTGATACCCCCGAGGTTCCCTAGTTCACAGATAAGACATCACACCGAGGTTAAGGTCTATTGGTTCATTTATAAGTGTCATAACTAATTTATAAGCAGATTAGGTTTTATTATTATATGATAAATAGCATAGGTATTTTATTATCGTTGGACATAATTACTGAACACTTATAAAATTAAAAAAAATACTTTTTTGCGTTTTTTGTGTGTTTTTTTTTACTTTTGAGTAAGTATACTTGCAAGATTTTTAGTACCTAGTATAATCTGATTAAATAAATCCGGCACGCAACTAATACAATCTATTCTATTTACTTAGAAATACCTACATAAAACGTAACAATTACTTAAACAAGCTCCAGGTAAAATAGGTAGTCGGCAAATTGGAAGCGTTGGTATTGAATAGAGAAATGTTGGGTTTAAAACGCTTGAAACTGTATCTGCGAAGATTTAATAACTTTAATTCAAGGAATCCCGGAAGATATGACATCAGAAGAGATAGTCTATTTGAAAATAACGGCCATTGGTTTTTGTTGATGTCGAAAAAAAATTTAATATAGGTAAGTAGATAATCAATAACAAAAAATCCACTCTGTACTACTAATATTATAATATTATTAATTAGTTAATTTGCATATTTGTATCTACCTATTTGGTATTTAATTTAATTGCGCCTGTACTCTATGCCTTTGGATAAAACCTTTTATTGAAATATGATTACAAATAAATTATTAAATAAAGAATAATATTTTGTTTTTATACTTACAAAATGTGTAGGTTAAATTTAATTAGGTTTACATAATATAATTTACACATATTATAATATGTGAGCAATAATTCTGCATGCTGGTTGACATTTTTTATGTATAATATTATAATATTATATATTAGCATAGTAGGGTACTATAAAGAATATAAATACCTATAAAGTAGCACTGTAGCACTGGACACTTCACTTATACTCTCAATATCGATGATATTTGTTCAAAATACCTACCTATTTTGGTTCTTTTTATAGACATTTGAAATGTGCTATAGATTTTTTCGATACATAATTTATGTGAGCTAGTAGGTACCTATTTGTTTCATTGTTTGCAAGTAAAAAGCTTGGATATAGGCACGAGGTATTCCTCATAAATTATTCGATTTGAGTATGTATCAGGTACTCTAATTAAAATAATATTCACATATTTTATATATGAGTGTAAATTTGTTCATAAATCTATGAATAGATATAGTACCTATCGCATTAATATTTAATACAATGATACATTATTATAATATTCTAGCCTTACACTTTTACGGTTAAAATATTATATTGGCTAAATGCGGCCGCGGTTGTCGGGTTGTCATTATTATTATAATATCGTACGTGCATGGCGACCGCCACCTACTTCATTATTTATTTACGTAATTTTGACATTATTGTTATTATTTTTGCTCCGCGCATAAACCCGCTACAGATATTGAAATCACGAACGCAACTGTGCCAACACGAACATACAAAATGTCTTCGCTAAACACAATTATGCCGTATAGTGAATCCGTATCTATGAATCGGAATAATCCGAAAAAAAAATGCTCTCCGAAATGGAGACGACCCAAGCCGTCCGCCAATAAGACTCGTTATGTAGAAAAACCGAACTTGAATACGTGTACCGGACAACTGGACGATATTTTTGCACCGCGCATAAACCCGCGGCAGATATTGAGGAGACCACGAACGAAATTGTATTAACACAAATATACACATCGTCTTCCCTAAGTCCAGTTATGCCGTATATGAATCCGTACCTGTGAATCGGGATGATCCGAAAAAAAGGCTCTCCGGAATGGAGAAGACCCAAGCCGTCCGCCGATAAGACTCTTTATGTAGAAAAACCGAACTTGAATACGTGTACCGGACAACTGGACGATAATTTTTGCACCGCGCATAAACCCGCGGAAGATATTGAGGAGACCACGAACGAAATTGTATTAACACAAATATACACATCGTCTTCCCTAAGTCCAGTTATGCCGTATAGTGAATCCGTACCTGTGAATCGAGATGATCCGAAAAAAAATGGCTCTCCGGAATGGAGAAGACCCGAGCCGTCCGCCGACAAGACTCGTTTTTTGAAAAAGCCGAATTTTGATACGCGTACCGGAAAACTGGTCGATGTGTTGTGCGGGCGCCGTCACTGCAACTCCAGAGACGATATAACTCTGCTGTGCACTTACTTCGAAGCAAATAAAAGGTACTTACATATTATTCTTAACAGGAATGATAGGAAACAATTTTTATAATTTTCAATACCTTATGTGACAGGGGCGACTCTGGAGATTTGTACTGGTTGGGCTAAGTCATAACTTTCAGAATACTATAATATGTTTATTTTTACAAAAATTTACAATTTTTTAAAAAAATACGATCTTGGGGGATTACGGCCCTGATACGTGTAATTTGATCGGTTGAGTAAACATATATTTTTTAATTGAGGAGGAGAGATTTTTTCAAGCAACTGATACAAGTTCTTAAAATAAAATAATCAGGTAAAATTATGTTAATAGACATTTATTTTAAGTAATGGTTTTTTTTGGAAAAGTTAGGACTTTGGTGGTGAGCTCCTGCTTAACTCTTTCCCCGCCGAACTACACTTCTGATTTACATCTATTTTGCAGTTTTAAATATTTTCTGAGTTATCTTCATAGTTAGCTGTACCTATACTAGCTACTTTTAAAATAATAAAAAAATTCAAAATATTTTGTTCTACATTTTTATAGGCACGAAAGACTTCCAAAAGTCGAAATCATTTGTTAAAAATGAAACCTCTAATGATAACTTCTATTCAGATAAACGCAACTACGTTCTACCTCTATTGAAAACGAACCAAGCTACACGTTGTAAGTAATATTTATAATTAATTTTGTTTAAATAATTTTCATTAAAATAATTGAATAAAATGACTTTAAAAATATGATGTATACGATTTTACAATACAGCAATATTAAGTATGAAAACATGCTAAAATGACTATTCGATAATTTTTTTAAATAGTTTTTCGATAGTTTGTTGAAATTTGTAATTATGTACAAAATAAACTATTCGATGTACGATTGTTAGACGTTAGTGCACAACTGTTTTTTCACAACTACGAGAAAATTTATAATAAAATTTAATATACATTTCAGATTTTATAGATCGTACTTTATAGTAGGTATTTATATTATGTAGATACCTATATAATTTTCGGCTTTTGTTACACCCGCGCTTATCATGTTTCCCGTTTACCTATGCAAGGTTTTTACTATTACGGCGCCTACAAAATCGATCAGTTTTCAACTTTTAGAAAGGATCCATTTTTTTGAGTTTGACGTGCATAATTTGAAGCTATGGCCGCCTATAGGAACACACGCCGGGACCAAAGAAGAATTCCTGATTCGATAGTTCATATATTATATTCGTTTTATTCAGGGTCCGCCTTAGACAATTTTCACTGTACAATAATAAAATATTATATACCTACCGTTATTTTCGAACTAAAATTTAGTGCTTACATAGTTTATTATATATAATAAGTTGAGTTGTACATTTGTTATGAAGTTAACAGTCTGTATATGAATGCATAAACCAATCAAATGAGATTTGTATTTAGTTTACCAATATAAATTAAAATAATATTATGGAAAAGCCGAAAATAAAATATGACATTTTTAACAGTATTTATTAAATATTACTTTATAAAACAAGTATCTGCATGGCTGTATAGTATCTTATTGATGGATGATTTAATTTTATTTTGTTACAGACAATACGATAAACCCTCGGAAAATATTAATGTGGTTCTTAAAGATCTAGGTTTTGTGTGTAATAGTGACAAAATGTATACATTTTATCCATCACAGATATACTATTATGAAAACGCTCAAAAGCATATTACCAAATATGGTCAGAAAATTATATTGCACCAAAACCAAAAGTAAATATATGTTTTGTTTATTTGCTAAAATATATTAGTAACTAGAAAGCATTTTATTTCAGATTATATGTCATGTATCAATATTTAATTTTGAATAAAAAATTTAGATTAGTGATAGAAGAATTAAGACTGGTGGGTGTTTAGGTAACTAATATTAGCAATTTTTTTTATACAAAAAAAATAGAAGTTTGGGACAAATTTAATATTTTAATTTGTAAGTTATTTAGTTATGAGTTTGGTATTTTATATTAATACTACATTTATAAGTGTATAGTTTATCTGATATAAAGTAGAAATCAAAATATCAAAAACAATAGTATTTCACCAATACTTATCATTATCACTGTAATTTATAATTTTTTATTGAAACATCAAAATATAAACATACAGTTTATCTAACAATTTTTTAATATTATGTTTTTATTTAGAATTCAATAGGTAGTTCTGATGGATTTAGTCAAAATGGAAGACGCAAAAGTCAAACCAATTCACTCTAAAACATACCCGAAAACAATTCTTACAACAAAAACTACAAAATTGAAGTATGAAACATATTTAAATTAATATTACTTTTAAAATTTTTCTTTTTAGTTAGCTCTTGAGTATAATTTAAAAATTGTAATTCCATTTGGTGTGCAAATAATTAATCATCAACAAATTTATAGCTGAAATTTAATACACATTACGTTGTACAATCGTTATTTTACAATATTTAGAACTTTCAACAAGTTTATTTTTTTACAAATAATCTTTGTGTATTGAGTTAACTTTTACTAAACAAGATTAATAAGTCTAAAATTATGCTCTGTTGTCTATATTATATTGAATGAAATTCTATAGCTTCTTGAAAAGTATTATATTATAGTATATTATTAAAATTAATTATGGAAAAAAAATGGTGTACAAGTATAAATTTAGTTATTTATATGTATATTTTAGAATCTACATCGAGATGAACAAGTGCCTATTAAATACTGGTTAATGAGGTACTTGTTGTTTGCAAATTATGATCTCGGTATTCTTTTGGACAAGGTAATTCAACTATTTTCTGTTTAAATCTTGTGTTTTTAAACATTGTTTTTTATTTACAGAGAGCTTCTATTCGGTCTGTCCAGAGGTTTTAAGTTACCACATAGCAAAGCGTTGTAGAAATAACGTAGTGGTGGATCCTTTTTGTGGAGCTGGTGGTAATATTATACAGCTAGCAAAAACATGCAAACGAGGTATTATTTTTACAATGTTACATAATATTTTACTTAAAAATTAAAATATAAGTTTTAAAAAAACTATTTGTGTTTAGTTATAGCATGCGATATTGATCCAGAAAAGATAAGATTAGCACGGCATAATGCTGAGATATATGGTGTTGCTCATAAAATTGATTTGTAGTTGGTGACTTTTTTCAAATTTACCCGAAGTTAAAAGCGGATGTACTATTTATGTCACCACCATGGGGAGGACCAGGATATTCAATTGATAAAAGCTACAGTTTAGCGTCTATGTGTGACAATCATTTCGGGGGAGGTTTTGGTATTTTTGATATTGTTAAAACTATTGCGCCGAATATTGCATTTCATATGCCGAAAACCACAAATATATTAGAAGTAAGGCACATGATGTATGGTGTTCAATATAATCTAACCTTTATACTATATTTTTCAGTGTATTGGGTTGGCAAATGATTTTGGTAAAGTGGAAATTCAGCAGAATTTTATTAATGGAAGACTGAATTCAATCACAGCCTTCTATGGAAACTTTAATTAAATTAACTGACAGTTGTCAACGACTTTTGAAAATATCTTTACAGTTTTTGATTTATTATGTATTATTAATTATGATTAGAATATCAATTCTATTATTTCCAAATTATTTCATTATTAATTATTAATTATTAATTATTATTTATTTATTTATAATTGTGCAACTATCATATATTTATTGATATTTATAAATATATAAAATGTATACACTGCTAATAGAACAATTTATGTTAAAAGACTATAGAAAATTAAAATTATACCAGAGTTTGACATAATTTATACCAATTTTTGTATTACTTAAATTGTCTCTTCAAAATAATAAAATAAAATAGATTTTGGTTACAAATAAATGTTCCTATTCCAACTATTTTATTTTATTAAATATTAAAGAAAAAAAAATGCTATCTGAAAAGTAGTGTATTGTGAGAAGTTGAATTTATAGAATATAAATGTTAACTAATTTAATATAATATTTTTTAACTCATTGATATAAAACAAAATTATACATATTAAAACGATACAATTGCTGCAATTTTAAACTAAGTCTTATAGTTTATTAACTATTACATAAAACAAAGTTAACTCTGCGTAAGTATACATTTCATTAAAAATATTAATCAATAAAATCATTGAATTAGAAAATAATATAATAACAAAATATCTAAAAATAATGTATTTGTAGTGCTAAAAAATACTATACTTACTAGTTTAGTTTTTATCTTGACATCTTTTAAGGGTTGAAATAGTTAACTTTTAATTAAGGAACCTACTATACACTATACAATAAAAAAAAAATGAATAATTTATATTCACACTTTATCATCGCTTCTTAATTCTTCCATTTTATTTGCAATATTTCTTTCCATTTCAGCTTCATATCGCCATCTCCAATAAGCTGCCTAAAATTGAAATGTTCAAGTTAAATTATAAAGATATTAAGTTTATTTTTAAATTTTAATTAAAAATATATTTACTTTTGAACGATCCCACAACGCACCAAATGAATCTAAGGCTGGCCTTACATCCAAAACAGCCACTTGATATTTATTTGGTGAATTATCTGTACTGTAATAATCAATAACATATCGTACTTCTTTACCACAACGGTCTACTATCCAATCATGTCTATCAAAAGGTAGTTCATATCCCATCCAATTTCGTATTTTTGCTCTTGGAGAAAAATGTTTGTAACAAAAAAAAAACTATTAAAATTTTAACTATGTAAAATGAAAATAATAAATAATTACAACATTTTTAATGTTACACTTTATCAAATTACATTTTGAACAACACCATCAAAGTAAATGCAAACAAACTTTTTGTAATGGATACATAGTATTATGGCCATTTTCTAGGCTTACAATTTCTATTAAAAATTCACTATGGTCATGAATATTATTATCTATTATATGCTTGAACAAAATCAGAACTAGTATATTATATATCTCAATATTGCACCTAGTACCTACAATATAAGAAAAACACTTCTGATTCCTTTACATAGCACCTACTATAAATAATAGTACTATTACACCTATTTAATATTTTCATTAAAATTATTATTAATCAATTTAAGAGCATTAAATGGATATAACTTTTTTATACTGCTGATTTTTTTACAGTGATTTTTTTTCCTTGAGGATTTGTTTCCCAAACAACTCAGTTTTTATATTTCATACATTTTTTGTTGTTCTATAGCTGAATTCGAAAAACGAGATATTGGGAGCAGATAGTAAAGTTCCATTAGAAGAACTCTGCAAAAAGTGTATGGAAGAAGAAATTAAAGTTGGTAAATTCAGTCGTGGGCAATCTATGGATTTATCATCTTCTTTGACAAAATTAGAAGAAGTTTGGAGAAAAATTGAACGACACACTCATTTGACACACAGAGCTCATCAATCAGACATTGGTGCACAAAGATTGGCCATACAATATGCAGCCCATTGTTGGCTCCATGCTATCCCAGCTGCTGGACATTTGGATAACTTGCTCATTCCTGGTGAGTACATAGTTATTCAAAATGTTGAATTAATTTAATTTTTATTCCATTTACTTCTAAAGATCGTGGTACAATTTTGATGGAACTAAACAATATATTATCGTTGGCATTGGCAATTCAAATTATAACAAAATTGAACATAGAAGTTCGTTAACATCAAGTGTGATACGTTAACGTTTAAAATGGGCTTCAGGGGTAACCCAACTGTTGTAGAGGTATAATATACTAAGAACATGTTGATAGTTTAATAATATAGGAATAAAGGATTTCATAAGTTGTGAATTATAATATTATGTAATACATTTTATACTGTAAATGTTAACATTTTAGATGGCTAATAATTTTGGAAACAGAATGAAACATGAAAAATTAATGATAGACACCAACCAAAACTTATGCAGTTCTATATTAGTCAGTTCTCTGTTGCAAACAGAATCATTATTCACCCGTACTTCAGAAGCTATTTCTGCTGATATTTGATTTTTACAAGTATTTATATTACACAATAATGATTTTTAAAAAACTTTTAAATACAATTAAGTTGTAATTACTAGTTATTCTACAATAACCATACATTACATTATGTTATAACACCAATATGTGTATAAAATAAATACTAATGATTTTATTATTTAATAGTTGGTCGAAGATTATCAGAAAGCATGTTACATGGCTACAAATATTGGTATATCAATAACGCCAGAAGAAGAAACCCTTATTAAAGTAGTCCCTATACCTCAAGGACCTATTGAGTGGACTTGGTTGAACAACACAGTTCACATTATTTCTGGTAAATCATCTAATAAAATCTAATTATTTCATATACTGTTATCATTGTGATTTCTCAATATATTTTATTTGTTAGTTTAATGTGAATTGAATTTATGTAATTTATACGTCTTTGTGTTTAGACAATGATTTATAACAATCTTGGGTGAAAAGGGATTACTTATAAACAGCATAAACGTCCACCTTTGGTACGTCAGGATAGCATTTGTTTGTCACCAAGAAAAGGATTACCAAGAGATCCCCACACAGGAAAAGGTATTTTAATTTTAACAATTTAGTTGGGTTGATAGTTGATAAATATCTAAACAATGTTTTTCTAGCGGTTCAAAATGTAACGCATACGCTGTAAGCGTTTGGCGACGTGTAAGAATGAAACTTGAAGGTAGAGATCCAGATCCTGGTCGAAGATCAACTGTTACTGAACAGGTAATAAAATTGAATGATCTGTATAGTGTGAAAATCAATTTTTTTTTAAACTTCAAATTCTAAGAAAACTTTTAGTTTTTACTTTGTTTCTATTAAATACATTTTCTGATATTTTTAAAAGAAGTGTATTTTTGACTCATTATATTTTAATTTTTGAGAAATTCTAATATATTAAATAAATTGAAAATTTTAATAAAAAAACAAAGTATATACTTACTATGTTACAATATATAAAATCCATCTCAAGTTTAAATGAAGCAACAATGTTCTTAATGAATAAGACTAATGCACGTATGTTTTGCTCCATCAAACGTAATACATACCAAATTTTTGTTTAGAAGAATCGTGTTTTTGTTGTTAGTTTTAATATTACACTATATTGAGTGTTGACCTAATATCAAATTTAAAGAAATTAATATTATGTGTTCTCTTCTGGTTCTCTTTATATTTTAACTTTAAAGCATGTTTTAAAAATTTAAAAATGCTCAAACTCTAAACTTAAAATAATAAGAAAGTGAGAACAGAGATAATATTCTTACCTTTAAATTTTGATGATAGGTCAATTAACTGTAATATTATAACATACAACACAAAATAGATTTTCCTAAGCAGGTTTGATATGTTGTGCGTTTGTAAGACAGAAATTACCACATGCATCATCATGTCCTCTTAATCTAATTTTTCAACAGCAGTATTGTTTTTGTAGTAATATCTATCATAAAAAAAGTAAATTAACTTTTATAAAATTTTAACCTTTAAAAATATTATAATATGAAAAGCGACTGTTTGAGTGTCCATTCTTAATTCTTATAACATTGATACTTTATATTTAAAAAAATATTTAATTAGTAAATTATTAAATATATTATTGTACATTTTTATTTCATTTATTAGGTTAATTGGGTGATAAATGAAGCCACGAATCCAGACAATTTGGCACTGCTGTATGAAGGCTGGACACCGTGGGTGTGAATAACCAAAGTTAAAGGCACTTGATGGTGTCTTTTGGGATTGAATTATAAAATACTTTTACTACGACAAATTGAATCAATGACCGCGCAAAACCTAAACGAGTTTTATGAACAAAACTACACAGATGGGTTAGTAGTGTGTTTGTCATTTATAAATTACCAATAAATTATATATAAAAAAAAAAAATAATATTATTAATAATAAAATAAAAATCCCATAATTATTAGCCATGAGAAAAGCAGTTTATTAAAGAAAGATCAGTGTTATTAAAATGGCTATTTATATGGTATCAGATTTAAGGGTAAAGTTGGTGAATATGTCGTATCTCGTAAAAAAGAGCATTAGTTTGTGGTAATGATTGTCATTTTTTTTCATTAGCATTAAGTAATTCAATATTTCTTAATATTAGGTCTTTGTTGCGTTTCTAAAAATACATTTACTTTTTCACCACATGTCTATATATATTTTATAATTTTTTTTTTTTTGTCACAAAATTTGTTCAATTGTAATACATTTTTTTTGGAACAATGTAGATTTATGACTTTTATTTCTGGAACATAAGAAAATTGTAGAAATTATACTGTACAATAAAACATGGTCGATCTTTTTAAAAATATACATTTATTAGAACTAATATAATTATATTGTATACAAATATGCATGCATTCACCTTAATTAGTAAATAATAATATTTACAAACTTTTTAAATAAATTAAATTGAATTTATGAATAATGGATAGTATGTGTTTATTATACATGAAAGAAGGGAAAAAATATTGATCATGTGAAAATGTTTGTTCCGTATTATTTTTGTTTAAAATTTTCAACTGTCTTTAAAATTATTTTTCTTTTCGAAAATAGTTTTCGTGCTTTTTATTCTTATAGTTATATAAAATTGTTTTATTAAATACATAATAATATATTGTTTATAATATCTATATCCATATAAGGGTATAGATATATACAAATAATTTTTTTAGGTAATACCTAATGTAATATTTTATCAGAATTCAAGACCTGGTGTTGACTATTAATATTATGTTCATATGTGAATAATTATCATTATGATACACAATGAAACATATTTTTAAAAAAAAGGTTTTTTTTCACTAGTTTCCTAGTTTTTAAATTCAATTGTGTGATTTACCATCAGGTGCTCAGGTTCAATAAAATAAAACAGTCATAACTCTAAAAATCTAAAAATGACTATAATATTTGTTATAATATGTTTCCGACAAAATTCAGTCGTTTATGACCCTCAATAATATTTCTATATCATGTTTCTCTTGCACAGGTACAAAGAAATAGTGACCCGTTACCTATTCCACGTTGAATCCCGTCAAATACCTATTGGTCTTCAAGGCTACAACGTGATACCCTTGTATAATTGTATTACGCTGTGATATTTTCGTCTCCCGAATTTCGATTTTCATTTTCGACAAGTTTTTTTATCGTCACTGCAAATAAAAACTTATACAAATCGAAATTTTTATGACGTAAATACTTCTAAGTTCTAGAAAATGTAATAAAAGATATGATATAACCATTCAGTGAAAATGTCAAGTATCTTGTGTTAGGTAGGTATTCGTTTTTGAGTTATTGCACCAAAAAACCAAATCAATTTTGTCAAAAACTGATATTGCGTAAAAATTTCCGTTTTTCCATATTAGATTCTGAACGGAGCGATGAATGTATTGATTTTACAATGATGTATGTGTGTTTTTTTTCTGTCTGTCAGCAACATTATGGATAATAAGCATGCTTTGATTTTTGAGATCAACATCTTTTCTGATAGAAAAGTGAACCTAGTTGATACTTTTTTGAGGTCAAAATTGAAAATTCCATGTAGTTTTAGAAAGCGCTGAGAAAAACAAAACAAAAGTGATAATTTTTAGGCAAAACCAATTTTTGAGAAAATTGATTTTATTTTTTGGTGTTAACTCAAAAATTAACAACCATTGAATTTTTTAAATTTTTCGATAAAACTTTTTCAATTAGTAAAAAAGCTTTTGAAAATTAAATACAAGATTCCTTATAGTTTCATTAATGTTAGTTCAAAATAATCAAAAATACATAGTCACGATTTTTTAGATTTTGAGCGAAGCGATGACGTATTGATTTTACAATGATGTATGTGTGTGTTTTTTTTTCTGTCTATCAGCAACATTATGGATAATAAGCATGCTTTGATTTTTGAGATCAACATCTTTTCTGATAGAAAAGTGAACCTAGTTGATACTTTTGTGAGGTCAAAATTGAAAATTCCATGTAGTTTTAGGAAGCGCTGAGAAAAAGATTCAGGTATTTGAACACACTCACGACTCCCAGTTACTTATTATAATACAGGTAATATCCAATAGGTATAGCTAACCTATACAGTTATGTGATAATTTATAATTTTATAATTTGTGAGTATTTTGTCTATAAACGTGAATAACTAATTAGTAAGTACCTACTATTTAAAAATATGATAAAGTGATCAAATGTTTAAGTAACCTCAACTTACTAACATCTATTAATTAAAAAATAAACCACTACAACACTGTTACAGTAATCAATATAATATAGTCGTTATGTAGTTTAATATATTGAATACAAAAATCAAAAAGAAATAACGAATAATATTCCCTATTATATTCCACAAATAATTATCATTTAGGTAGGTAGGTATAAATAATTCGAAAATATGTTGTTGCTCAACGTATAAATTAAGTCTATTATTCGTCTGTTATTACTTTTCTCAGTTCTTTTTTTTTATAAAAGTTGTAATATAAATTATACAAGAATGAGCGTATTATACAATACATTAGGTTAATAAAGGTCATATAGGTTACGTATTTCAGTTAATGTCAATTGATTAGGGTTTAAATTGTCTTACCTATACGGGCTATAGGCTATATTATAAAAAGCCATTAGTTGGGATTTATAAAAAAATGCAGTTAACTAGATTTGTTTATGTTTTTGTCATTGTAAACCCAAACCGACCCGACCAAAATATTCGAAAAGACATTAAGGAGAGTTTGGTTAACGTTTTTAACGTTTGTCTAAATTATTTAAATAACTATCTACCCAGTCCATCTCGAACATACGCAGTGCACACAAGGGAACCTATCAGGAAACAATAGTACATATAGGTGTACATAAATATATCCGAAATACCCTTATCATACATAATGTATACTGTGTAAAATGTAAATGCATAGGTATAGGGGTTAGGATTTATCATTAAAAAAAACTAAATTAAATTCAATTAGGATGTTTATGCTGGATGCACCAAAGACGATAATCATCATCGGTACGCTGTTTGCCTTCGCCTACATATATATTATAGATGCATACATAGTATAACGGGGAGCATAAAAATCGTTTGGCATCTCCGATCGTTTTTGTGCACATTGACTATAATAATGAATATTATAATATTCTTTGGGGCAGACAGATAGTTCTATATAGCCATCAGGTTAGGCGTATTTTATTGTAATTGTTATTGTTTTCGTTCTTGTGTATAATAATATACGTTTGGAAATCTTTCGCGAGGACGATGCGTATGTACGCAACCACTTCGACGCCGCGGTACGATAGAAACAACCAAAGTCATTATACGGCCGGCGAACTATTGCTTTTTAATAAACGTATGTATAAATTGTATTATAAATAATATACATATTATACGAAGTGTATGTAAACTTCCTTTGCCGTGTGCGTAAATAATAAGAGGTACCTTGTATATTATGCTATATTAAATATATCATAATACGTTTTACGTTGACGATGACGCCACGCCGCCTGCACTGTTATATCTCCGCCGACGCCACTATATAGAATACCTCCGACGCCGCCACCGATTTCACTACAGACGCCACCACCCGTCGATCGAAAGTGTATATAGTATATAATATGTACATAAAATAATATATATAACACACCACTTTATCCTTATATACAATACACATATCTATATATTGGTCGAATTCGACCAAGCCTAATGCCTGTACGCGGTGACCAAACGGCATACGTCATCCAACCGTACACGATAACCGATCCTTCGACTTTGCCGGTCCGATTCATTTTTATTTTATCAATCGAAAAACAATTACGAAATCCTATATACAATTCAGGCCAGTGTTCGACAGCCCAATACTAAGAACACTTAGGTAATGGACGGCGGGCGAATACGGTGACCGTATAAATACTATATCATCCAGACAATTATTTCTACTATTAGCACCTACCTAAGTTTTCAGTATTTCAAAGAATTTTTTTTCTCGGAGCTAATAGATTTTTTTATTCTTTATAAACTAATCGGTAATCTCCCTATACAAATTGGAATATAATAGGTAGTTTTAAGCTTCTCTGTAGAGAACCTAAGAAGAAGCTATAATATAATATGTGAATCATAGAAAAAGTCCCAAAGAAAAAGTGTTCGATAAAAAAGAATGAAAAATATCAAAATTGAAGTGTATAAATATGTTAAAATTGTATTGAAAAATCCATTACAGAAATCAAAGTTGGATTAGTTATGTTTAAATTAGTTTTTAAAAAACATGCGAGCTGTTTTTAAAGAATCCCGAAAAAAAAGACCAAGGAAAAAAAGAACAATTTACAATTTTTTGGAGAAAACTACATTTTAAAACCGAGAATAATCATTTTAAAACTGAGAATAATCATTTTAGTTATTTTGTTGTAATTTTATAATATTAACCACGTTATACATTATCGATTCTTATCATTATACTACCATCATTACCGGTATTCAAAAAAAAAAGCCCCGGAAAAATAAGCCCTGGAAAAAAAGCCCCGATCGTAACACGGCCGCCCATAGCTCGACTTTTTTTGCATTTTTTTTCACGTTATATTTCATAAATAATATAATAATATACATATTAATATTACATTATATGACTGTATATTATATATTATGTACCTATATGTTATTTAAATTATTAGGAATTTAACACATATTATTTTCTTCAAATTGTCATTGTTATTATATCATACAATAAATACATATTTGTTTTATTTTTCGTAAATTATTTCGAATGTTGTGTGATTGGTTTTTTGGAAAATACTATTTTTTCTCTTCACTTATAGTAGCTAGACATACTAGACTGATTTGCTGCAGCATATTGTTCGCTATCGAATTCGGATAGCCTACCTAGGTGACTAACTTGAAAGTTAATAGATTTTGACTTGAGATGACTGACTTTCTAGACACTCCACCACGGTTTTCGACTTTACACTTTTTACATAAGAAAAAGCACTGGACATACGACGGCATATACCTACCATTCTATCCGCCGTAGACGGATTGCTCATTTTGGTTTCGTCTTAGACGGTGATGACTGACTTGCTTAACAACATGGAGGTTTTTGCATTTTTTTTTTATATAAATATATATACACTTCAGGTACATGTTTATATGTATTGTACTAGTTAATATAATATTATGTATCTAAATGTTATTTTTTTAGGAATTATAATTGCACATTTCTCAAAATGTTCATTGTTATATATCATATAATAAATAGGTACAATATATTATATTTGTTTGTATTTATATTGTATATTGTAATAATTATATTCGTAATATGTGTGATAGGGTTTTCACTTATAGGCGCTCAACGTCGGATCTGCAATCCATCATAGGTGGATTGCCTACCTGGTATGCTGTAGCACATTGTCCGCGGTCCGACGAAGTCGGATTGCCTAACTAGATGGCTAATTGGAAGTTAATCGATTTCGACTTGAGATGACTGACTTGCTAGACACTCCAACACGGTTTTTGACTTAACAGTTTTTACATAAGAAAAAGCATCGGGCATGCGACGGCACATACCACTCTATCCGCCGCAGGTGGATTGCTTATTTTTGTTTTGTCTTGGACGGGTAATGACTGACTTACTGGACACTCTAATATGCAGGTTTTCGAATTAACATTTTCTTACACATACAAAAAAGCACCGGACATGGGGGATAGTATCATCATTGAATTGCCGGTTTTCATGAGACATGGGAGATTTATAGACACTGAAACTCGATTTTCCCATCTTCGAAACGAGACCGCCAAAGAGCCAGGCCATATCAGAAATTCTTATCATAAAATCACCTTCTATATAAGTGCGGCATTTATAATTCGAATGTGTCTCCAAAATTGGTACTCACTTACAACTAACACGGGGGTCAAGGGATCCAACTATTTTTTCGGTTATTCACTATCTATGCAACTAACAGGGTTCGCAATCCACCGCAGGTGGATTGCATACCTGATGATATACGCTTCGCATGTAGTCCGCGATCCAACGCAGTCGGATCGCCTACCTATGTGATTATATGACTGATAGATAGACAATCAAATAAACCTATCGACTCTATACTTTTTAACAACCAAAAGCAGCGAACAAACGGGAGGTGATCCTGGAGATCGTATCCAGTCTATCAATTTACAACATTTGTGACCGATCGCTGGACGCTCAAACTTTTAAACAGGCGCCAAGCCTTATCTCTAATCCATATCACTTATCCTTATCACAAGTCCTAAACTTTCATCTTACAGCATTTGCGACTTTTATAATTCCAACGACATTGTCTCCTAAATCGGTACCCACTCTCATACTCTACCCACGAGTCCAACCCTCTCCGAGTTTCACTTAGAGCTAGTTGCACACTAAAATACAAAGCATGACTGTAGAACTGTACAAGAATAAGATTTTCGGTAAATTTTTTCATTAAACTTTTGTTTCCGATTACCATATATATTTATTTCATATTTATGACCTTCGAAATCAAAGTTCTTAGAAGAATATAATATGATCCCATATATAATACGGAAACAAGGCAATATGAAGAACAACAAATGGCAGATATTGAGAGAATCTTTAATAGACTAAGAATGGCCCGGGCACATAATATCTAGTAAGAACAGATAAGAATAGTCCAATGAGAAAAGTGTTGATTTCTAAACTAAATAAAACGCGCCCCAGAGAAAGATCACACCAGTGTTGGCTAGATCGGGTAAAGGGAGATTTAAATCAAGTAAACGAAACGACAAGAATTAAGGATGCAGATAACAGATATCTATGTAGGATTTTGTTGTTTAAAGCGGAGGGGTTTTTCAAAATATATTTTTACGATATATAATCAGTTTATTAGTATATTCTTATATTTATGAGGGTTTTGTACCATGAGAATTTATTTGCCGGCAGACATAATGTCCGTAACTCAATTATAATATTGTAACTATATAAACAATTATAAAGTATTAGGATTACGTAAAAAACACGGATCGAGGGGGTAATTTCCCCATCACATCCCCGTACCCGCCACTTTATTATATAAAGTATAAACATTATAAATTTGTATCGCACACGAGGATGAACTACTAGATAGTCGTGTATTACTGTTAACGTTAAACCCGCGATTATATAATATACTTGGTATTATAATATATTGATACCATGGCTATATATCGTTGTTCGTCCGTCATCGTATGTACTACGTATTATGGTATAATGTAATTATTGCTGTGTAGGTACGTTTATTTTGTACATATGCACATAAAATATACATATGGCATACTCAATACCGACATACTGCAGTAAATAGTGTATACGCGTATTATATTTAAACATAATGTGTAAATGTATACATTTGTATATTACGCAGTATATAATAATATGTGTTCGTCGGTCCGTCGTGTGTGTGGTACCTTTGTAATCTTTAAAGGAAAGCCGAAAGCCGGTTATAAAATTCTGATAGAAAATTAAATTCTCAAAACTTCTACCCATATCACCTCCTACATACCTGTATTATAACATTCTACATAGGTGGCGTATTGACGCATACACGTATTGTACAGTGCGATATACCTATGGGCCAAGATATAATGCCTATCGTGTATGTGTAATGTGTATATATTATATATGTTTTCGTTTGTAGGTACGTACGGCGTGTGACGTGTGTATACACTACATAATATATAATATATCGATACACGTAGGCGTCAAACAGCGCGGAACGTTGATGTCGTTTGTTCCGGAGACTTATAGTGTTCTATAATGTATTTGTGGTGCCGTGCTATAATAGGATAGCCGTGGCGATAGCTGTTATACCCGAACCCGCAGTAGGAGCTAAGACCCTTTTATAGTTCCTGTTTCCATTATATTGTTATTTGTTGCCGTGCCGCCAAAAAGCCGCGTTAAATGTGTCTTATTAATCATTGCCGACCAGTCCTTTTCGGCGCCGAGCACATAAGATACGACTACACGCTGTCATTATTTTTATGTCAACCGCCGCGCACAGTTACGTTCCTACCTACGTCTCAAAACTCGAGTACAAGGGAGGTGTATACTGCACACGCAGGCATTAAATAAGAAACTACACAGACTCGCACAATTGAAACACAGTGGGCACACCCATATAATATTATTATATTAACCCCGAGATAGCTGATTTCTATTTTATATCATGTTAATGTAATAATGCGTAAGATACAAATACGAGACATCGTCGTTTTTGAAAAAAAAATAATATTTTTTCAATATAATTGATTTTCTCTTGAAACTGCCGCCACCGCCGCCTTTATACATTTAAACTCATTATTATTATTTTTATGGCGGCATGTACTTAATTCCCGAAAACCATTATCGAGATATGTCGCCGCGTCTAGAACGAATATTATAGGTATACATTTATTGAGGTACCTACATCGTTGGCCAACGAATGTTTTCCCATTTTTTTATTGACAAAATATTTTATTGGCCTACCGTGCGGCAAAGATAAAAGAATTTCAGGTTCAGTAACAAAAAAAGCGATTTAACAAATTCATAGTTCAACCTTGATTAAATTAAATCAAATAAATATCATAGCAACTTATCTATAATACCTACCTAATTTTGTATTTTGAACACTCGAATTTTTATAACGTTTCATAATATGGATATTTTAGATTCATAACGGTTTTACAATTATACCTGTGAGAATTTATAATTTTGTTCATAAAAAGTCAGTGTCCCGTATTAAGTTTAAAATTCTATGGATAAATTAAAAATTATAAGTAAGTAGTGTAACTTCAAAGAGGTTATATTTTATTTTCTGATTAAATTTACGTGTAACGTAAAACTGATGATGATGATTTAGGATTTTGACTAAATCAATTTTGGTTATATTATTGTAATAATTTAAATAAAATATTAATAGTAGCATTATTAGCGATTATGATAATATTATTTTATTTTCAATAATTGACAATTGTATAAGCTTATCTTATACAATTGTATAGGTATTTTATTTTTATATTCATTGATGTAACACATTATAAATAAATAAATAAATGATAAAATATTATATAAAACAAGTTAGTCATTAAAAATTCATAGGTTTAAAAAAACATATCAGTTTAAAATTGATATTAAAATGATTTATTTTATATTGGTATAAATAAAACCTACGAATAGTTCATGATATACTATTTATATTTAATATAATAGTATAATTATTGTTAATATTTAATTTTAACTTTACACATGCATAGACTATAGTTGTAATAGTGTCGTAGACATCATCACTTTCATATTATACAGTTTCTTACTACTTTCATACAATAGTATACCATTCAGTATTTCTTAAACTGTTAACTTTACAAAGTTGTCTACATATTTTCGATTTACCCATATAAAAGATGAACACTAATAGTTAACAACAAAGAAACATTTAAAATATCTTCCACAATTTTCGATTTTCTGTCCGAAAGTATTACTGTCTAATCGTCACGATATCATATAATGAACAGTTAATCCACATTATCACAATCGTCAATAGTAGAAAAACCAGAAGGTACATTAATGTACATTATATAATTTATTGAAAATTAGTGTACAAAATAAATTAAAACGTGTGAATGATTTAAATTGCGTTCATAAATATTCATAATTTTGTCATAAGTAATATACATTTTTATACAGTCTGACAAAAATAACACTGAATAATAGTATGAATAATATACTGTATAAACATTTAAATTCTGGTTTTAAAAATTGTACTTCTCATTTCACGCTTCTTCTTTATTCTCAATCATACCGCGATCAGGCTACACGCACTCCGTATAGCCATAGGGCACTTTACAAGTTACACGACTATACAAGGTACAAGAAGTGTGAAACACGATCAAAGCAAAACAACCGCATTTGTATAATGGCCGGCTACATCACTGTGGGTAGGCGGGGTAGCAGGACGAGTGCCAATGCTCACCTGCCACCTGCTTCTGAAATACACCTATTGGCTAGTAGAATGAACAAAAAAAACATTTTTCAGTAGAAAATTCTCAAAAACTGTGACCACGCATTTACATTTTTACAACTGTTGTCAGTTCCATGTACCATAAATAGTTATTGAATAACAAAAAAAATAAAAATATGATTTATCTTATATTGTATACATTATACATAATATATATATAGGACATAGGTACTATACTACTATATAGTTTTGTTCAATATCAGACAATAACATTGTTATGGTTAAAAATATAACCTGAAGAATAGGTATGGACGTATTGTTACAAAATGTAAGTCAGCGAGTCCATCGCGAATTATGACAAATAATTAAACGTTGGCACCACCACTGACCTACACAATTATTCATTTATAAACAGTTAACAAATATTTGGTTAATTGTGCAAGTATATATGTATATTCATTGCTACATGTTAATTTGGACAGACATGATTTATTGGCTTATTAATGTTTTTATTATACTCGTATATACCCATAATCATTTAGCAAAAATAAATATAAGATTTATTATTTCGTATTACAAAATATATCGTTTTGAAAACATACTAAGTATTTTATAGTATATTATACTATTATATAGTAATGTTCTAAATACTTAATTATAAATAAATGTTATTTTGTGTAATTATAATGATAATTTTTTGTAACAACTCTTCTTTATCTTTATCACTGCCCAGTAATTAGGTACCATCTTTTTTGCTATTTTTAATTATATCTCGTCATAACTTAATATGAATAAAAGCCATACTACTTTTATATTTCGCCCATTCAGTTAATTAACATGACGTATTGATAAAACTATGTTATTAACACAGAGTATGTATTTACCGTGTATTCGCGTGTAGCGGTACATATCAAAGTTGTAATAGAAACACCTGTAACCTGTTATTATTGTATATTATATTATATTCTAAAAAACATTATAATTCGTACATAGTGTATACTATATATATTTTACGTTATCATTATTATCACATATATACACTACTAGAGACCTCTACTACCTATGTCCTACCTATATAATATTTTTATATTATGTATTTATAAATATTTATTAATTAATATCTATGGTTTTAAGGGGCTTAAAACTTAAAAACTACCAAACCAATTGGCTCTAAATTCTATACACATATTCCTTGAGACACGGAAAGTATCTTTCAACTTCTTTATGTTGCCACATAACTATATAGGGCGGCTCACGCATAAATTTAGTTTTGGTTTACAATTTTCTTGTATGCTCATAGTAGAGATTCACAAACTTATTTTATCGCGTAGATACCACTTGCGTGATCGGTCATGTACTACTAATATCAAAAATAGAACTGTATTCAAAATGTCAATACATATTTAACAATAATAATGTAGGTACAATTGTACATTTAACTTTATAAAATAGTACCTATTGACACAAAATATAAAATAATATTACATCCAATACAAACATTAGTAAAAACTAAAAATATTTATTTATTTATTTACGTATAAGCTATCTATGCCCCCACGGCCTTCCACAGAAAAGTTAGATGAGTGGGGCTGGGGACAGTACGTCTTCCACAGTGTACATTTCTGCATACCTACCACAGTTTGAGAATATTTGATATATAGGGTTTCCATTGGTTACAGAAATAAAAGAGACTTATTATATAAATATTTATCCACAGATGGATTGACCATCTCGGTCGAATTTGTTCATAAGACGAGGTACACCGGAGCCGATTTCCCTGTGAACCTGGAGGTACCTATACACTAAAACCGAGATAGCGTTACACCCTACATCTATAATATAGTACTTATATATTTTATATTTTACATTTTTGCGGGTGAAGTCGGATTATACATTAATGTTATGATATAATATGTATAAGTTTATAACCTATGCCAAGAAAATAATTAAATGTTTTTTTTACACGTAACGTTGTTCATGACGTCGTCACAGTTTATTTTAAAAATATATTTTTCGTAAAATGTGTCTATGATGCCTACTAGCCAATAAGTAATCGAAAATGTCTTAATATTGAATATGTAAGCAATTTTTTTGTAGAATGTGGATATAAGCCAATATAATTAGGTAGGTATACTATAAGTATAAATTATGATTTATAATAATATATTATATTCTGTATGAACTGACATCATTCAAAACGTCACACTGCAGTTTGTAAAATGCCTACAAGGCTACAAACATTTATTAAAATATGATGTTTATTGCCGGTTGTAGCATTAAAATAAAAATATAATAATATATCATAATTTGGCGATAAACTGGCGTTTTACAAAATTACTATATATATTCTTATTTTATGTTTTATACTTGACGTTATGTCGATTGTCGGTAGTCCATTATACACAGCACAGTAGTTCGTCCAGTAATTTAAATGTATTATTTATTATAATTTATTACAGACATATATAAATATATAGGAGATAATAATGCGAAAATGCAAAAAAAAAAATATACGAATAAATGTACCTACGTACAATTATTATTGGCAATATTTAGCATGTGTATTCCGTTTATATGCCATGATAGTGGTTGTTAATAGTTTTTTTTTAATTTTAATAATACATAATTTCGATTTTATACAACTTTTTTACGCGGCGGTCATAGCAGGTTTGTATACCTTTACGTCTTACATAGATAGTAGGAGCCAAGTACAAAGATATCTCGGTAGTTGTATATATATACATTCAGTATATACATTGATGGGCTGAGGGGGTATACAGGGATAGAGTGAGAGATAATGATTGACGGAGAAACCGGCAAAAAAGGAGAAAAAAATGATTATAATATGTAAAACGTGTGTAAAGAAAAATCAGCTGCGCGCATAATATATAACATATTATATCAACCACCAAGTCTCTGCGACTGGGCACATCAAAAGAACTGACGCCGCCGCTGCGTCACAATCGGATAATAATAATTATTGTCGGTGGCGACGGCGGCGGCGGCACTTTTGACAGTCACCGGTAACACGTGGCAAATCGTACATAGCGAGAACGATTATCATTTAAAAAAAAACTAATAATAATAATAATAATATAATAAGTATATAATGTGACTGGCCCCACGCATACCTATATACATGCGTAAAAGAAGTATAATTTCTTTGTACAGTCGTCCGAAATCCCCTGCGCGGCGGCGGCGGCTGCGGCGCTTTAAGATAAATTACGGAGTGTAGAGTCGTATTATGGCGTATTTATGTAGGTATATGATATACCACCAACAGTACATATTATTATTATTATTATGAGATGACGACGACGACGACGACGACACGACGATGACGTTTTTTTTTTTTTTTCAAACGTTTAATTGAAAACTTTTTGCGGCGCACCGGCGAAGAGGTGGCGGGGGAGATGGCCAACGGGTATCGTCGGCGCGATTTGTAGCCCCGGTGCGGTGTGTGAGCCGCATGTGCTCCATGTATAGTGCGATGAGGTATATACGCAAGTACGAGTAGGATATTACTTATAATATATTATATAATACATACGCACGCGCGGCGTCTTTTGTTGTTGCGCCGCTCTGTAATTACCGGCAATAATGAAAACATCACACACAAAGTTAAAAAAAAAAAAAAAAGTCCTACGCAGCCGGTGGTGTTTGTAATATAATGTAGCCAGCCGTACACCTGTGTGTGTGTGTGTGTGTGTGTGTGTGTGTGTGTGCGTATGTGTGTGACGTGGAGGCACGGTCATGGGTATGTGCGTGGCGGCGTCGGGCGCCGACAAACAGGACTTTTCTGAGTGTGCGTGCGTGCGTGTCCGTGTCTGCGTCTGTGTGTGTGTGTGTGGAAGCGAGCTGCAATTTCAATTGCGGACGATTAGCACTAAAGGTGTATCCGGGCACAGTGTATAAGGGCGTTATAGACCCCGAGCTATATACGGCAGTCTATAAATCTTCTCGGCGGACAATCGACGTTATAATATTATTTGTAATTTTTTTTTTTTCGTCAAAACAAAAAAAAATACCTTCGCAGTTTGTTAATATTATCTAGGTATTTATTATTACACCTATATAGTATATTTATTTAGTTATATAATGTTATATACAACAATGGCAATATGGTATAATACAACTCAATAACAGATTCATCCGTATCGATGACTATATATTTTATTTTATATAGGTACCTATTTCATAAAACGGAGAATTTGTGCAAGTACATGTTATATTGTGTTAAACACTTATATACCTATATTATTATTGAATTGGCATCAATTAGAGACACGAGGCTTAACACTTTAAATGTGTCGTAAATGCGTTTAATATTATTCTGCACAACTATTTCAATTTATATATAGGTTATATTGTTCGTGAAAGTGAGATTGCTGCTGTAATGATAAAATAACAATGTAAATTATTAACATTTTATTCTCAAATATTCTTCAAAATAAATTACTTATAGTTGAAACTTTTGCACCTCAAAGGAAACAAGAAATTATTATCGTAAGCTAAAGCATATATTATTAATTATTGTGGTTGCACTTATCTGTATGAAATATATATATAATATTTAAAAGCGAATTTATGTCTGGTTAGTTTGTGTTTTATGCATTAATACACTATTCACCCAATCAGACTCATAAGAAAGGTTTATAAGCTATGATGAACAAATTCAGTTGAAAAAAATTGCATACATCATACATGGTCGATGAAAATTTTTAAGTTTTGAACATAATTACACCGAAAATTAAATTACGAATTGAACAAAGTTTGAATCATATAGTGTTGGCATTTTTAACGGGCAACGAATGCATAGGGTCAACTGATGTCTTATATAATAATGGTTATATTCCTAATAAATTAACATAATATATACAACTATCAATATATATTGCGATATTATTAACACATTGACGGACACTTACCATTTTTTTAAATATCAATAACCGCTTATAAGACGCCACTTTTCTTTTACTGATGTCTGATATTATAGTTACTGTAGTAATAAAATCATATATTATGCAGTATGTAAATCTCCTATACATTTATTTTTATTTTTTTTATAATATAATGCTACATACTTCACATTAATGAATATATATATAATTATAATGGAAGTCAATCAAATTAATAACAAACAGTAAAATACCCAAATAACCAATTGGGTATTAAAAATAGGACAACATATTTTAGTTGATTGGTATTTTTTCTTATGAAATAATATGTAAGTACGCCCAAGCTATAACAGGCTATACAATGGGACGGAATCGCGGAAAAAAAGCCCAGAAATATAAATATAAATGTGAATACATGTATACTCTAGGTACTCATCCTAATTATTAATTGCCATGTACCTATAGCAGTACAGCCTATAGGTTTTAAAAAAATATAATAATATATTATAATGGAAATAATAACTAATTGTTAATTGTATAAAATATAGATTGTATATCAAATAAAATATAAATATGAACACAATATGTATGCGTCATGATATATTGTTATAAGTTATAAGTAAAAAAACATCAGTCGTAGGTAACTGGTTATTCATAATTATTAGTTATTACTATTTTTAGTCAGTTTATAATTAATATTATTTTGAAAAATTTTAAGAATTTTTAAATGGCCATTATTTTTTTAACAAAATACTCAATAAGATTCGTAGAATGAAAACCTATAAAAGCAATAAGGTAGAAACGTCCTACTAAGTTATATTTTATTATATTATATTCGATACAGATGCGGCAGGGATACCCTGCAGGGACGTCGTTATTGCTTTTTGTCACACTGAGTGAAATGCCCCACTGAGAGGTATGTTGGTTTCGAGAAATCATAAAGTCGTAATATATGTTGCTTGGCACGAACATTTTTCTTCGTAATAATAGGGCACATACTAACACGAAAAAAACACATTATATTACCTTGTATCGATTCAATTGCATTAACGTCCCTTTATTTATGTTGGCATTTCAAAATCAGGCTGAGAAAGCATTAAGGATATAATATTAGTTAATGTAAAAAATTCACTCAATAATTAATAGTGACATTTTAATTATATAAATATGATAAACAATGAGAAAAACATTTAATAATAGTCTTAAAAATAAAGTAGATAAAATGAAAGCTCCCCTAACAGACGCCTCTTGATAGCAGACACCTCAAAATAAAAGACATTTTTTTGGGGAACAATAATTACGTTGTAGCTACAATATTTCTACAAACATAACCCTCTAACGAATAGCAGACAATATTTTAGTATTTTAACTTTTAAGTTTAATATTTTAGTATATATTTTCAACTAATATCTAAATTTGATTACAATATACAAGGTGATCCATTTAAGTATCTACACTCATTATTTCGAAAAGATTTAACTTAAAAATTTGTTCAGAATTTAAAATATGATTATTTTACATATTTGATGTCATTGCAAAACCACACCAAGAAAACGAGACTGTCTACCTACTATAAAAACAGGACAAAATTACTAAAGAGCCCCCTCGAAGTTTGTGTGGACAAGGGTTCAATGTTCATGATACTATCCTCTCACCCTAAGCTAAACCCTTAATTTTGTTTCCTATCATCGAATGATTTTAACGAAACATCATAATAATTCATAATACACAATAAAAAGTATAATATGTATAACTCGATAGTCGATTGAATATTAGTGTTCTACTCTTAGTTCTGTAGAGTGTAGTTAGTATAATATTTTCTTAATTAATTATACCTATTATAGATAAATTAAATATGTATTTTTTTTTATCATAATATTTTAAAAACATATTATAATATGATTCATTTTTTTTGCGTACAGCAAAGAAAATATCAAATATAATAGAACGTTACGCTATATTTTTCTTAAATTCTATCTATGAACACCAAAATATAAAATTCAATTAAGATTTTTAATCATCAAACAATTATACTTCTAAGAGGATACTTTAGAGGACGCCTCATCCGCATACGTTGTCTCCGTCTTACAAGTGCGTAACATAGCAAATTGTACGCTCAGAAGAACACGTGTAGCTCCGTTAGTTTAAAAATTAGAGTGAATTGACCTCTAATAAAATTTAAAGGTAAGATTCTTTTCTAGGTAATTTAATGGGGTTTTTTATTATATTTTAATTTTGAAGCGAGTTATGATTATTTTAAAATTATAAATTGTTTGTACATCTTAAAATACTCTTCTTTAGGTGGCCGGAGTAGACAGGTGGAAAATTATGGAACGTTATAAACGGAAATTAAAAAAATGTATTTTAATTTATAATACATTAATCTTTAACTTCTCAAAAATAAAACGAATAAAGTAAAAATGCATTATAATATACATAATATTATTAAACAAATGAAATATATACATATAAGTATAAGTTATAATAAGTTATAGATATTATATTATATTTTATAATAAAAATAAATTATTATTAATTATTTGTTCCCCCCCCCCCCATAAAAAATGTCATGGACCCTTTTTGTCTTACTTGTATACACCATATTAAATAATATATAATACTACACGCAGTACACGGCATCGATGAAACAATAAATACAAATGTATTGAGACGTATTAGGTAATAGAGGTATGTATACCTATACTATATTATACATGAAGTCAATTATAAGTGAGGTACGTTTTGTAGCCAAATTTATATAATCCTATAATACTTATAAGGTAGGACACCTTTTTTATATTATGCATCGATTTTTTCCCCATTTTAACATTTCCTTATAATATTCTTCATGAATCACGTGTATCCGTCTGTCACGTTATTATTATAATTGAGCCGGGTACATAGGTTAGGCGGCTATGGCGGCGCGGTGTAACCCATAATTTAAGACAATGTTGCTAACCCTTTTCGAATTAGCTACTACTGCCTTGCCGGGCTGCCAATGATTTCGTTCAATAATAGCCTCCGTCCTTTTCCTTCTCTCTTTCACTTCACCCCCCCCCCCCCCCATTCACTCTTCGCTACAGCCTTAACCAGTCCCCTGCCGTGAGCGACGCCGCACCCGTTAATTTCGTAATCGTGCATCGAATTAAGACGGACATTATAAAAGAAAATTACAGTTTTCGTGCGATACATAAGTATTGAGGCGCTGGTACACGTACACATTATATGCACGCGTATACTGCAGCATCTATAAGATTGGAAAATAAATATATATCATATATGTATGTAATTTATTATTTCGATTTCTTCACGACACGCAGACGTGGAAGTGGTTCTATATTTCTATTATATTTATATATTATATAGGTTTATATATAATATATATTATACACTGCATTATGGTTGTCGTCTATTAAGAAAATGTAGACACTAAATCTTATTTAAAACCTACAAAGAATAGCAGAATGTCCAAAATTTCAGCAGTATATTTTGTATATTATGATGCAATTTTCTTACTTCAATTTTTTTAATGTTATTTCAAAAAGTTTTAGAATAGAAGCAAAATGGAATTATTTGTCATTCGCGATTTGCGTTATGCTGCATATTTTCATCTTATAGATACTATACTGATTTAAAATCTAAAAGCCTCCATATCTTCCAAACCCATAATCATGTGGACCTATTATTTCTAGTAAACAAAGTTAATTAAATCAATAAACTACTAGTACGAATTTTTGTTTTGATACGTCAAAATTTTCAGAAAAATTATTTGCTAAATAATTTACAGTAGAAAAGAGGGGTTATCATTCGAAAAACAAAAGTTTGTATCTTCACTAGATACTTCTACAGTAGTACAAAAAAATCTCAAGAATTGGAAAATATAGTCTTTAAATGTAGGTATTTAAAATTAAAAAATTCAAATTTTGAATTACTGCACATGGAGGAAAAAAGGGAAATTCGCATGCTTGGCAAATCACCCTGTATATCAATAATCAATAGGTGATATTTTAATTAATAATATTAACATATTATTATATTATATTTTTTTATGCAATGCGCTATAACGATATTTATTATTATATTTTTTAATCAACATATTATTATACTATATTTATTTGGGAAAATGCGCTATAACGATTTTTATTATATTTTTTTAATCACTATATTAAGTATATCTTATTTATTTGTGAAAATGCTCTATAACGATCTTTATTATAATTTTTAATCATCATATATTTATTTATTCAAATTCGTATATACATATTTAACCTTTTCCGCCGTGTAGGAACTAACATACGTACCTGGTTTTTACCGTGTAGGAACTTATATATGTACCTTTTTCCATCGTGTAGGAACTTAACGTATGTATTTTGTGTACCTGCTACTCTCGTGTAGGAACTTACATTCGCCCATTTTCTTTTATTAAGTAACTAGCTTTGCCCGTGATTGGTTGTTTATTTTGCCTTCGGACTATGATATGTATAATTTTTATTCAAATTTTATCTTTTTATATGATCGGCAAGTAAACATAAAAGACGGTTAATGAAAACGAATTGAAATGTTTTTAGCGGTTTAACGCGATGAATTTATAAGAACTATACAGATACGAAAGAAATACTAATTATTATATGTCATAACCTTACACTCATATTATAACTAAAAATTAAAAATATAAAGTTTAGTTGGAAAACAAATTCATTGAGAATAAGTGTTTTATAAATTATAATTAATTTTTTAACCCAATTTAAACATTTTTATTTAATTATCCTATAATAGTATACTCAACTTCATTTCCAATCTATAATTAAGTGAAAGTGAAGAATCTTCTAAATTTAAAGTAGTATGACTGATAAAACCAAAGTTACCCTTTTATTATAAACTAAATAATTTTGGATAAACGTAGGTATTCTCTCAAACAACTCGATACCATTTTTAATGGCTTTTTAATTTTTTTCGTCAATATACAAAATAAGTCTTTTTATTGTAGAATTTAAATTGTGAGTGAAATGTAACGAGACAACTTGCTAATTTAATAATAACGTAATATAACAAGTTGTGGTTCTACGGCTGTAAGGTTTAATTACTAAATAATTTTTAAAATTTAAAAACATGGTATGGACTTTTCAAAAATACTTCTTATTTCATACTACTGGCTACTGCTATTAAAAAATGCCACAAAATATGCACTTTTATATTTATAGTCAAAGTCAATAAATATTTTGAAAATATCATTGTGCAGTAGGTTTATAGTAAATAATATAATACAAGTTATGGTAAAAGTTACAAGGGACTAATTTTAGCTGTTATAATATATTATAAATTACAAATATTCAAATTTATCAACATTTTAACATTAAATGTTTAGATTTCTATTAGAATAACTCAAGGCTTATGAGGAACCTTACATTAAATATTCAAACCTTAAGTGATAAGATTAAAAATGTTGGCAAAAACTGCGTTTGCGTAAAAATTTGCGTTTTAATTTTTTTATTTTACCCTTTAAAGTCTAAAGTATTAACTAAACCCAATAAGATATACCGGAAACCACTCTCAGAGTTAAAATATAGTGTATTTTTTTATCAAAGGCGACAACACACACAAAAAAAATCTCTACTTCTTAGATTCTGATCTAAACGGTGCATAATAAAACACATAAAATATTGCTTCAGACATTACAATAAATAATTATCTGAGAATTTCTTATAGATGTTTAATTTATTTTTAAATGTTTTAAAGATGCACTGATTGTATTTAATTTTTAAATTATACCATTCAACCAAGGTACTATTATAATTATATTAGTTTTACGAGATTAAATTTAATGTTATTACGCCTAAAATATAATTATATGATAACATTGTGTGTTAATAAAAAACATTAAAAGTTTAATTGGAATTCATTAAGCAACAAATTCTAGGAATATCAATCATTCATAGATATTCGTAGGTAATAAAACTTGTTGAAAATAGGTAATTTATTTAAATATTATAGGTATAAGAACTCCGAACTTAGTGAATTATTATTTTTCAACTAGCATCACAGATCATTGGTTAAATAATTTATTGAGGTGATTCAAAAAATGCAGGAAACATTGTTATGTATTTAGCTATCACATAGTTACATAATAATGTATTATATTATATGTAATGATCTTTCTTATAAAAAAATAAAATAATATATACATTTATGAAGTACCTACCTATTCCTATATATGGCTATATAATATACATTGCACAAATTTCATTCATAAATCATAATAAATATACATATACGAGTATATAATATTATGTTCGCTAATGACTATACATATATGTTATTAGAATAAGTATATTCATTATAATTTAGAACACATATTAAATTGAAAAAATTCACATATTTTCATAAAACTACTTTTAACTAAAAATTCCTAAAACCAAAAATCTGATGTATTTTTAACTACAAAATAATTTATAAATTTTCTTGTTTTTGAAGAAAACCTCTTTTGCCAAAACCTAGTTTAGCGTAAAAATTCCTGTTTACCTTAATATTTTTTCTCCTGATTATTTTGAAAAGTTCTGAACATTTTTAACTTTAACCTCCTAATAGGTACCGATTAGATTATCTAACTTTCCTATACCAGAAAATAATATATTGAAGTTGAAAATCAAATCATTATTTCTTCTAGAAATCGTTTACACCTACAAAAAAACCACACATTATAAAATCAAGCTTCACTTAGTAGTTAGTAAAAGTACATACTTACATTTTTTAATTATATTTTGTATTAATAACTATACAAATTAATAAAAAAATATGCTACAGAAATAGATAAAATTACTTGTATACAATTAAAATTATTACTTTAGATTTTTAATATTTTTCAAATGTCATTGTAAATAAATGTCAATAAATCTATTCTTAATTTTTTTTGTTTTTCTCGGCGCTTTTGAACACTAATGGGAATATGAGATTTTGACCTATTCAATGCACCAGTTTGATTCACTTTCCCATCGAAAAAGATACTGAAGTTGAAAATCCATGCATTATTACTTATACTTGCACATACTTATCGTTTACACAAAAAAAAAAAATAGAAAAATAAAAAAGCTTTTGAAAACTATAGAGAATTTTGACCTCCCCAATGCATCAACTAGATTCGTTTTCCCATCGAACAAGATACTGAAGTTGAATCGAAGCATTATTTCGACTGCTTATACCTTATACCTAATAGATATATCGTGTTCACAGTCACAAAAAAAAATTAAAATAAAAAAAACACTCATCATTGTAAAATCAATACATTCATCGCTCCACTCAGAATTTAAAATAAAAATAAAAAAATAAAAAAGTGGGTAAGTGGAAGTCGCTCTGCTGTACAGACGTACCTATAGTAGGTTACAAGTGGGTCACTGTATAATGGATTGTATTAAATTTGAATTCTATGATATCATATCATTGTATAATATGAAAAACGATTCTGAGCAGAGACGGGTTGTTAGTCTAGATATTTTATACTATTATTATATTTTATTATAGCCTGTAAGTTGAATTAAAATTATAAATTACAACAAAATAACTAGAATCATTATTTTTATTTTTATTTGTATTCGTTTCTATGGTGATAACTGATAAACAAAGCGTTAGAAATTAAAATCCCATTTTTAGAATTTTTTCTCGTGGCATTAAATAACTATTGAGAAAATCGAAAAATTACCTAAATTTCTTAAAGATAAGATACGATATGTTGAAATCATAGCACTACTTCTGGTAAAAATGTTGTATACAGGATAAAAAAAAACACTATTGTAAAACCACTAGATCCCTCACTCCGCTCAGAATCTAAAATATTGAATTGAACTTGAATGAGATTTTTATGTATTCAGTATTCACATAGGTAGGTTAGGTACCTTTTTATTATGATACTATTTTCATTAAAACTACAAGATTTATGAAAAACATAAAATAAATCAAATTTATGCGTATTAGAAAAATAAAATAGCAAAACTGTCAAAATAGCACTAAAAGTATGATATGCAATATAGGTACGTTTTATATTTGAAATCCTCGACGCATAAAACAAATGTAGCGCTATTTTTATGGGTATTTTATAATTATTAGCAAACGCTAGGTACGTATATAATATTATCATAATCCTAGTCCGGAGTTCCGGACATAACGTATTATAATATACTGAAATATATAGTGATCCACAGTCCCTGCCAAGTCCTAAATCCTAATATATTGTGTACTATATATTTAATATACCTATGCTCGATTTAAGCTATTTAATATTATATGTACGTATTATTAACATACAGCATCCCGCAGAAACCGGATCGACTACGATTTCTTACACGCGATTATTTTGCCGGTCATAATAATAATAACTCGTCGTCAGTACTCGCGGTATATATGAATAATAATAGTAATAAACAGATTATACCGGCTGCAATATGTAGAGGTACCTATATAATATTGTAATACCTCTTCTCTTGGGCCGGTTTTTTACGCACATATACCTATCATAATATGGTGTGAAATCAACTTTTGAGACGATTATCTCGCTCGCCAATGTTATATACGTATGGAGAGACCCACCAAACGAAAACGCGCGTTCTACATAATAATAATAATATTGTTGTGATATAATATTATTATTATTATTATAATCGCACCTCCCGACTCCTCCTAATTACCGCGCGCGCTCGCTCTCTAGCGCACGGCCGTAGTCGTCCCGTCGTTTCGTCGGTACGGCTAGGTATACCTACCTCGCGGACTCGCACACACGGCCCGCCGCCGTACGCCATGCCCAGCGGTATACCGGACAGTGTGTCTGTGTGCGTGTGTGCGTGTGTGTGTGTCGAGGAGCGTAACGTATAATAATCGTAAAAATAATAATGGTAAAAGTGAAGAAAAGAATGGGTACCTTTATATACGTATACATGTATATATAAAACGTGCCGGGTAATAATGGACCGAGAAAATAACACGCACACAGACTAGGTATATAATATGTACCTACGCACACATGTGCGCGCGCGCGGTATCGTTTCAAAGAACGCTCGCGCGGGGCCCCCGGAACGGCCGTCACAGTATTGCCGGCCGGACGGCGGGCGGGAGGGAGGGTTGGCGGGCAAGCATTCCGTACGGCGGCGGCGGCGGCGACGACGGTCCGACGAGGCCCCAAGGATGAGCGAGTGTGTGTCATGCCGTACTATATAGGCGGTCGCCTTGCCGATGAGCCGACGCCACTGCCGCCGCAACGGCACTACAACGGCAGTCGCCCGTCAGCATTCGATCGAGCATTACGTGTTCGTTGTTCGGCGTGTGTTCGCCTCGTCGCGAGCCGTGTGTATGCGTTCTATTTAGCCGGGTTTTATCGTTCGTTATTAATATTTTCAAACGTTTTACATTTAAAAAGTGTTTTTTCTTTTTTTTTTTAATCGTGACTTACGTTTCGAACCAATGACGAGAGGTCTTCCACTGTCGCCGTTAATTAATCTTTTTTACTAAGACATTTTTCTATTTGGTTCGCGCAACAGTTACCTTCATGGGACTGGCCAAAAAAATGGAATGGCTAAAGTGGATACGAAAATATTCTACAGGTAAACATTATTATTTATCACTGTTTTTTTTTTTACTACCATCGACGTGTTTCGTACATCGCGTGGGATATTTCCGGTAGGTTTATGGCGGTATATAATAACATAGTCTCTCATCTCGCGCGCGACGATCCACACGACGCACGTTCTAAATGTTCTTACTATATATACTATTATAGAGTATAGGTTATAGGCACTTACCCCGCACTCGTTAAGTACTCACACGTTTTACGACACTTGTTTAACGGTTGTTTCTGCCGCCGGCTCTGTTTATTATCTCGTCATCGGCGCAGTAAAGCTTCATTACATAACGGATTACGGGGGACGCCGCGGCGAAAAAATGTACTGCGTGCGGACGTATACTGCGAGGGACCGAAAACCGAAGATCGTCAGGCGCCGCGCTTGAAGTTTCGCCTGCAGCGGACGTATACGATATCGTTTAACTATAATGTAATATAACTGTCGTTTAATTACATACTATAGGTATTTTATACTATACACAAGTATCGATATGTCATCGTACGTACACGGGTTGTACAAACACGAGAACCTATGTCTCGTGTATTATTATTATTATTATTACTATATACAATGCGTGTGAGTATGTTATATTTGGCGCGCACGATTGTTGTGACACGCAATCGCCGCCAACGGTTGGCGGCAAATTGCCGTCGAGGGTCGATGAACCACTACCACTAACCACTACCGCGGCGGAAGACTCGACGCGATGCGTGTGCGGCGTGACGGACGAGACGAAAAGCCACCGACGCCGCCGCGAGAAATGCAACCGTCGCGTTAATTTGCTCAGATTTCGAACGTAATGCAAAAAAATTAATGACGAAAAAAACGCCAGCACTCGGCGGGGAGTCCGTGTCTCCACCTCCTCCTTTCTCCTCCTCTTCCTCAACGGTCTTTGTCGTATTGTCGTCGTATAATATGGTTTTCGTCGATCACGAATCAATTCGATTCCGTCGTGTGTAACTTGCAGCGATCCATACTTGCATAGTATCGTACACGCAGCGTTTTATATTATTATTATTATTATTATTATACAACAATACAAGAGAGAAGAGCTGCAGAGACGGCACGTTAGACCTGCGGTTTTTTTCATCTCTGCTGCAAAGGAATTCAGAGGGGCCCGCGTGTTTCCTTGGAAATGGGATTTTTTTTTTCTTTCTACCGCCGACGTCACCCCTCACCACCACCCCTGTGTACCGTCTTTCGCGCAACAACAACAACAATAATAATATAATATAATATAATGTTTTCCATCGCTCCCGCTGCCGCAGTATCCAGCTGGCTCGTACCATTGTGATGCCGCGCGCCCCAGGTCTCCCGTGATTGTGAATCGGGTCCCGGCATAGATTTACACCGAAGACGCACACGCACACGCACATGCACACACACACACACACTCGGTGAAGGAACAAACACGGAATGTTTGTGGGTGGTGCAGCGCCGCGTGTATATTGGCGGGTCCCCTTGTGCGACGGCGACCCACGCCTTTTTGTTTACATGTTTTAGATTATGTATAGTGTATTTGCCCTCTTCATCCTCCGTTCTCCGCAGTCTCACTCGCCCCCCTCTCTCTCTCTCCCCCTCCCCCTACTCCTCCGCCCTGGTTGCCACTCCGGAAGTCTGCCGCCGCCGCCGCCGCCGTCCGGCTTTCGTGTTTGTGTTTAATTTCTCCGCGCTATATTGTATTATACTCGTATACGGTATACCTACTCGTATAGTAGTATACATCGCCCATTGTCCGGTGTCCGGTGTACGCGCGCTCGAAAACCGTGGCGAAAGGGCTGCGCCGAAGTGGGAAATGGACTGCACGCGGATGTTGTCCACCGTAACGACGAGACTTTCGATGTCGAGCGGACGGTATAGTCTTCTGTCTCCCTCTTGCGTGCATATATCGTTCATCCGAGTGGCGCGTTCGAACTTGGACAATGTAAACTCTGAAACGCAACTGAAAACGGGCCCTGTAGTCGGCTGCGGACGGTGTATGCGTGTGTGTGTATTCGGTATTTTTGTATTGTGTAACATGCGCGGACGCGCGGCCGGTCAACGTTGGTCGGTCGGCCGTACTTCTTGGAACTCGGACGGGCCTCGCGCGCACCGTTTGGTTTTTATCTGCCGACATTCCGAGAACCGGCCCAATAAACAACGTTACAACGGTCATCATCGTCTCTCCGCGCCGCCCTACAGTCATTTCGTGTGCGCGTGTGTGCGCGCGCGCTCGTTTGTAACCGATACGACGTGCCGACGGTCGCGTCGACGGCGTGCACGGCACCCACCACTCAAATTGGTCGGCAGCAGGGAGGTGGCGCGGGGATCGAGTTCCCGAAATCGTATCGGGCCCTTCTCGTTGTCCGCCGCATTCTTGCCTCTTGGGGCGCGCATTCCGCGCGTCCTTTTCCCCCCTTCATTTTTACCTCTGCGATGCGGACGGCTACGTATTGACCGCGCGCGTAAAATGTAATTATTATTATTTAGATCGATGATAATAACATTAATGTTTGTGTTTGGCGTTATCGACGATGTGATATTATATTATTACTCAATACTTAATTACATTAGGATAAACATATTATGATATAATATTATTATTATTTGTTACGGGTTCAAGGACGTCGGTGTCGTGAGGTCCGCGCGTCGTTTTGGTGCCAATTCTCCGCGGCGGCTGCAAACACGTGTTTAGTCGTCGGCCAGCGCTAAAATTAATCGCTACCGTGTTTACACCGCAGTCGGCCGATATACATTATACGCATATATCGTATAATAATAATAATGACGTTACGAGCGCGAAAAACATCAGATCCGTCCACCACCCACCCCTCGCGGATACGTTTGATTCCTTTTTCGGATTTCCTAGTGCGGGTATGGGTAGGTACGCGTTTGGAATTCGTGAAAGCATAATAAGCAACAATAATAAGTATTTCCTAGCCGGTCGAAGACTATAACGACGAGTGTATCCGTATAATATAATACATAGTATGATATTATTATGTAGGTACATAGACGCGTCGGTCTTTTTTTCAGTTATTACTTATTCGGTCGTGGCCACAGTACGCGGCGGACGCGCGACCGCGTTTTACAATCTCCGGGGATTGACGACCACGATAAGTCCGAGCGGTTTTTATCCTCCAGAAAAAAAAAAAAAAAGTATATAATATAATATAAAATAATGACGTGTCATGTGTTATGCGTGCGTTGGAATACATACGAGGGGGAAAAATATATATATGGTATATATAAGGAAAGAAAAAAAGAATATTACCGACCAGCCGGCCGGCGACTAATGTTATGTCGGCGGCTCCGCCTTGTCGGTACTCTTTGTAGCCAAGAGTCAAGGCCAAGATTATATATCTCAACCAAGGATCTCTTCTGAAACGTTGTTGCCGCATGTTGTTTCGTCTCTCTCTCCTTCTCACACGGTCGTCCCACCCTCTCGCTCGGACACACACACACATACGCATACTCACACTTACATTCGGTCCGTTGCCCGTAGATGATTGTAACGCCGTCGTTCGCGCGCGCGCGCGGGACAGAACAATACTATGAAAACGTGTTATTAGCATATTATAGAAATCCGGTTCCGAAAAAAATCGTAATAATAATAATCGGGATCGAATATTATAGATATACGTATATTTTTTTCGTCTATTCTCCCTCCACCCCCACCCCCCCGGCCGAGTAGAAGAAAAGATATCTCTCGAAGGTCGCTCGCACAAACCCCGTCCCCTCTTCTCGACCACTTGTTACGATGATAATATACGTTTGACGTACGCGTGTCAATTGCGCACGCAAGCACTGCAGTGGTGGTGTAGCGTATTATCGTAACAAGTAATATAATATATTATAATGTCATTTTATGTACCGTATTTTAAACAATCTTTGGTCGTCGTGACCTGGCGGAGTCGGCACGAAAATGATCGAGAAAAAATTACACTCGCGCGCGCGCACACGCACAGTCGGCACACCGTATACAACACATGCATATATATATAATAATAATAATAATATAATATTATTCTAGTTTGTGCGTCTATTGTTCTGTTATGTTTTTTATTCGGTAGAAACGGCGTTTGTGTGTGTGTGTGTGTGATGCGAGTTGAATCGGCCGCCGCGGCTTCGGCTGCGGGAGAGAAGATGGATGGATGGATGTGCTCGGCGGTACGTATCAAACGTTCGCCGCTCTCGCCTCCTCCGGTCTACGTCGCCGACAACCAAACCGGTTTCGTTTCCTCGGCCGCGCGCGTTTGTGTGTGTGTGTGTTGTTGTTGTTGCCGTGTTGGTTGTTCTTTCGTGCGTGCGTGCGCCTCTATAATATTATCGTCGTCGTCGTCGTCGTCGTAGTCGTCGCCACCGCACTCTCACCTCTCTAGCTCGGCTCTCTCCATCTGTCTATTTTTTTTCCACCCCAGCAAACCCCTGCACCGAACCCACCTGCACCCCTTTCTAGCGCTCTTTTCGTTTTGACCGCGTGCATTCGTTTTTCTCACTCGATAATACACTCTCCCGTATTATTCATAATCGTATACCTATACGCTATAATAATGACGTAAGCACACGATTTCGCGATGATGACTGAATGGTGTCAAGACTTGTAAAGACGAAATTAATATACTGTATTGTTACATTAATATTATAGACACTACGCCGTACGTACATCAACCGTGTGTGACGAGATTAATATTTAGGGAAAGGAATACAACGTATCGCAGTCGGGTTTGGGGCACATTATAATATTATAACAATTATACATATTATATAATCGTATTCCGAGGCACAGCTTCGTTTCCATCGCGTGGGTACCTACCTAATTCTCCGTTCCCGCGAATATAATAATATAATAATAGGCACGTCATATTATGTTCACCGCACTCATTACAGTCGTATTGTCCGCGTCCGACTTGCTATCCCCGCCCGCGTGCCACTCGATGTATGTTTTATATAATATATTGTACTCGCGCTGCAGCAAGCACGGGTCGAATAGACCAGAACTGGTTCTTACCCTAAACCGCGTAGCGTTTCCTCTGGGCGGGAGAGAATGAAAACGGTGAAAAAAAAAATTAAAAACTAAACAAAAACGTATGTACACGCCGCTGCCGCTTTTTTGATGATGTGTTTCACCGCATCCTGCTGGTCGTAGCGGCGGAGATGTAATACCAGATTCCAGTTATTAAATATTTTTAATTAAAAACCGCCACTCGATGTATACGTATATTATACGTACCGTGTATATACGTGCACGTAAATTTGTAAATTATGTTAATGTCTTTAAGTGGATTTTAATTGACATTTTTTTTCCCCACTTCCCGGTTTCGCAGGTATCCTGGACACGAAAACTGGTAGCATGGAAACGTTAATTGATTCGGCCAGTTCGAAGACCATCAATTACGCTTATACCTCCTCGGTAATTGCTGACGATGAATTCATTAACGCCGCCGCACCCCCACACCAGCGTCCGATGTTGCCGCCGCCACCACCTACTTCACAAGTTTCGCCGTCGCCGCCACAGCTACCTAACGACGTGAGTATTCCGTCCGTGCGTACTAAATATTGTAATGCTTTGAATATTTAAAGTTTTCAAATCTAAACGGATTTCTTCCTAAACAACAGGTATACGACTGCTGCGTATCGCTGGACGGAATACCCATCAAACACGAGTTTCAGTACACCTTCTCCGACACTGACGGTCATGGAAAAATCACCAAACACGTAAGTCTCCCTTTCTATATTGATATATTATGTCATGATGCGTACACAACGTTATCACGTGTTCTACAGGGAGTGGCACGACGGTTTTCCGGGTTCGGACCAACCCTAAAATTATTTGTTCGGTTAATCTGACAGTCACACATTTTACACACAATTTTTCTGTATTTCGGTCATAAAAATCACGTTACGTCACATTGTCACCGTATGTGTCCGTAAATATTGTATATATATACTTACAACAATTGTGTTATAATATATACTCTGAACGCAACACGAGGTATACCTATAACCTAAATTATCTAGCACGCGGTAGGTTCGTTACGATTTTATATACCCGAAAAATAATAAACACATTATAGTATATAGTCCACCGCCCTGACTTAAAAGATTTTAAATGGAACGCATTTAAAAATAACAAATCGTTCCTTCTGATGTTTGGCAACGCAATCAAAGTAGTCCACTCAAACCGTCTGTGAAACTTCTCATATAGGCGCGACAACAACGGGATCTCTTTGTTTTTGCTCGTCCGCCTTTGATCTTCCAATTAAGACACATTTCACTGTTTCACAGACACATTGTCAGTTAATAGTAATATATATTAAATATAATATGTAATTCCTCGAAATCCCATTGGGGACGTCTGAACCTCCACTCTTGGCAACCCGTCAAATCCATTATTATTATTATTTTTGGTTTTCTTAAAATTTTTTTTTTAATATCGTGCTCGTCTCCGCGTTACCATCGTATTATATAATATATATTTAATAACGATTTTTATATATTGCGTTACCACAGGATGTCGAAGGACTGGCTACGAAAATACTCGAGTCCATGTACGGTACGACGTTGAAGTTCTCGGCGCGGGGCCAGCGAACTGTCAAAGTGACGCTCAACATCAGACAATCGGTGGCGGTGGTCGTGGACGGCACGACGACGGGTACGCCGTACCGCGGCCACCAGAGCAGCCGCGAGCGCAAGACCAAGTCGGACAGACATCGTGGCAAGACGGACACTACCGAATACTACGGCGGTGTGGACGACGCGACTCTGTTGGAACAGTCGGGCTATCCTTCGGTTTACGACGGTGTCAAGGGCTCCTGGCTGCCGCACCACAGAAGTGCCAAGCTGGGCGCACAGCGGTATAGGCGAGAACAGCTGATCGAAATGGTGCAGAGGAGTCTGGCGGAAAACTTGAGTTTTCAAAATCAAAGGTATGTGACGTCATGTGATCGTTAGTTATATGAGTCGACCTGCGGTTGCAAAATGTACGTACATGTAAATGTTTAGGATGATGTCGATAATAATTATAATGATGTGTAGTTACGTCCAAATACGACAGTGAATCAAAAACATAGTCGAAATAAACAATGACTCGCAACTATTATTTACATACTTACCTCGCTCTTACGTTGGAAATTAAATCGAACGTGTGCTTATGGGTCAGCGTTTTAAAAACGTGTTTTTACAGTTTTCTGAGGGATGACCAACTATTATGTTTAAACCATGGCGAAATATCGATTTTATGAAAATGGACTTACCATAGCATGTAGGTGATATCTTTTGCAACTGATCGATTCGCATATTGTAATATTATCATATTTCGATTCCCGATTGTCGGTCGCGGTTACGAGGTATTACATTCCGTTATCGACAGACTTTCGGAAATTCGATCGCACGCGCGTATTAATTTATCGTACGAATTTTATTACGTTATTGTCGATCGGTCTGACTAATGCATATTTCCCGACCACAGTGGCGGCACGCATTTTTCACAATACGTAATCGCCCGATGAACATAATATTATTGTAAATAAATCAAAACCATGCGAACGGGCCCGGTAGAGATTACGCGCGCAAACCCCGCGGCGGCGCTAGTAAATAAAATCATAACGTCGTCCGTTTATTATAATTTATAATATATGTACACCGCATGCACAATAATAATAATAATAAATATATTGTTGTATACAGTTATACTGCGCGACCGAGGCCGACCGGTATATTATTATATATTATGTGCGGCACGCACGCTGTATACATAATAACCGTTCGTCGGGTCGCGAAAAAGGAATTCCGCGTGTATGCCTCTATATAGATCGCCGGACGATTACAATAATTTTATATACCTATATTTTTAATAACGCATTGTAAACGTTTCGCCGGTACACACAATGTGTGTGTGTGTGTGTGTGCGCATTGGACTCGGTCCAAATCCGACACTCTCCAAAGCGAGCCGGCACACGTGACGACGAAAGATGACGCGTATGTACCCGCGGAGTTTCGAGGGCGTGAATACAATATTATTATTTATAGTAGACGGTTTTGAAATTCGAAATGATAAATTTCACCGCTTCTTCCGGAACCGGAAGTAGTCGAAAAACGTCTACCGCCGTGTAGTGGACCGCACTCGCGGCACTGCGGCAAAGCCCGCGGACTCGTGTCCGACGAAACGCCGCGGCCGAGTAATATAGATCATATAATACTATTATGCATATTATAGTGCATCCGATGATAACGATATCATCATAGTTCATAATATTAGATAACATCGCCGGCTACGTTATACTGAAGTTGTTGGACTTTGACGACATAATAATATGCGTATTAAGAATTAAGAACCGAAAACATATCCAAAATTTGTAGACGACGTGTTTACCGAAATACTTGATTATATTATTATTGATATATTATAATATCAATATGTTTGTTTTTTTAACACATGTTTTATCGATACGCGTTTTTTCCCCCAAAATAAGGCGCCCGATGCGCACGCTTGCGTTATTTTAGTGTACACTACTTTTTTCAATGTATCATGCGAATAATACAGTGTTTGACTTAATAAAACTAACATTTTAGTCGAAATGGAAATAACGTGAAATGTTTAATCACTAAATAATCTTCGTTCGACGCTGTGCAGTGTGCACACTAGGTCACTAGGTATATCGGCTATAGATATTTTATATTATGAATAATCGAATCGGAGAAATATGCAAATCGGTAGTTTAACATCATTCATACACGCACCACGAGCGTTCGGCATTATAATATTAAAACATTTTTAAAACCATTTATTTTTTATGTTTACAGGAAATCCGAAAAGCCGGCGGAGGTCGTTTATCACAGACCACGGACGAAGCGTCGCCAGACCGGGGCCCTGCCGGCCAAGGTGGCGTGGAGCCCGTACGACTTCGAACCGGTGGCGCACGTGCCTTCGCACCAACACCACCACCATCTCCAGCAACAGCTCCAGCAGCAGCACCACCGACAGCACGAACACCTCAAGAACGTCAGAAGCCAGCAGCACCAGTTGTACAGTAACGATGTAACGGCCGAGGAGCACCACGGGGTCAAGTATTCGTCGGGTCACTCGCGCCAGCACCACCGGACCACCGCCGTGGCCGGCGGTAGCAAACTGCAACAGTCGAAGGACGCGGCCGCGGCCACCACCACCACCGCCGCCGCTCAAGAGCAAACCAAAAACATCGATCATCAGCGGTACAAACGCGCCAAACTGGCGTCCAAGAAGATCCATCATCACATACACGAACACCATCATTATCATCACTACGACTATTACATCGTTTGAGAGTGTGTGTGAGAGAGAGAGAGAGAACAACGAACAAATCCGTTTAATTCCTTTTCATCGTGTATATTGACCGTCACAACATTATCATATATTATTAGGTATATACTTACACATTACATGTTTGTGTTTTTTACGAGCATGTTTGCCGCGCTGCACTGGACCAACCGGGTCGGCGACATCAACAAAAAAGCTTTTTTTCCCAAAAACTATATAGATTCCTTTTTTCCCTATCCAATCGATCAAATTATAAAGAAACAATACAACATAAATCCATTACAACACTCACGTTCGCGGTTGTACGCTCGCCGGCGTTTATATATATATATTATATATACACGCACAGTGCCAACTATAATTTATTTTTATTATTATCATTATTATTATTATTATTATTATATTATTATATTATTATTAGGTAATTTTTTTTTTTTTTAAAACGCATTTGTTGTATATGCGCCTATATAAGGATTTCGATTATGATATGTGTGCAAAGCAAAGTTTGATTTGTGTATCATTGAAATATTATTACGCGTTCGGTAATTTCTGCGAACGCGAGTTTTTTACCTCCTTTTCCCAACACGAAAAACAAACGAACATCACGCGATCAAACTTTGAGGCACATGTACATAATTATCTGAAGTATTTGTGAATGTGTTTAACAGCCCAATAGTTCCTTTTTTTGTATGTGTACTATTATTATTGTATTTTTTTTTTTTTCATAAGGTTTAAGTTTTTAAACGATATCGATTGTAAAAACGTCAAATTAATGTTATGCGAACAAAGACTAAACACTTCTTTTCATATTATATTGTACAATACCCGCCGTCGCTGTAACGCCCGCCGCAGGGCTGCAGTTTTTTATTTTTTTAAATTATTAACGATTATAATATTATTAATTGTGTAGGTATGCTATAATATGATATTATTCTCTCGCCGTGCACTGGCTGTAAACCGATATGGCTTATATACGAATTGTATGCAAAACAAAAGAAACCTACGGAATTTCAATTTTACTTGTGTAAATTTTACAACTGTCATTTATATTAAAGTGTTTTCACCACTGTTCAACCATAATATTATGTTATATTAAAATCCGACAAACAGTATATTATATGTTATTGATTATATTAATATACCCAGCTGCTGATCCATCCATCCTTTGACGATTATCGATGCAAAATCCTGCAAACGAATCTTTCTATAATTTATTAGGTACATAGATTAACTCAATTTTTATTAAAATACGAATTTATTATTATTCAATAATGATTAATGCGAGTCTATAATATAACTATATAAGAAGTAAGCTTGTATGGTTTATACTGATATATTATGGATTTCAAATGATTTAGTCTCATGTTATAGTTGATTTTTTTTTTAATTTTGAGTGAAAATGTTTACTATTTACACAAAATGTAATATCGAATAGTGACATTGTAAATTAAAATGTTTCTAATTTTCATTCTTCCAGTAACAACTATCAACAATATATCATGAAACATTTTAATAGATTAATATAGGTTATTTGACCTAACCTATAATCTATATACCTAACCAAATACATATGCATTTTAATTAATATACTAGAGCAATCTTGTATATAAAGAAATATATAATATTGAAATTAACTATTATGTACACCTAGCGTAGCTTCCACACATTCCTTGCCTAGAAAGGTATTATTTAATATAATAATAGGTCAAATTTTTCACGGACCACAACTTATAACAAATTCACCTGTAGAAATCAATTTTAATCTATTATATTTTATAATTTTAAATTGTAATGTTGATTTATTGCAGTATAAGATATTTGTAACGTCGACTGTATTTTTAACTTGTACAGCTTGATGGAAAATAAGCTTAAACGTTTTTCAGTTTAATGAAAATCTATATACAACATAATATGTAAATATAAATACAAAAATCAATATAATACAGCAAGAACGTACGCGGCGTATACCGCCACTAAAATAGTACCTATATAAGTGCATAGACACAATTTTATATAAATATATAATATTATATTACACTAATTACAGAATAAATATATTATTATATTATATTTCGTTAAAAACTATAATTTACATAAAAAAAATATTAATTGTTTTACAAAATGATATTCAAATGTCGCATTCGAATGCGACACAATAAAATAACAATCATTATATTATTTACTACAAAAATTGCTTACTCTTATATATACATAATATATTATATAAACTGTATACGATATTGTAAATATTATTTACATGGATATAAAACAGACTTACAGTACTTTTATTATTTTACATTAAATTGTAAAAAATGGGTCAATATAGTATTGTACCCAACTACAACGCGTTATTATGTACACTATAACCTGGTCGGTATCGGGGAAAAAATATAATAGTCATTACGTGGAATACGATGATAATTATATTTTAAATCAGACGTGATGCATTTATTGTTGTTATGACACAATCGTGTATTAGGTATCAAATAGTATTGCGGTGACGCGTCGTCGTCACTCGTCGTGCTCATACCAAAGTAAAAAATATATTTTTAAATATTCACAGTTTATACAGTTTGATTGTGTAGTATAGACAATCCGAACTCTATTATATTACTGTTTGACGTGCCGGCTACATAACTAACTAACTACGACGACGACGACGACGACTAAATAATACTTTAAAACCGGCTGTGGAGCTGCAGCGGGGTCGGGTCTAGGGTATTTGAGGCTTGACTATCTTCTTGCGGGCCTTGTCGCTGGACGACCTGAACCCGTCGGTAATCTCGTTTAGCGTCTTGCCAGTGGTCTCGGGCAGTACGAACGCGCCGAACAGTGAGGTGATGAGGCACGTGCAAGCGCACGCTGTCCACACGGCCCGGATGCCGAACATGTCCACCAGCATCGGGTACACCTTGATGGCGCCGAACATGAGCTCGTAACCGCACGAGTACATCACGCCGTTCATGGTGCCCTTGACGGCCATCGGGAACATCTCACCGCACGCGCTCCACGGTAGCGGCAGCACGGCGAACATAGCGAAGAACACGTAGACCAGGAACGGCACGATCAGCAAGTCGGTGGCCGGCGGGGCGGACACGCCGTTGAACGCGTACAGGTAACCGACCACAGTGGACATGGACACGCACATGCCCAGCCCCGAGACGGCAGTTAGCGTGCGCTTGCGCGCCGATTGGAACATGAGGCTGACGATGGTCCCGGCCAGCCGGGCGGCGCAGAGGTACACGGCGGCGGTCATGCCGTCGATGGACACGCGGCAGTCGCGCATCACGTCCACCGAGTAGAACAGCAGCACGTAGAACCCGGACGCTTGTTGGCAGCAGAAGAACGCGAGGGAGGCGAGCGTGGGCTTCCAGACGGTGGGTGAGGTGTACGTGCCCCAGCAGCTCACGTTCGTGTCCATGATCGCGCCAACCGTCGAGTCGGCCCGAGTTAACGTGGCCATGGCCGCAGCCGCGCAAGGCGGCGGTGGCAGCGTTGGTAGGTCGTCGATGCGGTCCAGCTGGAACCCGAACCACTTCTCGGCCAGTCGGGCCTCCTCTTCCCGCTTCCGGGACCGCAGCCACATGGGTGTGGACGGCACGAAGAACGGCGCGACGAAACCGATCGCGCACATCACGGCGTACACGGCTGCCACCGTACGCCAGTGGAACAACGCGCCCAAGATCGCGGACGTCATCAGTCCCAAGCCCACGAACAGTGTGTAGATCAACAGGAAAAAGGGCCGGCTGCCCGTCGGGCTCGTCTCGGCTATGTACACGTAGATCACACCTCCGGTACCTGAAACACGACGCGGATGAGTTTTATATTATTACTGTTGTTCTATATTGTTGCTATCGACATTTTCATTTTGGTGAAACATTCAAAAAGTTAAGCGTATTCATAGTTTATTAATGTGACCTTATGACTCCATGACCGATGCGTGAACAGCCACCCCCATTTTGTATTTAAATAAAAAATACAAATTAAAAAATTATTTATGAAAACATCACTGCTATAGAAAATAATTCAACGAGGGCGCAATCCACTCATCACCAGACCAATCGTAACTAAAATATATAGGTACTCAACTGACGTACTTACAGGTTGTATTTAGTAGTAATTATAACATAGAGGGTGGATACCTATAGGTATATAGATTTCTTCCTAATTGTTATCAGTACGCAGAGATATGCTGAGCAAACGGTTTATCGTCGCGTGCAGTATATATATAATAAAATACAACAATAGTGACAAGTGTCATCCGATCTCCTCACAATAAAATATAATAATATATTATAATTTATAGGTCCTGGGTAGTGGGTATACCGTTATATTTATCATATATTATTATTATTTTATTGTATTATAGTACACATATACTCTATATTATACAGTGCCGCAAATCTCTCACGTATCTGCTGCGTACAACAATACTTATTGTGACTTCGTATTATAAGTCGTCCTCCAACAATAATAATAATAGTAATATGTAATAATAAAATAATCCGACCCGTCGGATTACGGATGTATCCGTACACGCCTATAAATTATATGGCACACAAATGATGTAGAGGTCGTCATATACACGTCGTCTAAGTATTATACGTGCCCCAATCGGGATTTGTATCCTCCCGACATGCGGTGTTTTGACTATATATATATTATTATTATGTACATGATATATACCTATGTAGTATATGTCACCGGACAATATATATATATTTAGCGCTGCTTTGATGTACGGGCGAGAGGCGAATCGGATATAATATTATATATTATTTTGTTTATCGCCTAATAATAAATCATAATATAATGCGCCTACAGACCCGAGAGCTGCGCACTACCCACGAATAAACGATATATATATACCTACAAATGTATTTAACAATTTCGTGTTTGTCGCGAAAAGGAAAAACGTGCTCGTTTGACCCAAAAGAACAACGGCGCGTCTGTATATAAATTCTCATTTTATACTCGTATATATGCGGTTTACCCACAATCCCGAACATCCGGAGGCCGCTATTATATAATATTATATATACAGGGACACCGCAGTCGCAGCACAATCTTCGTTGAACATAATAAATATCATAATGCCACTGACATGTGTGTACGAAACACGGTCTCATATTTATATAATGCGACAATAGGTGTCGAAGAAATATTTGTTGAGATCCGAAATGTTTCTCAGTTTCCTGTTCCTTCGAGGAGGACCAGTTATCGAGAAGGTTCGAACGAAGACAAACGAGAACATATTTTATAATAAAAAGTATACAAAAATAGTAATAACTAATTATAATGCACGATGTACATTGTATATAATTTGTATAAATATGATTTTATGGAGGTAAAAATTTGTATCAGTAATTTGTAGCCGCGGCTGCCCAAAAAAAGTTAAAGTACTTAGGCACTGTATCTGCTGCTGCGATTGCGCACGCCTATGTAAACAAGAGACTGGTTGAATATAAAATTGGTGAAAAAGTAGCCGTCATTGACCAATTAGTATTTCAAATATTAACCCTAATGAGAAAATAAATTGTAAAAACTTTCAGGTATATATATAATACTATAAAAATATATAGAAGTGTATATAGTGTTTAAACGGAATCCCCATTAAAAATCGTTTAGCTCATTGTTGTTTTGAGCGGTACATTATTATATCCATTCACTAAATTAGTAATAATTGCAATAAATTAGCAAGCCGATCGATTTACAACCAAAATGTAATGAGTAGGCTTATGAGCTTATGACTCACAAACAATATCTTTAGAGGCTCGTCAAGTGTCAAGTCATTTCATTACGACTATAATTATCGTCTGTATTAAATTACTTTTTAGTAATACGCACTCACCGGTAGCCAGTCCGGTTAACAGTCTGCCGATATAAATGTCTTTCAAGCTCTCGGCGTTGCTGAGCAGCGACCAGCTGATTAGCAGAGGTACGTACGTAAGCTGTAGCGATAACTTCCGGCCGAACCTGTCGGACAAATAGCCGAACACCAGCGAACCTATAGGGCACAGCAGGAGCGGAAGACTTGCTGCAAAAAACCCAAACCGTTCACACTTCATTATACATAATATTATATTCTCACAGTTACTCTTGCCGTCCTAAGAAAAAAACGCCGTAATTTTCCTCCATGCCATTTTGAGAAAAATTACATTTTATGTTTAGTAGTTTTCGGTAGTTTTATTTTCATAAATAAAATATTTTTCAAAGTAAATACACAATTTCTCATGGAAATATACCTGATGAATGCAATGGAACTATTAAATTAAATTTTCAATTTTTCTTTCACCGAGATATCATTATTTTTATATTTATACTAAGTAAGCTATTAATTAATAATTATTCAGAATTTTTTACTTGGCAAAAATGCCGTAATTCTGATTACGGCAAAAATTAAAACTGTGCGTAAAATATTCGAGACGAGGTACATCGATAACTGAACGAAAAATAATGTGTCCGATTTATAATGACATCAAAATGTCTAAACATTGTAAGTAATTTAAAATTATATGTATAAGATGCGGGCGATACGGCTTAATGGCAACCGGTTTCCTAAAAAACAACGCCGCAATTATAGATTATGCGGAAGTGCTAAGTAAAAACGCCGTATTTTAAACAAAACTTACGGCAATCTTTCTGAGCAAACTGTGTTTACGGCGTTTTTGCTAAGCGACTATTATAATTTTATTATACTATTGCGGCAATATTGTTTTCTTGTGAACATAAAATTCTGGATAAATAATCATAGTTGCGGCATTTTTGTTTAGGAAAAACATGTAAATCTATAATATTAAACGTAATACAGTAATATTTTATTTTTTATTTTTTTGATTTACGGCGTTTTTTCTTAGGACGGCAGAGTATCCGTCACTTATATCACGACATATTACATAAATATTACTTGGACTAGTCCCTTATCTAGAATATTATAGACTCAGGGATGAATTTGTCTTTTTACATTGATGTGCATATTGAGTTTTTTTGTGTCATGAACTCTGAACTACCGAAAGGTGCTTTTTATAGTGAAAAAAAAATGTTCGGATCTTCAAATTCATCGGAAAATTTCTGATAGAAAATTACCTCTTGTTTGGGGGGTTAAAATTAGAAATTTCCTTTGGAATTTTTTTAATTATTTTTTTTAACTTGTCTGAGGAGGACAATATTAATAGATGGAACTATATTAATATATTGTATACGTATTTAGTATTTAATATTTAGTATATACTATATTATAATTTATAACTTATGATGAGTGTATCTAAATAAACCTATTACAGTTTTAAAAAATGGTGAGTATACAAACGATAATTTAATTCTTACTAATAGTATAATGGATCGGTAAACGAATGTTTTTGGATGCAGTCGTCGAAAAAAATACATTTTTTTGGTGAGGGGCGTCTCCACGAGTTTATACATACCTATCCAGGACGCTTGGTCGGCGTCGACTTTGACGAGAGCGTCGGACAGTTCGAGCTGCGGCAGTATGACGGCTGAAAATCCGAACACCCCACCAATGATGAACTGTTGAAACGACATTACACTGGTCGTGAAGAACTGCATAAAACGTATAAACACAAATAAATAATATAACTCGATGACTATTGGTGCAAGAAAGCCCAATATCAAAAACTAACCACAATTTAGAAATATAATTTTAAAATGTATCCATTTTTAAAATAATCACATCGGTTAAATAATCTCGATTTTATCAAAATGCAACATAGGCATTTCTTGCACCAAACAAAATAAAAATAAAACTATTGCTAATTATTTTCAAATTTTTATTGTGTATAGAAAATGCTAATATAAACATTAGTGAAATTTTCAAGTATTTACAGTCATTCGTTTTTTAATTACAATAAAATAAGAAAATCGTTACATGATGAGAAATCGAGTGAATATCAAATGCTGTAAAAATATGAATTTCAAACGCTCATAAAAATTTAATTTGATTTGCTTGTAGACATTTTTTTTTTTTGATAAAGGTAGACAAACTTATGGGTAATCTTGTACTACATTTTCAAATCTTAGATTTAAAAAGAAAAATTTTTATGAATTCTCAATTCAAAATAATTTGCTAATTTTCGTGATTTTTCCGAATTTTGTCAAGATTTGAACTTTAAATGCTTATAAATAAAAACTGTGACTTAGGATTTTTAATTTTTTTCATCTGCCTCTGAAACAATAACCTAGGAGCCTTCTATTAAATTTTCAAGCTTTTTTAATCAACAGATAAAATTTTATTGATATTTATGGAAAAAAAAACTAAAAAAAATGGAAACTGACAATGTCCGTAAACAGCTCAAAATAAGTCAAAATATTTGAAAATGTTATGGTGTATAGAAAATGAAAATATAAATAACCAGTGAAAATTTCATGTATCATCTACGGTCATTTGTTTTAAAGATACAACAAAAACCAATTTCAATTTTGTGAAAAATCGATTTTGCGTAAAAATTCCCGTTTTTCCTTAATTTTTCTTTTGTTTTTCTTGGCGCTTTTGAAAATTACTGGGAATTTTAAATTTTGACCTCCTCAATGCACCAACGATATTCACTTTCGAATCGAAAAAGATACTGAAGTTGAAAATCGAAGCATTATTTCGACTACTTATCGTGTACACAGACACAAAAAAAAAATAAAAAAAAAAAAAAATATAAAAACACACATCATTGTAAAATCAATACATTCGTCGTTCCACTCAGAATCTAAAAGTTCAAATTAATCTGCAACTGTAATACACGAACGTCAAACATTTCGAACTTGATTATATTCAAACTTTAAACTTTTCGAATTTTTTTAAGTACTTGTTCGAGAACTCACATTCCTAATACTATTTATATTCGTAAAGCTAGAACAACTTAAAAATTAATAAACGACGAAAATACGACCGTTGGGAAATTTCGAGACGTCAATAATTTTTTCCTGGAAAACTGCACTAACACAATACTATTACGTATAATTCGGCTTCGTGATTGGCTTACCAGTTTCAGTTCCACAGCGGATATTTTGTTCAACATTTTGGTCGATGGCGGTGAAACGGTGTGAATATTATAATGCTGCTTCTGTGATGCGCGAAGACCCTATGTGCAATATAATAAATACAAATGCGGACACAAGTAATTGATGGCGTTTACTCTAAAAGGCTTTGGTAGCGGATAGTTTGCGCGCGTTCTCTTCGGCGGCGACGGTTCCGCGAGAAGAATGCAAAAAGAACACGCGACGCGTTCAATTTTTATAACCACATCGATCAGGTTGAACAAATCGTGACTGCGATAATGCTTTAATCTCTGGCTCGTCATTATAATATTCACAGTTGTAGGTACTAATAATGAAGATAATAATTATAATAATAATAATATATAAACGTCATAAGATTGTACGTAATACACATTAGTATATTACACACGAAAGTTGTTGATAGATTATCCCGCGAACGTATGTTATAATATTATTAAAATAATATGAAGAGTAGAACCTTAGACGTTGTTATTGTCGAGTGACATTTTACTCGCGATTTTTGTGTACCTATCAAGTTCCCGTGAAAAAACTTATCTACACTTGGTTTTTAAGACACCAATAATATAATATTAAACTGTTTATTTTAATAGCTAATACCTATATTGTAATTTTAATATAATATCATGTTATTGTATTATAGTTATATTTTGTTTTTTATTTTCACAATGAAAACAAGTAAAAATAAAAATATCAAAAAGTAGATACAGTAATATGTTTATACTTTATTATCCATAACATTTTATTACTATGGGGCATAGACATAATATCGTTTGTTTAATTATAATATTGCTCATATTTGTCATAATATGCATGCGACCGTACGGGCTCAAAAAATATATATATAATAAAACGTGTCAACGACCAACTTGCCAAATAAATTTAAAATAATACCTTGTGTCCCGGTACTCCATAAGCTGAAGAATATCTTGCTCGTCGACGACCAGGGCCGGATTGACCCAGCGAGTCACCGAGTTAAACTCGGTGGGCCGTATTAATTTTGGGCCGTTCAAGTCACGATAGGGGCCACGCTGATTGAAAATATGTTAAGAGTTAAAAGTTGAAGAAATGGAGACTATAAAATAAAAACTATGCACAGAATAAGAACGTACCCAAGGGCCGCCAGTTTGTAAGTGGGCTGGTAAGGTACGGAAAACTCGGTGGGCCGAATTAGTCCAATCCGGCCCTGTCGACGACTTGCATCAGACATATATAATATCATTCTTCCATAATAAACTGTGGTACAGTAGATAATTGAATATCGATGCTCATCCTTTTCTCCTCCAATTTATGAATTTCAGAGTTCCTGACCTCTGAGCACGCTTTACTTGTAACGTTGCTCCTTTCCTCATTTCCCTTTGTTCCACTAACTATAGAATATATCTGAATAATTAATCTATATAGAGCATATAGCTTGGCTGGGCTCGGTGCAAGCGAGACAAGCTAATTTGAATTCCAACTTCTCTTTTGGTAATTAGCTTGATTGAAAATTTGTAAATCTTTGAAAATAAAATTCTTATTATTATGACGTGTACAATGCACATATCGGATATATAGATACTATATTGTACTAAATGGTCTACATGATATATTTATAGCCTATAGGTACTACTGCAAGTTGCAACTTGTAATCTTGGGCTTACGTTTTAATGATAAAAAAATAATAGTTATGAAAGCTGTGACCTGAAAACGCAGATAAAATATCGTATATAATATATAATATTATAGTGTTGTATAACTGTAGAGTAAGTTAAAAAATCCATAGGTTAAAAAATATGTTAATAATAAAATAAATGCAAATAATTTATTACTCATGTTGGACCCTTATTTATAAAATAAGACAGCTATAGATTTGTTCAAAAATGGTTCTTGTTTGTATACGTTTTATGTATACGTTTATTACCGTCATAAAGGTCGAACATTATACCAAACAGTTTTCGACCGATTGTACGCATCTGTTTTCGATTTCTTTTCTGAATCGGTCCCCTGGGTGGGACGAGGAGTATTATACAAGATCTTATTATGGTTCAGTGTGTGATTTTTTTTAACCGTTTCATTTAGTTCTATGCTGTAAACAGTATTTGGTATAGTGATTCACATTTCACACTAAATGTATGGTGTCACACAGAAATATAATCTCTATAAAGTGTATACTCGCATAATCTATATAGATGGGTTTTAGTGGATAATCCTAACAAAGGTTTTGTAAACCACGCGCGTAATTGGCAAATTGACGTTCATAATTGAATTCGTCCAACATCTAATATTTATAGCTGAAGACTAACAATATAATATTATGTGTATTACTGTTGTACAAAAAACAAAAGTGTTAATAATAGAATATATTAATCGATAAACGGCTTCGTAATAATATATAATAACTATTTAAATTATGAATTTATATTGATCCAACACGAAAAGAATAAGTAGGTACGAGTTATTTTATATACAAATATGAATTATACATTTATACCTACATTAAAATATATAGGTTGTGGTTTGGTTACTATAGTATTGTAAACTGTAACGTTACCGTTTATGTTATTATATAGAACATATGACTAAATAGTAATATGCCTATTAAATATCGAACATGGTTATTGAAAAAAAGGTGGGTAAGTGGAAGTCGCTTTGCTGTACAGTAAGTTACAAGTGGGTCACTGTAATGGATGGTGTTAAATTTGAAATCAATAATATAATATCATTATATAACAAAAACGATTCTGAGCGAAAACGGTCAGTCAGCCTATGATATTACCAAGTATATTTGATGATATTATTGTGAATAAAGTAATTTATATATTATAACATATTTACGTGGAACCTTGTTTTAAATTTTCAATCCTTAGCTATAAAATATGAAAATTTTATACATTTTTAACTACAAAATAATTATTAAATTTTAAATTTGATACATTTTTTCAAAATTCGAACTTTAAATGCTCATAAAAAAAAGTTTTGACTATGTGTTTTTAATATTTTTCAAATACTATTATAACATTATATCAGGAGCTTTGCATTTAATTTTCACGCTTTTTTACCCAGCAAATAAAATTTTATTGAAAATTGACAATGTTTGTAAACAGCTCAAAAATAGTCAAATTATCATCAAAATGTTATGGTGTATAGAAAATGCTAATATAAACATTCAGTGAAATTTTCAAGTATCTACGGTCATTTGTTTAAGAGTTGCACCAAAAACTAAAATTGATTTTCTCGAAAACAGATTTTAAGTAAAAATTCTTGTTTTCCTTAATTTTTCTTATGTTTTTCACGGTGCTTTTGAAAACTACTGAGCGAAGCGATGAATGTATTAATTTTACAATGATGTGTGTTTTTTTTTAACGATGATATTAACAATAGGAACATATTTTTCTTTTGTTTATTTTACATTGATTATTTCGATAAAATCTGAAAACTCATGTTTTTATGAGCACTTAAAATTTAAAACAGTATAACATAATTAATTATTTATAATATACCGAGCGGTACCTACCCACGTTTATAAAACCGTTTCTGTAGTAAGTACTCAAATATTATTTTTCGAAGCATAAAATGATTTACGCATTATTTGGGATACCTAGCCGAAAAATCAAAGACGCAATTGAAATACGTATTTGAATTAAATAGTAGGTACTTGAAAATTACACATGCTTATAAGTTATAAACAGCTATATATATTTAGAGATAAAACGATCAATTTGTTAATTACACTCGTGTATATTGTATAAATATTTTATACGAGTTTCCTGTTATTGTAAATATATATATAGGTATGCACATTATTAATTTATATTAAACTTAATATAGTTAATATTATTGTGTTAACATTCAATTTATTAAATTTCCTTCAAAAACTTGATGAATTTTGATTTTATGTTCAATTAATTAATTTCATCAAATTACTTATTTTTCCCTAAATTTAAAAATCACAAAAATATAAATACACAATTTTTAAACATTTCAAATTCGAGTTACGACGACATAATATTGTATACCTATATAATATCTATAAAATATGATAAATTACGTGTTGTAATTTAAAAAATATTTTTTTCGTAGGGTCTTAAAACTTTCCTTTACTATTCACAGTAAAATTTTCAAAATATTTAGATTAATTTTAAGCAATTTACACATTACCCCGTCTTTACCTAAGGTACGTCGGTTATATTGACGAAACCTTTATACCTTCGCCTATGCTCAGAAATATATGGGCCGACAAACCGCTCAGAACCATTTTTCGTGGGTAATGATTTATTATTTAATTCAAATTAAACTCATCCATTGCAGTAGTGACCTACTCAATGAGCAAATTCCTCGGTTTTTAATTATTCAGTTGTTCATTTTTCTGTACGTATAGGTAGGCCGTAGACGCCTACCATGGCTAAATAAATTTAATATTTAGCCATGGTGTCTACAATAGAAATTCACCTTCGCGTTGGGTTTTTTATATCATTATTCCATTTCTTCCGCAACTCGCAGCATAGGTAATCTTTTTTATGAATCATATTATTAGGGATATTATTATTATTGCATATTATATCGAAAGTATTGATTTACCTAAAATTTAAAAAGCCTCAACACGTATATTTGAAGTATTTACTTGGTATTGTCAGCTTATTTTACATAATATAATCTTGTTGTTTTTGAACTGTTTTTGTGTTTGTAAAACTATTGGTACATAATATATAATAATATATATATATATATATATAGGTACCTACCTAACGTATAGCAGCGAAACAATAAAGAAAAATATTCGGAAAACAATACTGTTACAATAGTATATAATTATGCAAAACGGAAACCTCGACTACAGTCTACAAGATGTACTGATTAATTAATCATATATGTAAATAAATCGTTTGATAGAGTGATCTAACACGGTTTACCTACGTCAACAGGGAGATTTTTTCAGCAAGTGTTATCAGACACTTTACAATAATATTAATAATAATACAATTACTAATGTATATACTGTTGGTAGGTACCTACCTATGCGACTAAATAAACGATATGAAGTACCTACGACAAGAAAATATGAGTGTGTTTTCTTAAGAGAAATATAATACACGCATATTACATATTTACATGTATATAAGGCTACATATATAGTATTTATTCGACATTATTTCCTTGAATCAATTATACGTCTTGTTATTATAATATTATAATATTAATATATGATATATATATTCGTGTAGCTGTGTACGTAATTAGTTAACACTTAACAGTATAGGTATTACACTTTAACATTGCATTATACACTTTATTATTTACACTGTATATAATATATGTGTAAGTGATGTATCCTGATAAGTGTTCCAAGGTTCCTATACTATATGTGTCTATATTTTTTTTTAATTTTTAAATCTACACAACATTTACATAATTATTACTCAAAAGTTAAAATACAATTCCAACGAATACCTATAATAAACTTGAAATAACCGAAAAAATGTCTTCAGACAAGGTACAAATTATACAACGCATATCTGATATGTATGTCTTTCGCACGAGAAAGTCGAAGAGAAGATCTGTACAAGATCAGTCATCAAATGTCGATCGGAAAGTGATTTTTTGTTAAATATCTGAAGTCCATCGTGTATATGGTTAATACTTGTTACTTTATTTGGAAATAGCTGCAACACCATCACGTTTAGCCAAACATTTTTATTTCAAATACTAATTTGAATAAAAATATATTAATTATATAAACTTTTACTACTGATACGCTTCTTGAAACACAAAATGGCTAAGCGTGGTACTAGGTTATATCATTAGTTATGTTTACCATATATAGTGTTTATAAAAGTATAACCAATACAACACTATGCTTAATAATAAACTAATGTACCTAATGAATATAATTAATTAGTAAAGGCTACCAAAAATATTGTTTTCTATTTTCTATAGCTTTTATACGTCTAAACCTCTGAAATTATACGGTACACTTTTTAATTTAAATAGGGAAAAACTGCAAGAGAAAAAATACGGAAAAAAATACTAAAACAAGTGATACAATGTAGGTATAGCCGTACACAGGTACACTATACAGTTATTATAGATTTGAATACCAGTGTAGCTCCTCATCACGTAGGTATAAATGCTTAATAAATATAGGTTTAGGTACCAAGTAATACTCGGCATTTTTAAGCCCGAAAGCTGTATAAGCGGATAAGCCTATAAACGGTGGCTTAGCGATAGGTGTTGTAACTGTTCATTTTAACATCGCAATGATTCAATAATTGTTTAAACACTAAGACGGTAAGTCACTTATATAATATTTATATTTATATAAAGGATATATTCAAATAGAATTAACTCCAAATTAGTCGTTTGACAATTGACATATTCTTTTAAATTAATAACTCGTTATTATAGTAGCGTCAAAGTGCAGTAAGTTCATACCTATACGACTATACTCCACTTTAATTTTGTGTACATATATGGCTATATACCATTTTTTTTTTCTTGAACCACTATAGGGTATAGGTACACACTACACAATATTTATCTAATAAAACGACCGTCTAGAGTCTCAACATAATTCACAATAGTTCAACAATATATGTATCATATATAACATTCAATACATTTTTATTAAATAATATGATAATTAATTAATTAATTATTACGATAAATCAGTATTTCAATGGCTGGCGCCGAACTTCTATAAAGTTTTATTGTATGAACTCAAGCCAAATATAAATGCAACGGTCCCAAGCCTCTCATGTGGCCACAAGTCTACATTTTAACTCGTATAGAAAAACAATTTGTGTAAGTTTTATTTGTTTAACTTCCAAAAAAAATAATAATATTTACTACGCAATGCAATGAAATTGATACGCAATACATTAATCTTTATTACACTTAATTTAATTTGAATAACGTACGAAGTAGGTACCTTTATTGAGCTATGTGAGATTATGAGCTATATGTAAATTATATTAGCAATTATATAATATACAATTATTGTCTAAAGTCTAACCAATATAAATAAATATTAAAATTTATCCCTTATTTTCATTAAGTACCTATAATCATACATAATATACTCTGAATAAATGCAAATCATATAACCGTTCGCGTTAGGCGCCACTGGTTTAATGTGTTCAGATAATTTACATGATTATATAATATATTATCTATAGCTAGTACTATTATAGTAGGTATAGGTACATAGTTTAATAATTGTACAATTTTGAACTGATGGATAATAATACATACAATATTAACGAAACGTACACAGTGATGCGAGTTATCTACCAAAGTGCCAATAATGAAACTAGAGACCTTTGAAGAGCGGTCATGATGAGGAGTGACGTTATAAAATTAAACGTTTTCCGTGTTAAATTGAAAAAAAAATCCCTTCGGATGTTGGTATACGCTTAAAAAACGTGGCACTCGTTAGGTTAGGTCCGCCTGCGGGATGTGCCCAGTGCCGCAATTAGCGGGGGTGCTGGGGGTACACCACACCTCCAGAAGGGCCCCATTATCATATTTAGGGGGCCCTTTTCAGACATAAAGGATTTTAGATTTTAAACTAATATGAAATTTTATTCCAATTTACAACACATGATGAAAATTGAAATTGTTCGATGCCTGCAACGTGTTAAATCCAATATCTAATATTATGTTACTATAGTATTGATAATACTTACGAAAATAATATTTTATACTATACATTTTTAACTATAACTTGGCTCCATAAATTAAACTTCATTGATATTCATAACACAAAAAAAAACAAAATTTTAATTTTATTTGTCTGTAAACAGCTCAAAACAGGTCCAAATATTTTGAAAATTTTATCAAGTATAGGAATTGATAAAATAAACATTTAGTGAAATTTTCATGTATCTACAGTTATTCTTCTTTGAATTAAAAAAAATATCTTAGATTTAAAAAGACAATTTTTATGAATTTCTTACTCAAATTAATTTAAATATTTTCGTAATTTTTATGTATTTTGTCAATATTTGAACTTAAAATACTTATAGAAAAAAATTGTGACTATGAATTTTTAATTTTTTTTATCTGTCTTTGAAACAAAATATTAGGAGCCTTTTATTAAATTTTCAATCTTTTTTAACCAACAAATATAATTTTATTGATATTTATAGAAAAAAAAACTAAAACAAACGGAAACTGAAAATGTCCGTAAACAGCTCAAAATAAGTCAAAGTATTTGGGAAATCTTATGGTGTATAGAAAATGCTAATATAAACATTCCGTCAAAATGTCATGTACCTACAGTCATTTGTTTTAGAGTTGCACGTTTTTGCGTAAAAACTCCCGTTTTTCCTTAATTTTCTTTTGTTTTTCACACCGCTTTTGAAAATTACTAAGAAATATTTACTTTTGAACCCCCCAAAGTACCAACTAGATCCACTTTCCTATCAGATAAGATACTGTAGAAGAAAATCTAAGCATTTTTACTGTCCTGACAGTGATTTCAGACACAAAAAAAAAATAAAAACACAAATCATTGTAAAATCAATACATTCATCGCTCCACTCAGAATCTATAAATACCAACTGAGATGAAAACACATTTTGTTTACATTTCGATGAAGGCCTGTGCTGCAAAAAAATTATTTGATCTATTTTTGTAAGTAAAATTAATTCAAATAAAGTGATAAAAATTGTTTTACTTTTTAGAATTGTGCTTGGTATGCACTATGTGTAGACATTATTTGGAGAGCCAAAATAAAAATGTTTATCCTCCTGAGATAGGAGACCATGTGTCTTTATTGTTTTCTGGGTTTTTTATTACCAGGGAGTTGTAAGCCCCCCACCCTTAATTGCGTTTTTGGTGCTATGCAATTTTGTAAAACAAAAGTTTGAAATAGGGGGCCCCAAAATCTGACTCGCACCTGGGCCCTTCTATCTCTAGTTGCGGCACTGGATGTACCGCGGGAACGTATAGACTAAAGAAGTGACCAGTAGCCCTATTATTGCTTTATGCAAACACCTCGCCATCACGTACCACTCCCCCCCTGCTTATTGTGTCTTGTCTGGTGTTTTTTTCCCCCCATTAGATAAAAAATGAATGATAAAAATAAAAAAATAAAAAATAAATGATAAAAATGTAAAAAAAAAGGTCACTTTGAGCCATTTATATATTAAATATTATTCAAAATTTGACCACTTTGAGCCGTCAATCTATTTACTCTTTTGATTGTACTTAATATAACTTAGAATAATAAATGTATTCCAAAATTACATTTGTTGTTTGTTAAGTTTGTTAATACACAATAAAATTGTCTTTACTAAAACAAAATATTGTTTCTTTTTTACGTATTAGAGTGTATTTGTATATTTATTTATTTCAACAGAATAATGGGATCCACTGAACATGCCCCTGTGAAGGCCCATGCAAATTATTAACTACCTACTAGCAATGTTTTTGTCACGCATCAAATATATCAATAAAATATTATAATAATAATAGGTATTTTTGGTCTGGTGAATGTATTATAATTAATATAAGACCTACTTTCAGCCTATAATATTACTAAGTAAGTATATTTTATGATATTATTGTGATTAATTTTAGTATTAGATGTTAGTAGATATCTACTAAAGTAGGTTAAATTTATTTTTGCCAAAAAATCACATTTGAAAATGTCATTATTGTGTAGACTTATAAAATATTAAATTAAACTCTTAAAGTTTCATATACCCACAAATAATAATTTTAAATCACAACAAAATAACTAAAAACGTTATTCTTGGTTTTAATACCTATGAAATTTACTAAAATGTACGATGTCAATGACGACAATCGTTACAACTGTTTATGAGAATATTTGTTTTAACCTTTAAATCCTTAGCTATATAAAAATTGAACATTTTATAATTGTTTAATTACAATAATTGATAATTTTTGAGATGTTGATAAATTTAGTCAAAATATGAACTTTAAATACTTATCAAAACAATTTTACCTACGGATCTTTAATATTTATCAACTGCTATTGTAACAACTTTTAAGGAACCTTGTTTCAATTTTCAGTCTTTTTAACCGAACGAATAAAATTGTATCTACATTTATAGAATAAAAAAGAGAGACAATAAAGCTATACTAAAAAACAAAATCGAGTTTGTTTTCTAAAACCTTACGTAAAAATCTCAGTTTTTCCTTAACTTTTTGTTTGTTTTTCCTGACGATTTTGAAAACTTTTGGGAATTTTTGTCCCCCGCAAAGTACCAACTAGATTCACTTTCTCGCCGGAAAAAATGATGTTGAAGAAAACATTATTTTTACGGTTCCAAAAGGTGATACAGACACAACTATAAAAAAAAAAAAAACATTGTAAAATCAATACATTCATTGCTTCGCTCAAAATCTAAAATTCTGATGTTGTCATAAACAAAATAGTGTTTCTTTTTTTTCGTATTAAGTATTAAGAGTGTATTTTTATTTATTTCAATGAAATAATGGGTACGACTGAACATGTTAGGGCTTACATTGTGGGTGTGTATGTATAATGGTACATGTTACGGTAAAAGTAAGAATACCGATGAAACCTAGGTTTTAACAGTAAATGACTGCTGCTTCACAGGTTCCTATTGTGGGGATGGATATTATAGTTATTAAACGCGTTTTAGGCAATGACCATTATTGTGATTATAAGCGTGATTTAGAATATCAATAGATATATTAATTGTAAAATCAAATTTCAACCTCGGTAAAATAGTCGGCGTCCGGTAAATGTATTTGCCCTTGGAACGCAGTCGTTGGATTGAGCTCCTCTTCTTAATTTTTCCCAATTCGAGCACTGTTCATTGATTCATAGACTTATTATAGAACATACTAAATGATTATTATTCATTTTATTTTATTGTAATTGTTGCCGTTGATTCACTTTGCCGCGAACTATTTTTCGATTGATAGTTATGGGTAATTTACTAATTTAACTTAGATTTATGTTTATCCATATCTTCAAATGATAAAATACAGCCATAGGTATAGGTATTTATTTTTTAATTTAGCTTGTCCTAAACCATTTCATAAAGTGGATATTTGTTTTGCGTAAATTATAGTAAAACTAAAATTTTCTAAAAAAAACATAAATGGAAAAAACCGTTTCCGAAGTGGTTACCGGGTAATCTTGAAGAATTAAAACCGCTTCCAAACCGTTAACGCGTTAACCACATTTTTAGAGATAATTTTGGTAACCGGTAATCAATTACCACTAATTCTTAAAACCCCTAAAACCGGTAATCACTTACGAAAAATGTTTTGGGTCCTACCGAGTACCGGGTCCGGTAACCGAATTTTTCATAACGGTTTCATGCCCTGCTATTAGCTATATAACCAAACATCAAACATGGCGCTATATTATCATTTATCTCGGTTTTTGTGCACCTCACGGGCAAATTGGCAATCAGTGAACCTCGATTTATGAATGGATTCGACCGAGATGGACAATCTGCATGTGGCGGATGCGGATTGTTAAAAATACTTGGCATAATTTCAAACTACTCTCTAAACCCTCGTGATATCTCAAATAACAATCAATATAAGACTATCGCCAAAATCAGTCAAGTAGTTTGAGTCTATAAGCTACAAACATATAAACATATTGCCTTTTGTTGTATACATTTTAATAATAAACATTATTATAAATTAAATATTATGTTATTTTATTTTATTTAAAAAAATCCCATAGCACGCACGGTGGATCGGCTAGTCTTAGTTAATTTTTTTCAGTAACCAATGCATTGGCTAACCCATGGCTGTGTATAACCGAAACATAATTCGATTTTAGTGAGTAAAAACTAAATTCATATGTATAGGGCATAGAGGTTGGAAAAAGAAGCTAAAACACCCTCAGTCTCGAGGATTCTATTGGTAGAACTTGTGATCAAGCTTTGGCTGTAAAGGATTACAAATGCCCAAGATTATGGTGGAGTGATGATTATGGACCTCTCAGTTTAATGTAATTCTAAGATTATTATAAAATGTATCAATAAAAAAACGGGTAAGTGGATGTCACTCTGCTATACAGTAGGTTACAAATGACCCAATATATAATGAATTGTATTGAACTTGAATTTAATAATATATCATTGTATAAGAAAAACGATTCTAAGCAAAGACGGTTATCTGGATTTTTTAAATTTTTATTATTTATTATAGCTTTTAAGTTGAATCAATATTAAATTATAATTTTTTATTCGTTGCTACAGTGACAAAAAGAATTGTTAGAAATTAAAATCCCGTTTTCGTAATTTGTCAGTAGTTTTTCCCGTGGTATTAAATAACTATTGAGAAAATCGAAAAATGACCTCTCTAAAGTACCATCTTGATCCAATTTGCTAAAAGATAAAGTACTATGTTTTGAAATCAAAGCACTTCTTCTGGTAGAAATTTTGTCTACAGGATATAAAAAAAAAACACCATTGTAAAACCACTAGCTTCCTCGCTACGCTCAGAATCTAAAATAAAATAATAAGCATTCACTTTCTTGTATCACACATTATATATTTATATACATATATTATTAGTTTGTTATATGTATATTAATTATTGATATATTAGACAAAAAGTTTTTGTTTTTACATCACAACAGGTTTCAACGCATTAATATAAAAAAGAAAACAAACAAATTCCACATACAATTTTAATGATTAAATTATTTTGTATTTAATTATTTTGGGTTCAAACAGTCTTTAAATAATTAAATATCTTTGAAGTCTAAAAATATTGTTCAAGATTAGCTGAGCTTTAATATAGGAAAGTATGAATTAGTTGTGAAGTCGAAGTCCAACGATACATCTGGTCCTCTCATATATCCACTAGCTAGCAACTTCATGGTTACAAAATTTGTTTTACACACTTTTATTAAATCAAGTACCTAAAAAAATACACATAATTCAGTATTTGTTATAGCAAAACAATAAAGTAACAAAGTTTAGTAGTTACTTGTTGCGAGTGTGGCTGTGCAATTGTATCTAGTAAACACCTTGCTTGATGAAATAGCTCACAGCTATTCAAATATAACATTCCAGGATCTCCAGATGCTGAATCACGTATTTGGCATCTAGTCATTTGAAATTCATTATACGAAAACGGTGGTGGTACAGCTACTGCTGAGAATGCAGCAAATCTGTGTTCATAACGGACTTTTTCATTGTCAAACTTTGCATGTTTTGGCGTACGGATTTTACCTTCTAATTGAAATCCTACTAATGTCTATAAAAAAAAAAAAATGAATAAATGAAAATTTAAATATTTTTAGAAAAATATAATTTATAGTATCTAACTTTGTAGTTTCTGTTAAAATTTGCTTGTAAACTATAATAATGTTTTTTAAAATATTCAAAAATATTACAAAATCTTATATTAATAAGAATATATATATATATATTATTATTAATATTTTATTTTATGTATGACTTTTTTATTTGGATACCTTGAAATAAGCACCCGTTAAACTTTGCATTGCATGGCACATAACAATTTCTTGGCTATATGGATGTGGTTTTTTCTTTTTAGGCTTGTTCCGCTTTGTTCGATTCTTTTGAGAATCAACTAATGAATCACTGCCAAGCAACACATTATCAGCTCTGTTTAATGTAGACACCAACCAACCGTATAAAAATTGATATAAATACCTAAAATGATTACAATTTATCAATAAAAAATCATAACATTTTTAGAAGCGCTTACCAATAAATATACTGATATTCGTGTGGACTATACAGTTCCAATTCAAAACCAGACAGTAAGTACATTATCATAATTCTAATTGTATGATAAATTATCCATGTGCTAAAGCTAGCTAGATGCTCTCTAGGTGGATCCAATTTTGATGAGAATGAGTGCAAAAAAGCATCAACCCTCTGAGACTGATGATTAAATAACATAATACATTTTTTTAAGCTTAGTTACTTACTAAATAAATTTGTTAATTATCAATAAGTTACAACAATATATATTAAAATATATTGTTTTTAAATATGTACCTCATCTTGTAGTGCTGAAAAATCTTCCATGAGATGTGCTAATTTATCCCTTTGTCTAGCTTTATTGTGACCACAAATCTGAATCAACCCAGCAAATGGACGAGTGCAATGATCAAAAAAATTATGTATACAATCCTTAGCCTAAAAATATAAAATACATTTTTATTATTTTTATCTTATTTGTAATACAAAGGTAGAAAATAAAAATATTACTTGAGAGTTAGACAGAATGTTTAAACGTGGTATGAGTGATGGTGGTGCTATAAATGACTTAGCCCATTCTCGAAGACAGTCCTCTAAATCCTGAGTACCAAACACTTGGCCAGGTTGAGGAAAATAAAGAGTTTGCATTATTGATCTTGATACGATACATAAGTGACTGTTGTGACCAAGTTCAATAAAACATTCCTAAAAAATTATATGATGTACAGAACCAAATTATGTTCAATAGTAATTCAATTTTTTATAAAAGCGTAACATACCAAAGCACTAATAAAAGTTGTACAATTTGTCAATTTACAAATTTGTTTCAGTCTTGTTAACAATGAATCAAAATAAACATAAGCTTCACCAGCTGGTTTAATTTTTGTATAACGAGGAAATGTAGGCGGTAACAATTTTTGATTTATTAGAGGGTCAAAGCCCAAATCATAACACCAGTCTGAAAAATATACAAAAAAAATAATAAGAGCATGAAATAGGAATATTTTTAAGTTTTCTCACTGCCAACATTGGGAACTCCTTTATCCACAGTATTTATTAAAGAAGGAATCAATAATCCACAAGTAGTTAACAACCTCTGGGTTTCTCCCATTGAACTCGAATGATTTTCACGACGATTAAAAGAAAGTAAAATTTGGAAAAAAAGTCTAACAAACTTAATGCGTGTATTTAATGCAACATAAGATTCATTCTGTAAAAAAAAAATTGTTTAAAATTTAAATTGATGCTTACTAAAAATAATCCATGTACTGTACTTCATCACTATTTGCATTTGATTTTAATTTATGATTTATTGACTCATCAACTTCTCTCATCATACCAATCACACGAGTGACAGAAATTTCATTAAAATAATGATAGCTATAAAGCGCAGGTTGAAAATCTTCTTCTTCAAAAACTTGTGCCCTGAAGAATATTATTATATGCAATTTGTAGTACACAATATTGATGAATATACTATTAACTAGTTTTAAATATAAAAATATTACCTGTTAGCAAAGTCCCTAATTTCTTCAATGATTTTATAAATACATATACAAAATGCTTTCAATGGAACATCTTCAATTTCATATGGCTTTTGGAAATATAGATTTGTGAATACCGTTTGTGCTAAGGAATGCCCTTCAAGCCAAGATACAAGACAAGCTAATGTAACATCTATTATAGATATTTGTTCAGACACAGAAAGGCCACTTAATTTCAAATCCTCTAACTGTAATAATTATATTTAATAACAAACATTAATACACTTAATTATACATTTTTAAAAAAAATATTATTTATACAATTATTACGTATTAATACATAGTAAAACATGTTTAAGAATATTCCAAGAGAACAGTTGGAAATAAATTATTAAGCTGGAAATTTTTTATCAAGGGACATAGGACAATGAGTGTGGTAACCCTAAAGCACATGCTCGTCAGTCAAAAACACCGGGCTTTTAGAATTTTGTTCATTGTTTCAAAAATACGAAATATAAATCTAATTCAACCTACGTACTTTCTAATTAGGTGATTAACTAAAATTAGACAACTTCCAACTGTATATGATCTGATGTCAGTAATATAAAAGTGTTCGAAGTTTATTACCAGATATTAGCTATTAATATAAGGTCAAAAAAACTAAGTGTGTGATCGTAAAAAATCAATTATGGGTTATTTTTAAATTGTATATTTAATAATTGCTGCTCAATTAACGGAATTAATAGTTATGATATTTTCATTGAGACTGGTGCTATTATTGTTAGTTGACTATGATTTTTTCCATACTGTGTGTAACTAAAAAGACCGTGTACGTGTATTCTCATGAATATTTTAAATGCGTGTGATCTAGGGTTAAGGGTGTCGGTGCCGGTCATTTATTAAAAGAGTAAAATTTAGGTAATTCACATGCTGTATCGGCCGTATGCGGAACGTGCATGTGTGTAAGTAAATTGATATTAGTGTGAGTGAGCTATAATTACACGCGCAGATAAAGATATTTATGCACGCACATGCACAAGTCAGTGATTGACTTAGATGACTTATCAAAGCACTATTTTGATGAACAAAAATGATTTTACAGGAAAAACTCTTACGCCTTGTTGATATGTTGAATTTTGGTCATTTTTTTTTTATCTGAAAGATGATAAGTTTTTGCAGGTCAGATCAAAGTTGAATTTTTTATTTTACTTTAAACAGTAGTAGAAAAATACGTTTCAAAAAGAACAAATATTGTGCATTATTCAAATGCATATTCCAGCTTCTATAATTATAATTTTCAAAATCGAGCTTTGATCCGACCTACAAAATGTTCTCTACTTTAAAAAAAAAAAATAATAACGAAATATGACTATTCTACAGTGCGTGAGTATTTTTCCTGTAAGACATGTTTTTGTATCAAAAAGTGCACCGGCTCTGACCCCCTAAAGCCTTCAGCATGAGCGTCTTAAACAGATTTTACTATAATAAAAACTAAAATTAATTTTTCTTACTATTCTGTCATTTTTGACAGATTTATAAATGAATAAATAATATATAATAAATAAGCATTAGTTTTACTTTTATTGCTTTTGATTCACGATTACACATCATGCCTGCATCCATTTTGGGATCCATTATTTCAATAGCTGACATTGCTTCAAATAAACCAAAGAAGTAGCCATGTAAAAGTTCTCCTAGTTCTAACTCTGAAAAATAAACAAAGTTTATATTTATATTTTAAAAATAAAATTAGTAAAGAGAAAACCATAATAGATTAATTTTGTTGTAAATATTTTATTATAAATCATCTTCATGAGTTTCTGAACTAAGTGTACAATACATTTAATAGAGATAATATTTATTCAATAGTTAAGGAATACAATGTCTAGTCTTTACATAAAATCTCCAATAAAAATAAATGTATTATATTTCAGAACACAGAGACCAAAATGTATAGACTAATATAAAAAATAAACATAAAATGGCCTTTGTGTAGTTAGTAAATATATTTTATTCAATAATTAATTTTCCTATAACATCATATTTGTGTTTTTAATATAATTTTACAATTAAGACATTGATTATTTTTATGACAACATATAAGTATAAATATTTACAGTAGATATATTTTATTTAAGCATTGCAAATATGTATTGGTTTGAAAAAATTTGTTACAACTACCTCATAATTTAAGTGATACATATCTAAAGATCAACCATTAAACAAATGATTATATTATACCTAAATAGGTACTTAACATTAAATGTTAATTAGTTATATTTATAATTATAGAAACTAATCTACCAATTTAATATGAAAAATAATACATTCCCAATACAAATTCACAATTTAAAAAAATTAAATATGTTTGATATAAAATATATTTTTAACTTGATTGAAAGTTACAGAAGCCTGTCAAAAAGAATAGGAGGTAAATTTGACGACTGACAACATATTTTTTTAAATTCTATTATTAAATTGTATACATGATAATGATTTATGTACTAATTTAAGAAGTATATTGAATATTGATTAATGGAAGTTGTTTTGATTATTATAAGTTTAGCATTAACTTAGTTAAAGATAAAGACTGAAATATACTACTATAGGGCTTAGGCCTAAGTAAAGTTATTGCCATGAATAAACTTCAATTTTTTGTCACCAAGTAACCTAACCAAGTTCTTATATTTGTATGCCACCCTAGATGACCAAAACAGTGAAATGTATTACTTATTAGTAACATATAGATAATACATTCAATATAATTAATGATCCTTCTAAATAGTACTAGATTTTACAAACAGGATCTCTTATACAATATCCCACCCATTCTTAACAGCACTCTTAGAGATTAGTAAAGATCACTCATTCGATAAACTGGGAAAAGTTACCCTATAAAATGGTGGTGTAAAAATTGTAAAGATCCCCTACAAAAATATTAATATTTTCGGTCCGCAAGACAATAATAATTATATTACCTTTGATTGCATCAAAAAATTCTGGAGTAACATCCTTCCAATTATAACTTGGAGTAGACTCATTTTTTTGATTTGAAATTGATTTACAGTCAGTCTCCATCCTAAAAATTACAACTTTTTACTAACATACATTTCTGAACACATTAATAATTATTATTTTGTTAAAATTATAGGTACACATAGGGAAAACATTACATGCTTAAGCCCTCAGGTTAAAATTAAGAGCTAAAATTTTTTATGTTAACTTGCTTTAAAAATATAAATAAATTGGGTTATCAAACCAAAAACATAATCTTGTTATTATACCTAATTGTTAAAATTTGTGATTGATTTGTAATAAAATTATTTATCTCTTATTAATTCAATAAAATGTATTTTTTTAATTTAATGAGCATATAGTGTTTAGAGGGAGTCAGAACTCAGAGAGATCTATGAAACATGAATTATTTTAGCACTTCCTAATTATTCACTCCTATAGTTAAAATACAGGACGGAAAAAAAGGCTGACCAATCGATTTCCAAAATGGAAAAATCAACAAAGTTTTAATTTATTGCAATAATATTCATAAAAAATAATGTATAGTTATTAATAATTATTACTACTTTCATTTCAGTTTACCAGTTCAATTTGATTAACTACAAAATTAGACACCGACTAGTATTTTACTTTTCATTTAGATTGAGTTCATTAAAATTTTAATTGAGAAGTACCCATGCAACGTTTTACTTGAGTCAAAATTTATAGTTTTATACATAGATATTATGTCCAATATCTCGTCTTTTGGTAATTGGTTGGTCGGACATTTTTTCTAGAATTCTTTAAATAATTCATCTACAAATTTACAGGGCGATTAACCAGGCATGCTCACGCCCATGTTTTCCTTTATTAATGAATATCAAATCACAGTTCCTTGAATTTTTAAATATTCTTAAAAAGCCATTTAAATTAATATATAGTAATAATACTTGCAATGTTTTATGCCATTTAAGGAGTCTTCTATGGCATTAAAACTGGTTTTCTTTTCTAATTAGAACCACCATTTTAATGTAAAACCATAAATAAGAATGTATGGTCCAAAAAGTTTAATAACTTTACTAGAAATAACTACTACAAAATTTGATTTAGATATATAAAAATCTAAAAAACAATCGTCTGCTAAACAATTTATAGTTAAAAAGAATGGTTCTCATTAGATTAAAATAAGTTTATATAAACAAGGACATTCCTTATATGGTATAAAAAATTAGTAATTACTAAGTAGGCATTTAAAAATGAATCAATGACATTCCCCCCCCCCACATACTGCTTTTAGTAAAGTAGGAAATCTTCCCATGATGCATTTTTTGATACGGACATTTTCCCTCCATATTTTTAAAAGTTAATTATTGAATAAGAAATTATTTTTTGCCTATTGTCTAATTTTGTCTAAATGCAGAACAAATTTCCAAATATTTTTGGAATTATCATTGTCTATTTTAAACAACAAAAATTTCTATTAAAATAATAAAAAAATAATAAGTAGGTAATGTTTAAAATAAATTTTACAGCATCTATTTTACATAATAAAAATAATGTTAAAAAAATTTAACTATTATAAAATTGCAATCAATTTTTGCAAAATATTGTAATTATTATAATCTATGGTTTTAAACATTACTTATTATTTTAATAGTACATTTTATTCAAAAATATACATCTGTAATTCATTATGTTTATGGAAATATTTGAATTTCTGTCTTTGGATAAAAAAAAATAACTTCATAAATCATATTAAATAATAAATAATTCACTTTTAAAAATAAATATGGATGGAAAATTATCAAAAAATGTATCCGGGGGAAGATGTCTTACTATACCGACAACAGTCAGGGAGAAACATCTGAGAGAAAATGTCCATTTAAATATGTTCTATAATACAAAATTGAAATAATTAAAATTTTAATAAAATATGTACTATTTAAGGATAAAAGAGATAAGCATGCTAAGCGAATCACCTTCTATGTTATTATTAACATAGATTAGCATTTTTTCTATTAATTGCATAAAATATTTTTCAATCTTTTAATTATCAACATTATTAATACAAGCAGTCTTTTAAGTTTCGATTTCATAACTACAACCCATTTTAAGTTAATTGCTACTTTACTATAAAATGTTGAAATAAGTAGTAACACACCTGATAATATTTCTTTATGAGATTGCAACCAACAGAACGGGGGTGTTGGATAATTTTTGCGACTCGATGTTTTGTAGGTCCGGCGGTGGCGGGTCTGATTACACCGTCTTCCGTACCACTGAGAACTTTATGAAGCGGATAGGCGTTTGTGTCGACTGCTGTATTGATCAAAAAAGTAGAGTAATATGAATTAGAGTACACATCGTTCACGTTATTTTCGGACGTGCGCCAAATCGCTGTGCACGGCGGCGGCAGTGTGTTTGTGAAAAACCCATCGGGCACGTCAGACGTCTGTACCTCATTTTATGCGACGCGAAGACTGTAGCGTTTGGGTGCCATTTAATAGGTAAGCCGTTCTTGTCGTTTGCAGTGCGCGGGTGCAAAAACGTAAATGTTTCAGTAATAATGATAATGTATAACGTAAAAATATATTATTCCTATTTCCTTTTTGTATAAGTAGTAGGTACGTAGAAATGCGATACGAGAGTCAAGAAGTCGAGAACGTTATCAAAATATCAATCGGTGTTATCAGTGGTCGGCTCGCAGACCGCAATATGGTGTTAGGTGCAGCGGTGATGCCGCAGGCCTATTGCAATTTGCAGCTGCTGCATTGTCGACGACAGTCAGCACTCAGCAGGCATGCCAACAGTAAGTTGTCATTGCGTGATGACTCTTATCTAGATATGATAGGATTTATTGTTATTATTACTTATTAGTTATTACCACGGCTATAGAAATATTATCTATAACCGTGGTTATTACCATGGTCCATGAAGACTAGTATTATTATTAGAACTATTTATATTAACATACTTTTCTAATAATAGACAATTAGGTACTGATGACAATTGACAATATTATTGTATCTCATACATAATATTATAAGATTCTGAGGAGAGCAATGAAGATAGTGATTTTACAATTTACAATAATGTGTGATAATTTTTTTTTTATGTGTATACACGATAAATAGTTGCATTAATAATGCTTCGATTTTCAACTTCAGTATCTTTTCTAGTTGGAAAGTGAATCTAGTTAAGTTAGTAATTTATAAAATATCCCAGTATTTTTCAATAGCGACAAGGAAAACAAAAAAAAAAAAAAAATAAAAGAAAAACGGGAATTTTTAAGCAAGACACAAGTTTTTGACAAAATTGGTTTTAATTGTTTGGTGTAAGTAAAAAAAATAATTGCAGATACATAATATTTTTTTAAATTTTAAATTGTAAATTATTATCATTGGGTAATTTGGTCGTTTTCTATAAATATTTATATTGATTTTAAACATGATTTTAATGCAATAAGCCGGCGGTTCCCAAACTGTGAGGCGCGCCTCCCTTGGGAGGCGCAAGCTTTTGGCAGGGGAGGCGCGAGCCGCTTGGTAAATATTGATATTTTTAAATCAACAATAATTTTGTTGAAATGTCATAACTATTCCAAACAAATATTTCATACTGATGAAAAAAAATAATAATAAACCAAATTACTCTATAGAATTGCTTATCTATGTATTATGAAATCAATGGTATTACTTAAAGTCGCGTTATATTCGTACAATAATATACATTATACTTGATTCGGGGATTTCCGTAAATGTCGTTACAGCATTATCGCGTTATCGATAACCGAATATTATTGCGTCTACCCTACCTAATAGTGTAGAATTGTAATGAGTAATGACCAATATTAATATATTTGCACGGCAATAGCAGTAGTCGTTGTGAACGAACCGTACGTAAGGTGTATTCGTCATTTTTGAATTGCGCATTATCAACTCGTGTTTTATATCTTTTCTGGAAAAATGGAAAAATTTCTTAATATTAAGAGTACAACCAAGCGTTTAAATGAAGACAACAATAAAGAAGAAAATAAACGTAAGTTCAGAAAATACGATGATAGTTATTTAGACTTTGGTTTTACTTACATTAAAATAGACAACGAAGAACGTCCGAAATGTGTTATTTGTTTAAAAGTATTAGCTGCCGATAGTATGATTCCAAATAAATTAAAGCGTCATTTTGAAACTAATCATGGATCGTTAATTAATAAAAAAACGTGATTATTTTGTAAGGCAACGTGAACAATTAGAAAAACAATCAACCAGTTTTATTAAACAGACAAGTGTTCCAACCAAAGCACTTTTAGCTTCTTATAAGGTAGCATTTCGTGTTGCTCAGAGTAAAAAACCTCATACAATTGCTGAAGAACTCATTTTACTATCAGCAATTGATATGGTTTCTAGTGTTACTACTATGATCGGGGAATCTGCTGCAAACCAACTTAAAATATTCCCTTGTCTAATAATACAATAAGTCAGCGAATTCATGATATTTCTGAAAATATAAATGAACAGCTTATTAGCAGGGCCTAAAATTAAGATATTTTGCTACTGCACACCTAATTCCACACCAAAATATTTTAAAATAATGAACATAGACCTAGTAGTGCACATGTCACATACAACATCATTGCATAGTTGTTTTTGCTACTTATTAATAATTAGTTATAATAAATACAAACTAAGACAATCTTCTACAAAAGTCCTTGATACCTGTATGGCTATATGACTAAATATTTTAAAATTAAAAACAAAATAGCTTGGGTTAATATACTTATTATATTATAAGCCGCACAGAATATGGTGTAGTCGGTACCTATTATTTTTAGTGTTAAGGATTTTAAACGAATACAATATGCTAATTAGTAATTTTCAATAATCAATAGAAGCCGAAAATAAGTACTGCACACTTTTAAATTTGTTACTGCACATTTAATATTAGCTACTGCACACAATTTTAGGCCCTGCTTATTAGTAAATTAAAAAACAAAAATTTTGCAATTCAACTTGATGAAGCTACCGATAGTAATAAAGACGCACACTTGTTATATTCGTTTTATGGACAAAACAAATATTATAGAAGAGTTATTATTTTGTAAACCAATTTTCGGAGACACTAAGGCTCAAACCTTATTTGATATCACTAATGACTTTATGAATTGTAATAATATTAATTGGGAAAACTGTTTGGGTGAATGTACAGATGGGGCTCGAGCTATGGCTGGTCATTATGGTGGACTTCAGGCTTTAATACGAAAAAAAGCTCCAGAAATGATATGGACTCATTGTATTATTCATCGAGAATCTTTAGCATCACAAAATATGTGTCCATCGTTAAATACCGTACTTCAAACAGTTATAAAAGTAGTAAACTACATAAAAACAAGGCCTGTTAAAGCAAGGTTCTTTAAAAAAATATGTGAAGAAATGGGAGCAGAGCATATTACGTTACTGTTTTATTGTAATTCTAGATGGCTATCAAAAGGAAACGTACTAGTACGAGTGTTTGAACTTAGACAAGAACTTTACACTTACTTGAGTGAAGAAGGTCATAATGATTTTAACAAGTTTATTGATAGTGATTTTGTAATTAAATTAGCGTATTTATGTGATATTTTTGAAAAACTTAATATACTCAACACATCTTTACAAGGTAAAGAAACTCATATTCTGCAATTATATGATAAAGTGGTTGCTTTTATTAAAAAAATCGAGTTATGTCAAAGGAAACTAACCGAAGAAAACGGTAAAGCCACGTGTTTTTCATTTTTAAAAAGTTTTCTTGAAGATAATGATCTTGAATTACCAATGAGCTCACTAAACATAATTTCTGATCATCTGATGACTCTTAAAAATCATTTCGAGAAATATTTTCCAGAAGACATCGTACAATACAATTGGATTAAAGATCCGTTTAGTTTTAGTGAAAACCCATTACCAAATTTCACAACTACTGAAGAAGAACAATTAATCGATATTTCATCTGATTCTTCGTTACAAATGAAATTTTCTTCATTTTCACTTTTAGGATTTTGGAGCAGCATTAAAGATGAATATTCTGAAATACCCAACAAAGCTTTGCGTGTACTACTACCATTTGCGACATCGTATTTATGCGAAGCAGGCTTTTCTGCAGTTGCTGTATTGAAATCAAAATATCGATCAAAACTTAATATTGAAAAAGAAATGCGTGTGGCTGTCACAACATTGCTACCTAATTTTGAAGAATTATTAAACAGAAAACAAGCACATTGTTCGCATTAAGTTTAAATATTAACACACATTGTATTTTATAATACTTTAAATTGAAGTTTAATAATATTTACTGTTAACTTATATTTTCATAAAAATAAAAATGTTTGTATATTTAAATACTATAAATTTGTAATTTAATTTTTTATGGGAGGCGCAATTATTATTTTTAATTTTTAGGGTGGCGTGAACTTAAAAAGTTTGGGAACCGCTGCAATAAGCCATAAGGCCATATTTCCTTATGCGGCCATTATCAATGTCTTATTCAAGAAATATTAATTTTTAATATGTTCACAAATTTTATAAATAGATGAAAAAAATTTATAAATTTTACAATTTGCATTGATTTTTTGTTATTTGTTGTTATTGAGAGCACCTACGGTATTCGACAACATTCTAGGGTACTAAATAGTATTTTGTACTGCATGATACTATTACCATATTACATGTGTTTTAAGTTTGTTTATGAAAATAATAAATAAGTACTTGTATTTATTTTTAATATAGTTAAAAGTTTGTTATATTTATAAAAGGTAGTTGAACAAATACATTAAAATATGAAATTTTTATATAAAAACAATACTACAACATAAAATGTATTTCTTCTTTCAGGTACTATCAAATCACGTCTATTAGTTTTTCTTTTAGTTGTAACATCTTAACGCCATACTGCTAGAATAAATAATAATATCAATGATTAATAAAATTGTTACCTATTTATTTTATATTCATTATTGATAACAGTGGATTAAAAACAAATTCAGTATAATTTATCAGTTGATCACATTACTTTTACTGCTTTTAAGTACTATGATTATACTTGGTGTCTACTTAAATTTATTTTACTAGGCCAAGTATTATTTTTGAAAATACTAAGTGTAAGGAATAATTTTTTATATAAAAGAAAAAGGAAATGTAGAAAAACCAAAGTAAAAAAAAGAGTTATTGGAGAGCTTAAAAGCCTTAAAGAATGTAAAAAACTTTACTTAGTTTTCTCAAACACATAACATTTTTTAAATAACTTGATGCATTTTTTTCATGACGTAAAAAAAATTGCAAGTTACACTTAAGATCATACATAGTTTGAGCCGGTTGAGCAGCATTGGTTAAAACTTAAAAGACATGTAAATACAATCCAAAAATGGTTGGGGGCATCCAAGGATAAATAAAGGATAATTAATACAAATTGTGGTAGTATAGTAAATGTTTGTTTTTGTGTATAATTATGTACTATTAAAATTTAAAAATTTATTTATGACTATATTTATATATTTAATATATATCCTTTAGAACAAATATAAATGTTTAGATTAAAATCGTGATTACCTATGCAGTGGCTATGCATTTATTTAAAACAGTTGATAGATGTGTATTCTCCAAAGCTGCAGCCACTCTTTCTTTATCATCTAATTGCTTATTGATAGCGTGTTCGGATGCATGAGTACCTGGTGTTATGGTAACAGATATTTTAAAGCGAGGTGGTAGACACCACAAAAGTCGAACTTTAATAGATAATCCAATTAATGTAGCCATACTGCAATGAGGGATAGTTGGTGTAAATAATACCTTAACAGTATTGATGCTATCTTCAACCTATAACATAAAAATATATTTTAACAGTATTAAATATATCAAAATCTAATTTTCAACATAAAATTATTGATAACATGGTCATACTTAAAACTTCTAGTCAAGCTTTTTACATATAAATACTCAAATTGTAAGACAAATGTTTTTCATACTTTGATTGTTACAAACTGCAGTAAAACATGACGCACTGATGTAGTGTTCAATTTATGAAACTATTGTACATACATTTTTTTGTGAACATTTAAATATTTTAAATACATATAAAGATAGTAAGTATTTAGAAAAAATGTATAAAAACAATCTGTCTAGAAAATTATTGTCTCGAACTTAAGAATCGCAATGTCATAAAATGGGTATATATTACAAGTCCATAATTTTGTTTAAGATGTTTAAGTTAACTAATTTAATAGCTTACTTATTGAATATACAACTATACACAACTACCATATATCATAAACAAGGTAAGTAATACATACAATTGGTAGTAATTATCAATAAACTATCTATGTTGAAATTTGAAAACAAAAAACTGCCATTTGTACATTAATTACAATAAGCAAGTTCTTTCAAACTGTCACAATTTTTCATCTAGAAACCAAGTATAAACTGAACAACTAAAATCAAGAATTTCTAGGTTACAAATCCAAGATCTAAATCATTTTTTTGATTTAGCACACAAATTATTGGTTCTCTGGGTTGACAATAAAGTGAGTTGAATAACACTAATAACAATTAAGTAACAAAGTTTATAAATGTTAGCAAGTGAAACTAGATAACTATACAAACATACTAAGAAAGGTTGTTTTGATCTTTCATAAATAACGACAATCAATTTAAATAATATTTTATATCAAATACTTAAAAATGATAGATTATAGTAAAAAAATAATGTTGGTTATAAGTTATAACTAATTCTGAATTATTTTTCAGTGACAAATTGTGAACACCACACTCAATACTGTATAAGCGTAGAAAATAAAAGCCTGAAGAGTTTAACGAGTTAAATGTTGTTTTAAAATTATGGAAAGGAAAATAGTTTGTTAATTCTACCTAATCAGACTTATAAATATATAGGTAAATTAATTCATTTAAAATGTATAGTTATATTAGTAGTTATTTCATTTTTTTTTTATGGTACAGCTGAGATAGGGTTTAACAACATGACTGTACGAGCATTTCTTCCCCTAGTTGGGTAATCATCTTATATACTTAAGTAAATAGTTACCTCAATTAAACTTTGATCAACAACTCTTAGTTCTTCAAGGGACAGTGGATGTTCTGGATCTGTTATTCCTCTAATCAAATCTAATATTTTGAGAAGAAAACATGATGGATCAGCAATATTGTAAAAATTAATTATTTTAAATTGCTGAAACTAATTTACCAAAGATTTCCCTTGAATCAAACTCTTCAGCTTCATTGTCATCCAAATCTTTTTCACTTACAGTCCTCTCTTCGCTTTTTTCAAATAATGTTGGGTTTTCGTTGTCTAGACCCATTGCTATTTCAAAATATAAAATATGATGTAATTGTAATTGTAATTGCTTGTTTCCTTGTAGTTAGTTACGCCAAATACAATAGATCTGTACTATTCGGTTACGCTTATGAATTTTATTACATAAAGTTTCTTGATATTAATATATTATTATCACAGAATAAATTATCATTAAGTGATAGTGGTATAAACTAGAAATTTGTATGATGTGTTCTAGTTCCATAAGTATCCACTAAGACGGCGCTAGTAATACTAAAAGGGAAATATCCCCCCCCAACTCCGCCTGTGGTACTACATTTTGTAAAATATTAATATAATATTAACATAATATTCATCTCGTGTCCAGTCCTGCTCTGTCTTAGTCCAGTCTTAGTGCTATATATATATACATATAGAAACTATATAGATATTAGATACCATATAGAAATCTGCGTATTTGATACATAGATAATACATTATCTATTATTAAGGTTTTAAAGGGCCCTACCATTATATCCACTGACATCTATATCGATTAACAGATTTTAAACATAGGATATATTTTTTTAATAATTTTAGATTCTGAACGGAGCGATGAATTTATTGATTTTACAATGATGTGTGTTTTATTTTTTATTGTTATTTTTTGTGTCTGTGTACACGATAAGTATACTGGAAATAATACTTCGATTTTCAACTTTAAAATCTTGTTCGATGGGAAAATAAATTTAGTTGATGCATTGGGAGGTCAAAATTCAAAATTCCCAGTAGTATTTAAAAGCGCTGGTTTTTGGTGTAACAGTAACTTCAAAAAAATGACCATGTAGATACATGAAATTTTCACTGAATGTTTATATTAGCATTTTATATACACGATACATTTTTCAAAATGTTTTGAACTGTTTACGGACACTTTCAGTTTCCAATTTTTTTAGTTTTTTTCTATGAATGTTATTAAAGTTCTATTCGTCGGTTAAAAAAGCTTGACAATTTAGTACAAGGCTCCTAATATATATTATTACAATGAAATTAGAAAAATATTAAAAATCGATGATCACAATTTTTTTATAAGCATTTAAAGTTCAAATCTTGCAAAATACGTAAAAATCACGAATTATTTTGAGTTGGAAATTCCTAAAAATTTTTCTTTTCAAATCTAAAATTAGAAAATGTTATATAAGATTACTCATAAGTTTGTCTATCTTTATCAAAAAAAAATGTCTACATGAAAGTCAAATTTGAAATTTTAATGAGCCTTTGAAGTTCATATTTTTACCACATTGTATATAGGTAGTATACATTGTATAGGTAGTCACATGGTCTCGTATGCAAAGTATGATTTAAGAGTTGAAATTCATCTCCATTCATCCTTTTTAGTTATTGGACATTTACGAACACAACATTTTATTTCGTACTTTTCCTATTATAAACCATTAATTACAATAACTACTATTGAGTATTATTAATATAAACAAATAAACCTCAAGATTTGGACATAATAAGGACCTTATCTTTTTCCAAAAAGGGAGACATTTTCTTATCATGAGATAAGTTGTTTTAATAGAAGTTTAAAAATATTTAAGATATATATGAGCACGATTTTTTTAAATAAGATACAGATATTTTAAATTTAAATTTTGATAAAATAAGATATTAAAATTTAAAATTAAGAATACCTAACAATTTTAGATATTTTGTTGTAATTTTAAAATATTATTTGTGGGTACTTGAAATTATATGTATTATATTTTATACACACAATGATATTTAAAATGCAATGTTTTCGGCAAAAGTTAATTTGACCTACTTTATTAGTATAATAGTATATTAGGTACTAATAGTAAAATAAATTACTTTAATAGTAATAATAATATTTCAAAAAAAGCGGGTAAGTGGAAGTCGCTCGGCAGGACAATAGCTGGTTACAAGTGGGTGACTGTAATGGATGGTGTTAAATTTTAATTGAATGAGATATAATATAATATTGTAGACAAAAAACGATTCAGGCGGAGACAGTTTGTTAGCCTAGGATGTGAATAGATTAAAATTAATCTAAATATTTTAAATATATTATTTCTAGGCTCCTGATATACCTATAGCTTCTTGAAAAAAAAGTCGAACCCAGCCTAAAACATATATAGGTATTTCAAAATAAATCGTAATTAGCTTAAAATAAATGTTTTATACTTTTTGCAAAATGTTTCTATTCGACCACCTTTGTCAAGTTAAATTTCTAATTTATTATTTTTATAGACAATAACAGTATAAAACATGTTATATATCCATACAAAAAACTAATATTATACATCGCTGTCAAACCAGTTGGTTATATATAGTATTCTATTTACCTATATACTATAGCGTTTAGCACGTGCCTCCAACCTTGTTCTACTCGAGTTGTATTGTTTTAATGAAGTGGATCGGTAAACCACTTTTCATTACACCCATATTTCATTAACTTTCTAAAAGTTGTCCATCACCGTTCCTCGTGAATTAAATACATTTTGTATAGAAGGTAATATATGTTATCGCATGTAATATGTATACTAGTATGACAGTATGTACTCACTTGCCGTGTACCTATAGGCTATAATATATTATAAAAAATTGCGTGATAATGCTACATTTCAACATTTATAAATAATTCGCACCAAAATATAAATTTAATTTATGAAACTAAATTAATTATAATAATTATTACCATGTTTTGAATAAAAAAACTATTTTCGAAACTCATCAGACCAAGTGGCAAGTATGTTTTACAGGTGACAGATCTTAGTCGTCTTACCAACGATTTTGAGTGTACCTAGTTAGTACCTACATAGACAAACACAAATTGAAATCAATTCAGAAGGCGTGATCGATTACTCACAAAAAAAAAACTGCTAGACTTAATATTACTTACTATATAAAAATATTTAATTAAAAATTTTATAAATTTATCAATTATCACACATGCGATTTATAAAAAACCTTACTTATGTATAAACAATAAGTAAGATGTATTACTATGATATTATATTGTACCTAAATCTTTTTTAAGTTCATTTTTTTTTTTTTTTGCAAAAATATGATTTGGTTTTAAACCTCTCCCTAAAGCCTGTTCCATTTACGTTCTTATGACCCTTCCCAGTTTCCCACAAGACATAATTAGTATTCGGAAAAGAAAACCCGAGAAAAAAAGCCCCGAAATGAAACCCTGGAATAAATATTCCCCTAATATATGACCCCCGTCATAGGAAAAAAGCCTCGGAGAAAAGTAATCGTTAATTAGATAAATTGCATTTTATTAATATTATATTATTTGATGAGACTTAATACTTATTTATTTTATTGTGTGACTTAACATGACATTGGTGTAAATTCAAGATTGAAACCTTATTTGATTGATACATAAAAATATAAACTTATTAATTTTCATTTAAAAATAAAAACCTATGCATAATACATATATTTTATAACGTGTTTTAATTTTTTAATTATTGTTTAGCTTTTATTTTTTCTCCATGTGCACTCTAGTGAGATTTTTGTAGATACTAAAAAATTGATGTATTCAGATATATTAGGCACATGGACTTATATATTATAAGTCTATAATTTGGTACTAGATTAATTATGATTACCGTTTATCTATTAAAATAACTAAATAGATAATTTTAGTTGAGTTTATTTTTATGTTTATCCAAATAGATCTTTGGTCTATTATCTTTATCTTCATCTAGTTGAAAAACTATTTATCTGGGCTTAATACTGCTGACGTCGACTTTACTACTCTAGGAAAAAACGTCGAACTTTAAACCATTAATAACATTTTGGTAACCAATATAATATATTTTTTTTAAAAAGGTAGGGAACCAATTCAAAGCTACTGATTAAGGGTAACTACTAGTTACTTGTATTTGGGATCCAATTCAATTGCACCGGATTCGACATAATTAGACCTATTAAATAACTTTTATTTTTTAGAAATCAAATTAAAAAAAAAAAATAAGATGCACCACTTTTTTTATTCTTTATAGGTATTGATACATTTTTATCTTAATCTATATGCAGTTTACTTAGGTCTTAGGTAGACTGCGACTTATTCAATATCATCATCTTTTGGATCCCTGACGGGCCGCAAGTAACAATATGTATAATAATATTCAAGTTATGGAGCTTCCACACTATACCGTTGTATGGAGCAAATAAACCTATCCGACGACGTGCCGACACGAGTTTTGCCCTGATAATAATTTTTAAGCGTATTTGAATTTATTACGAAGTCCCTCCCCTCAATTGCCCCATAAAGTCCCAAATCCGTGTCTTTGGTACCACAATTTGTTTAAACGTTTTATTACAATTATACCACCCCCACTCATCACACACGTTTAAAATTCCCGTGAACCGATAATGGGTCGATTCACTCTAATATTAAGCATAACAGAGTCAAATTAATTATTCAGAACGCGCAATATTTGGTATGTTGGTATGGCATTATGCGTTTGTAAGACGGAGACAACGGATGTGGGCATCAGGCCCGTTTCACGCGTGCGTTTAGTACGCGCCACTCTGACGATGGAGCGTTTCTCTTGGCGACCGGTCGCTGATTTGTGAATAATTTATTGTGCGCATTGAGCAGAGGCGCGGCTTATTCATTCACATAGCAGGCTGCAGGCGATAAGCATACAAAATTACAAAATATTATGGCATAGAGCTCGGTGCGGCGACGGACGACTGTTGCTTGCATGGGGACGCCGAGTATATACGTTTCTTGAAGAATAAAATTCTGTCATCTAAGTATAGATCAAAGTCTAGTCATGAGTCACGTCATCTAAACATTTTGCCATATATTGGTACTAGCCAATATTGTACAATATTATTGTCTTGATATTTTGTAATACGACGGTTTCTTTAGTAAATTAAAATCAACATATTATTAAATTATACATAACCATACCTATTTATCACAGCGTATAAGCATATATTAAACATAAGTTTTTTTAACACTATAATTACTCAGAAAAAGAAAAGACTTATTATTTGTAATTTTCACTTGAACGACCTTTTTTGTTTAGAATGTATAATCCTATTCTATAAAATAATACTATAATACCTGTATCGGTTATCTGATATTTTAACATTAATTATCAATGAGAAGTCCTTGCGCTAACCTATAAATTTAATGCTACACCACATGTTTATTATGTAGGTGCTATATAGGTAAACTTTTCACCACAGCCGGTAGGTAATCGAAAATTTAACTTGTTAATTAAACCCGAATAATGGTACATCGTTGAGTTACGAAATTCCCGCATAAGTGCATAACCATTAAACCGTAACACCCATTGATGGTCCGCCGACACGGAATGCGTTATTATCTGTCTACTATAATAATATATTATATAGGTACAGTATACACTATAATATACAGTATACACATTATACACTTTCCAAATTTCCAAATTTCGACGACGGAAAGCAAACTAATTTGTCCGTTGGTATTCTAAATCAGTTATAGCCACGGCCCACGATCATTTTAACATTAAAATGTGTTTTATTTTATCTGCCACGTTTGTTTAATATTTAATTATTAGTCTCAAAAGACAGAATATAGGTAGGTACTAAATATTGTAACGCCGAACGAATAGTTGTAAATTGTAATCGTAATATGTACTTATGCTAATGCCCAATAGTCACACCAGCGCAAGCATAAAATATAATCGTTCAAATATGCAGCAGTCGTATAGACTATAGGCTATAAGTACCTATAATATTATTTTATATTTTGAACGACGCTGGATGAATATTAACAGCTGCGTGGCCAACCAAACACCATAAGTTTATTATTAAAGCATAACCACACATAACTTATATTATGTATATACAATTGACAAATATTAAACTTAACGATTTATAAAAATAATTAAAATTTTTTTTTTTAGACGTCCGTCAAGGTGGCAACGTCACATTTTGCTATACCCAGGGCCGTAATTGAAAATTTTGCGCCCCGGGGCAACATATTTTTCCACCCCCCCCCCCCCCAAAAAAAGTTATTTCTTAAAATGTAAGGTACCTATTATTTTGGGTCATGATCTATGACTCATAAATGTGGTAAGATTTTGAATTTTTTTTCTTGGAAACCTTTGTTTTTCAATGAGTTAAGACTTAAGAGGATGTCAGCGCACTATTTGTTTTCTCTCTCCGGCCCAAGCGCAACATGACAAAACGCATTAACGCAGAATCATTTTTTCTGTGTTTTTAAGTAATCTTAGAGTAAAATCGCCTATTACAAAAAAGATAGAGAATAATATATTTGAGGGAATGACATATCGATTTTACATTTTATTGTTATTTGACTTTGTATTCGACTTTCAAAATAAACAAAAAATGTTGTAAATTTAAATTATGTTTAAATTGTTTCGGTACAATATTTCGACAAATCGATATGTCATTCCTTTAAAAATATTATTCTCTATCTTTTTTGTAATAGGAAATGTTACTCTAAGATAACTTAAAAACATAGAAAAAATGACTTTTTGTAAATGCGTTTTGTCTATGTTGCGCGTGGGCCAGAGAGAAAACAAATACTGCACTGGCATCCTCTTAAGAACAATCAGTGATGCAAACAGAATTCTCCGGTCGGACTTAGTTTCAAAGTTATATACGAGTTGGTGAATTCTCATCTGATGGTGGTTTTTTTTTATTAAATATCTTTATCAACAATATAATATACAGTAAGTTCAATAGGTAATTTCTGATTTCACCAAAATTATATGGATAAAATCTCACATTTACAAAAAAATCAAAAATGTTATTTTTGGTATTTTAATAATACGATTTTAAGGTTTTGAAGTTTTTTTAATCTTATAACTTGTACAGAAAATTTGACCGACTATTTTGATAGTATACGTCCATTAAGCGTGGAAAACATAAATTTTGAAAAAAAATTCACGAAAATCGATTTGCAGCTAAACTGCATTCCTTCCAATATTTCATATTTTCATTTATTAGTTATTTTATAAATCTCTAAGAAAACCAATGTTAAATAAACATAATATTATAATTTTTATAAAAAAAAAGTATAAGTAAAATAAAAATGAATACAATATTACAATGATTTTTTTACAAAGTGTTTAATTTTTTTATTAATAATCAAGACATAGATATTACGTAAAAGTAAAATAAACATTATTATTATTATGTTGTGTTTTACTTATTTACAACAACGCTAGCTGCGGGCTAAAATCATGCCGTTATCAGTTATCCAAGGAATCATTATTGTTAGTATAAAAAAAGATTTGAGAAGATATCATCCTAAAATAAACTTTGGAGAAATCTTCATCAAATCACAATACATAAGGAAAAAAATATTTTACATAACTTCAAAGTTATAACTATGTTGGCTTAATAATAAAAAAAAGTCCATGAAAATTTTCCATCCCCCAAGTTACACTAGGAGGGGAAATGGCCCACCCTGCCCCCCTAAATACGTGCCTATACCTAGGGCACTAAAACTAAGTCAACGATTTCCTGCATTTTGCTAGCCTCTTAAACATTGCAAATCAACAAGCAAATAATATGCCAGTATAATTATACAATAAATTAGAATTATTTTAATTACATGCAAATTAAAGGCTTCATGTATATGAGTACTAAATAATATAAAATATGTGGTTCACTATTATAAGTACACCGCAGTGGCTTATTCCGTACATGCTGCTAATGATAATACAGATATACAGTTTTATGTTTTTGATATGTTTATTGTTTTATAAATAATACGACGTCGTTCCAATATATTTTGTCAATGTTGAGCGACACTCTTCCACATACGTTATTTTTAATTAGTTATGAATTTATCATGTTGAATACGGTTAAAATAATAAACTTAAATTCAATTATTTGGTTTTCTTCTACTAATTATATTATATTCAAAACTTGTTGTATTGTTAATAAACAATATAACACTCACTATATACTCATATTGTTACTCATGCAATTTACTCACAAAAAACATACTAACATTCCATTACCAAGCAATTTATATTTTATACTACGGAGAACTGAGTTTCCCCTATATTGACTCAGTAATTTAAAATCTTTCAATTCATGTTTATTAGTAATTATTGTTAATTTATAACTTTTCAAAAACACTTGGTATGTTTAATCAATCAACTAATTAAATAAAAAAAATCTCACACCATGCGAAATTATAGTATATTGCAAATTAACATAAATATGAATAAATTAAAATTCAAACAATTTGTTTTGTTTAAAACATAATTATTTGAATAAAAAAAATCAGTTTAAAACAAAAAATACAGTTTTTTAAAAACAATATTCACTTGGATTTTACATTGTTTTAAACATATGTTTTATTCGTTTTAAACAATTAACAAAACGTTCATGAAAAATTATTTAAATTTAAGTTTTAAACATGTTTAAAGCAGTTGTTTACACGTTATGTTTTAAGCATAAAAACCCTGCACTGACTATAGTCACCGTTCAAATGTTTTTAAATTTATACATTATACCTGTAAGGCTCTATCATATAAATCTTTTAGTTTTTGTAAGTAATTTTATTTTTTTTCATTAAATAGTATAATATTTAGATGCGTAACACTAAAATTCCTATGTTTTAATTTCCATAATTAATTTATGGATTTCATCGAATTACAAATAATTATGTTAAATATTTAATACTACGTTTTTGTATGTTATATTTTTTGTGTTTATTCTTCTGCATTAATAGGTACCTCCTACCTACAAATATAACAATTGTCAATTATTGTCAATTGGTAAATTTTGATTCATCAGTTCAAAGAATGTGATTGAATGATTGATAATTGAAAGGTCATTATAAAATTGAGTATTGACCCAAGCTATATATAGATTCCAATCCATACGAGTAGAATATTCTGTTTGTAAATGTTGAATCAAATTCAATTTATAATGGTAGGATTTTCTGTCTTTTAACAATATTTTGGATATAGCCATATTATGAAAAAACATTTCGCTCGCGAAATGTCTAAGTGACGATCGTGGGTTTGCTCGTATGTAAGCTATAGTACCTGTTGTACTTCTGTATTTTCATCATACATATTTGCTTAACGCCTTTGTTAGTTATTGTTATATTTTCTGCTTAATCCTCCTTCTTGATTAAAACCTTGAAATTGACTTAAAAAAATGTTTTTTTATTTAATTTGGTAAATCCAAATCATGTGCTAAAAATAGGTGTTACTTTTTAAAATAATACATGACTTATGGCTACGTGCTCCAAAAATTTTAAAATTTTAAAATTTTAAAATTTCATAAAATATGTATTTCCAATTTCCATACCCTATAGGTTCTACCCAAAATTAATTTCAATACAAGATCTACAAATCATTTGGCCAAAATATTTAGTGTTTACTGAAATTTGGATCACATTCTACAGCATATGTTATAATTTATAGCCTGATAAGTAAGGATCGGATTTGAAGGTAAAATCCTTTTATTTTAATAATAATTATAGAGAAATAATTTTTATATAAAAATGTGTGTCATTTAATATGTAAGATGATAAACGTATTTTTTTTGCCTTTTTACTTATAAATGCCTTTATTGCGTTTAATTTTCAGTTGAATATTCACCGACATACGTATTAGCGGCACAAATCGATAAGATTTTCTGAAGAGTTTGCATTGTCGTCTGCACTTAATTATTTTTAATGGGTTTTATTATCAGCAATATTTATCAATATCGCTAAATACATTATCGAGTACTTGGTATGGCCAGTTAATTCAACGTTTATAAAACTTCCCATATTACCACATACTAACAAAGATCCCTAATCGTTTCTTCTTGAAGAATAAATAAAACAATACGTATTTAGCCCTATAGGTATACGAAATAGGCGTATAACAATTAAGTGTCCCTACCATTATAGATGAAAAAAAAAACTAAAAATATAAAAACCCACCTTCATATTAATTGTAAAATTAATTCTTTGAACCTACCTATTTTTTATGAAAATGATTTTCTTTAAAATAATTTTAAGGTTACTCTCAATGTTATTCCAAAAATCGACAAAATATTTTTTTTAAAGTTTTATTGTAATAATAGATTAATAGTTTGATACGTTTCTAATATTTTTTTTTCAAGATGATTCATATAAATAAAACAAATATAATAGGAAATCATCATTTAGGCAGTTATGAATATATTCAAGTTCAAGTTCTGTTCAAGTTAAGGACTTCAATTTATTTTTGCATAAATTGATAAATGCTTGTTATATTATACACCTTATGGCTTATATTATTTTAAAAGAAAATTCTACTGGTACCTGGAGCTTTATGCTATTATGTACTATAATATGTTCTATGCTCTGAGGTATTAGCCTAGGTTCTCGTAATGCCAGTCTAATAATTATACTCTAATGACCAGTTGATCCAAAATAATATGTTTGTATTAACCTGTACAGTCTACAACCGTGGTATTCACTATTCACTATTAATCATTTTTGGCCTATGAATATAATAAGAACTTTCAAATAATAATATAATCTAGACATCTAGTGGTTAATTAGTTATCTAGCTGCGTAATATATTTTTTTAAATTATAAATAAATGTCAAACATTCTTGGAAGATAATTATAATTTTTCTGAATTATCGATTTTATTATTTGAATCGTGGTTATCGTTTTCTCGTAAAAAATTCAAATAATTATGTATTTTTTTTTTAAATAAACAATGACCGTAATATTCTAAGTTTCATATATCATTCATTATTGTTTTTTTTTCAATTTTCTCGAAAATTTCAAACTATCTTCAGTATAAACCTTAAGTTTTTAGATTCTGAGCAAAACGATGAATGTATTGTTTTTTAATGATGTGTGTTTTTTTGTCGTCACCTTTTAAGACAGTAAAAATGCTTGGATTTTCTTCAACAGTAACTTTTCTGATAGGAAAGTGATTCTAGTTGGTACTTAAGGGAGTCAAAAGTAAAAAGGTGGGTAAGTGAATGTCGCTCTGCTGAACAGTTTGTTACAAGTGGGTGACTGTAATGGATGGTTTTAAATTTGAATTCAATGATATAATATCATTGTATAACAACAACGATTCTGAGCGAAAACGGTCAGTCAGCCTATGATATTACCAAGTAAAAGTAATATTTGATGATATTATTGTGAATAAAATAATTTATATATTATAACCTATTTACGTGGAGCATTGTTTTAAATTTTCAATCCTTAGCTATAAAAGTTGAACATTTTATAAATTTTTAAATACAAAATAATTATTAAATTATAAATTTGATTAATTTTGTCAAAATTTGAACTTTAAATGCTTATAAAAAAAAATTGTGCCTATGTATTTTTAATATTTTCAATTGCGATTAGAACGAAATATCAGGAGCCTTATATTTTCACGCTTTTTTACCCAACAAATAAAATTTTATTGATATTTACAGAAAAAAAAACTAAAAAAATTTAAAACTGACAATGTCCGTAAATAGCTCAAAAAGAGTCAAATTATTTTCAAAATTTTATCGTGTTTAGAAAATGCTAATATAAACATTCAGTGCAATTTTCAAGTATCTACGGTCATTTGTTTTTGAGTTGCACCAAAAACCAAAATCGATTTTCTCGAAAAGTTACCATTGAAGAAAATCCGAGCACTTTTACTGTCCTAAATGGTAATGACAGACACAAAAAAAAAAAAACACACATCATTGTAAAATTAATACATTCATCGCTTCGCTCAGTAGTTTTCAAAAGCGCCGTGAAAAACAAAAGAAAAATTAAGGAAAGACGTTAATTTTTACGCAAAATCTGTTTTCGAGAAAATCGATTTTGGTTTTTAGTGCAACTCTAAAACAAATGACCGTAGGTATATGAAATTTCGACAGAATGTTTGTATTAGCAATTTCTATACATCATAACATTTTCCAAATATCCTGAGCTGTTTACGGACATTTTTTGTTTAGTTTTTTTTTCTATAAATACCAATACAATTTCAGGCTTCTGATATAATGTTACAGTAGCAGTTGAAAAATATTAAAAATACATATTAGGTACAATTTTTTTTTTATAAGCATTTAAAGTTCAAATTTTGACAACATTTATCAAATTTAAAATGTAATAATTATTTTGTAGTTAAATATTTATAAAATGTTCAAATTTTATAGCTAAGAATTGAAAATTGAAAACAAGGCTCCACGTAAATAGGTTATATATAAATTACTTTATTCACAATAATATCATCAAATGTACTTGGTAATATCATAGACTGATTGACCGTTTTCGCTCAGAATCGTTTTTCTTATGCAATGATATTATATCATTGAATTCAAATTTAACACCATCCATTACAGTCACCTACTTGTAACCTACTGTACAGCAGAGCGTCATCCACTTACCCACTTTTTTTTTTAATTTTAAATATATAATTACAAATAGATTGTTTTTAATACAATTTGTATGCACTAGTTATCAGGCTCAAATTAAATTCAGATCATATAGATACAATTGAAAACAAAATACATTCATCACTCCACTCAAAATTAAAAAAAAAATATATTGTTAGTTTTGCAATGAGGTTTTACAAAAATACTTTTTGAAACGGTAATTACCTTATTATAGGTATATTCTACACATATTTCCTAATGCAATTATATATCATGGCCTTCATTCTATAAACCTATTTATAATATTATACTATAACTAAATAGTCATAATATAGATTATCTGACCATATTTTTACTACCTATACTATATTATTACATTTAACAATAAATATTTATGCATACATATTATACAGAAAATTCTGAATTATAAAAGGCCATAATATGATGTTATACGGAGTTAAAAAGATATTTTTGATTGTTATATTTAGTATATAATTTAAATAATTTTTTATTTTATTTATGACTCAGTATACAAAGTAGAAATATAGTAAACAACTACAGCTGATCAGATACTTTACTATAATTTGTCTATTATGTAGAGATATTATTATTGAACCTAATTTTATATAGGACTTAAATGCACTAATACAGTTTTAAACTTAAAAAGGTAGGTAAATGGATGTCGCTCTGCTGTACAGTATGTTACAAGTAGGTCACTGTAATGGATGGTGTTAAATTTGAATTCAATGATATAAGATCATTGTATAAGAAAAACGATTCTGAGCGAAAACGGTCAATCAGCCTATGATATTACGAAGTATATTTGATGAATATTATTGTGAATAAAGTAATTTATATATAACCTATTTACGTGGAACCTTGTTTTAAATTTTCAATCCTTAGCTATAAAATTTGAACATTTTATTAATTTTTAACTACAAAATAATTATTAAATTTTAAATTTGAACTTTAAATGCTTATAAAAAAAAATTATGCCTATGTATTTTTAATATTTTTCAACTGCTATTGTAACAATATATCAGGAGCCTCGCATTACATTTTCACGCATTTTTTTCCAACAAATAAAATTTTATTGATATTTATAGAAAAAAAAACTAAAAAAATTGAAAGCTGTCAATGTCCGCAAACAGCTCAAAACAAATCAAAATTTTAAAGTGTATAGAAAATGCTAATATAAACGTTCAGTGTAATTTTCAAGTATCTACTGCAGTCATACGTTTTTTAACTATAACAAAATAAGAAAATCGTTACATGAGGGAATATCAAATGTTGTAAAAATATAAATTTCAAACGCTCATAAAAAATTAATTTGACTTTCTTGTAGACATTTTTTTTTTTGATAAAGGTAGACAAACTTATGGATAATCTTGTATTACATTTTCAAACCTTAGATTTAAATTTTTATGAACTATCAACTCAAAATAATTTTCGTGTTTTTTTCGTATTTTGTCAAGATTTGAATTTTAAATGACTATAAATAAAAACAGTGACTAAGAATTTTTAATATTTTTCAAATATCATTGTAACAATATAGTAGGAGCCTTGTATTAAATTGTCAAGCTTTTTTACCCAACAAATAAAGTTTTATTGACATCCATAGACAAAAATACTAATAAAATTGGAAACTGTAAATGTTCCTAAACAGTTCAAAACAAATCAAAATATTTTGAAATTTTATCGTGTATAGAAAATGCAAATATAAACAATTAGTGAATATTGCATGTATATACGTTCATTTGTTTTAGAGTTACACCAAAAACCAAAATCGATTTTCTCGAAAACAGATTTTGCGTAAAAATTCCCGTTTTTCCTTAATTTTTCTTTTGTTTTTCACGTCGTTTTTGAAAACTACTGGGATATTTTTACTTTTGACCCCCAAAATACCAACTAATTTCACTTTCCTATCAGAAAAGTTACTGTTGAAGAGAATCCAAGCACTTTTACTGTCCTAAAAGGTGATGACAGACACAAAATAAAAAAAAAACACACATCATTGTAAAATCAATACATTCTTCGTTCCACTCTGAATCTTAAATAATATATGGTTGATAGTGCACCCGTGGACTTTGCGGGAGGGTAAATCACGTGAGTAGGACCGCATTACACAGGTTGACAATTATAAATATATCAATAAGCACTTAACATTATTAGTTGTTTTATAAATGTCAATTCTATCTATTAAACAAAACCGTATAAATATTTATTTTTTTTAGAGTCTTAATATACCTATATTAGTTTTTTTTGTATATTATACATCTATACATTATTGTGCACAATAATTTTTTTCAAATATTTCCGTTTGGTTTTTGATGTTTTTTGAAGTTATTGATGTAATAAAACATAGGCAAGGGGGGCCAACATCAATAATGTTAGCGGGGGCATCGATTCTACAAAACTAAAAAAGGAAGGGGGCTTGATTGACTTTTGTTGGGCTAACCTCCCTCAAGCCCCCCTCCCGATTTCCGCCACTGTACAGATTAAATTAAAGAATTTTTCAGGGTTTTGCACCCGAATGATTTATTCGGGTTTCGGGTGCTGCATGTATTCAGCCATTCAGGTGTTCAAAAACCAGAATAAGAAATTTAAACAAACGTTTGGGTGTTAATAACCGTTATTATTCGGGTTAATAATGGGTTATACGGTTGTTTGATAGTTCAGAAAAAAAATATAATTTTTAAAATTTTGAATTGTTTAGCAAAATGTCCAAATAGTTATTGTTATTATTAAACAAATAATTAACTACAAAATTGAACTAACCACAACAAATACATACAAAACTATATATCACATAAAGATTGTAAAATAAAAAATTATTCGGGTGTTTTGAAAATAGAATCGTTTGGTTATTTGGGTTTCTGATGTTTGATTTTTTAAGGGTTTTTAAGGGTGTACGGGTTCTGGTTGATTCGGGTGCAAGAAATTTTTGTATTATATATAAATTTATAGAATTTAGGTTGTGTTGATGTAATATAATGTGATTTAAATTTTAAATAATAAATTTTAAAACGTACATATTTTATGATTGGTCTCGGCGCAGAACAGTGGAACGTGCGTGTCGTTATCGTGCGTGTTTATCATGAATATTTGAATTCGTGTAGAATTTTATGGGTTTAATACCGTGAACTGCAACACCCAATCGGCCGGTTAATTTACAAAAATATCAATGCATACAGAGATGGAAAATATCGACCGAGTGTGCGAGAGAGTGAGTGAGAATGAGTGAGAGAGGTGTGGGGATAGTGTGAGTGAGAGAGAGTGAGGGAAATAGTGAGAGAGAGAGTGAGTGAGTGAGAGTGAAAGCGGCAGAGGAGAGAGACAGGAATAAAGACAGCACATTGTATATAATTTTATAATAACAATTAAATAATATACGATTGGATCACTGGAACCACAACATTACCAGACTGCAGACGGTGGCGGTGGCCGGCCAGTGGCTAGCCAGGCGCTACATTTGTCGGTTCGTCTGACGCCTGAAACTTATTATTACTTGCTGGGTATTTAGTTTTATAGTGCGTATACTACGTCTGCAATAATTGCAGTTGCCAGTCACCAGTCACCAGTCACCACTCACCACTAGTCACCAGTCGACATTGGATAGTTGGTCGACCGTGTGCCGCGGCCGTGTATGTATATCTGATATCACTTTACGGAACACTGCGTACGTTAATAATCATCATCGTTTGAGAGCGAACCCGTTTTGCGTATTATACACATTTTATACGCAGGCGTAGGTCGGACGCGTTTTGTTTCGTTTGAATTTATTTCAGTGAACGCGTACGACCAGTAAATAACGTTTTACATTTTGCGCATAAATAAAATTTCAGTTTTTAATTATGTGTTCACCTATATCGTAGTTGTTCCTTTCGTTTACGCAGTGTTTCCGATTTTAATGTGGCTATATACATAATACCATTTAGGTACTATCGCCTCCTCCAATTGAAGTTAGAAAGTGTTGTATATTTAGTAAGTAATTTTTTAAAAACATATATTTCGTTTATTAATAAAGTCAGACATTATTATACAAAGTATACATTTCAATATGCACGTTATAAACTATAATACCATTATGCTTATTAGTTATTACCTACTTATTGCATAAATATATAGTAATGATAAATTTATACAATATGATGTATAATGTAGATAATTATTAATTGTATTGGACATTAAAATATAATTTTATCTTAGGTTGTTTTGTTCAGACTTTGTTTAGTTCATTTTATTTGTTTAATACCCAGGTACCTATACTATTAATTAGTAATTATTAAATATTCAGGATTGTCGATAACGAAAGATGTGCAACCTTATGACTTATTATAACGAATTATTCCATGGTCGGTATAACATTTTCCCGTATCAAATATTTAAAGGTAACCATTGTAATAGTCTTATTATAACAAATTATTACATGGCCAGAATAGAATTTTCAAGTATCAAATATTCAAACCATCGAACGTAAATATTACTTTTAACACTTGTGGAATAAGTACATAATATTATTTTCTGCACAAAATTTAACGCCACGAACGCGTTATATATTGGCATATCGACGCTGGAAAAATATGGATAGATGACTAGAAATTTGCAAAAGTGTTTCGCATGAACGGAATTTTATTGAATTTTAAAATAAAAGAGTTTTAAAAATGCACATCACTTGCAACCAGGAATGGTAAACTTTTTTAATTTATTCGTTTCCTTTTTTGTTTATTGATTTAAAAATATCGTTTTCGTTTAACGTTTATTTTTTTCAAACAACTTTTTTGATAATTTTTTTTTATAAAATATATCCTTATAAGTTATAAGTTATAATAGTAACGCACAATGCAGGAATTATTTAAAAGTTAAAATTAATTATTCTTAATATTTAAATTATACACCAAAATTATAATTTATATGAGAATAAGAAAATTCAAAATTTCAAGTTAAAAGGTATTTTTTTTTATTTTTTTTTTTTGTTTTTAATTAGTTTTATTACACAATCTGTAAATATATTATTTTTACAATAAGCGTAAGTGTTGTAATAGATTAAAAAGGACTGATGACTTGTGCGAAGAATCCATCCAGTGATGAGACTTCTTGAAGGTATTAACATTTTTAAAGTGCATTGGTAAAGACTAAATACTAAAGACGTAAAGTGAAACACTATTTAAGATTTCTAGAGCAAATAGCTAAATAATAAAAAAAATACTGAACATACAATTGTATATAAAATAAAAATATAAAATACATCTAAGAATCAAAAAGGTTGGGATGTCGCTCTGCTGTACAGTAGGTTACAGGTGGGTGACTGTAATGGATGGTGTTAAATTTGAATTCAATGATATAATATCATTGTATAACAAAAACGATTCTGAGCGAAAACGGTCAATCAGCCTATGATATTACGAAGTATATTTGATGATATTATTGTGAATAAAGTAATTTATATAGAATAACCTATTTACGTGGAACCTTGTTTTAAATTTGCAATCCTTAGCTATAAAATATGAACATTTTATACATTTTTAACTACAAAATAATTTAAATTTTAAATTTGATAAATTTTTCAAAATTCGAACTTTAAATGCTCATAAAAAAAATGTTTGCCTATGTGTTTTTAATATTTTTCAAATTCTATTAGAACGAAATATCAGGAGCCTTATATTAAATTTTCACGCTTTTTTACCCAACAAATAAAATTGTATTGATATTTACAGAAAAAAAAACTAAAAAAATTTAAAACTGACAATGTCCGTAAATAGCTCAAAAAGAGTCAAATTATTTTCTACGGTCATTTGTTTTAGAGTTACACCAAAAACCAAAATCGATTTTCTCGAAAACAGATTTTGCGTAAAAATTCCCATTTTTCCTTAATTTTTCTTTTGTTTTTCACGTCGTTTTTGAAAACTACTGGGATATTTTTACTTTCGACTCCCCAAAGTACCAACTAGATTCACTTTCCTATCAGAAAAGTTACTATTGAAGAAAATCCAAGCACTTTTACTGTCCTAAAAGGTAATGACAGACACAAAAATAAAAAAAAAACACACATCATTGTAAAATCATTACATTCATCGCTTCGCTCAGAATTTAAAATAAAGATAAAAATACTGATAAAAATAAAATTTACTGTCAACAATATTAATAGTAATCAGAATTATCAATTTTTCGAAAGTAGAAATATTGTTATTTTTATTTTCCGTGGTATTATACTATAATTTATTTTCGTTTTTGATTTCGTTATTATATTTTTTCTGTTTTTAGGATTTTTCGTTATCTTTTTACAGTTATATTTTGTTTTATTAATGTTTTCTTTTTTTGTTTAATAACGTTTTTTAAAAACGTTTTCCATTCCTGCTTGCAATATATACGTCTGGAATATGAATAGTAAATATACCGAGCATTGACTATATAGTCTATAACCGTGGGTATACCGTTTTTTTTTTATTTCGTTCTTCGGTTTGACTACAAAACTTGCCCGGCACCATTGGTATTAATACATATTATCATATACCCATATATATTATAGTGGCACACTGTTTCGTCATTATATTGGTGTATACACGATCTTGGAGCCAAGTTTTTTTTTATGGCCCTCATATCGTATCCTATTATCCATTTATCCCTTTATTTATTTTTTCATTTATTATTGTAACGCACACATGGGCTGTTCATTCCTGAAAAAATGCTCAATATAATTGTTTAACCGAGTTATATATATAAATAAGGTCTGCCCCCACGTAGTCTGTACAACCGTACCTACTATAATGTGGTGATGTATGCAGATTACAGTATACACATTATACGCATGTGTGCTACGAAAACGCGTTTAACGACTTTTTATAGTTTTATTCTGACGAGTGATGAATTTGTGTCTATATGAATGTAGGTAACTGTAACTTTTACCATAGAAGAACACTATAACGAAATTTTGAAGTATTTCAAGGTAGTTCCTATAGGTATTACCTATGGTAATGTGGTATTATACTATTTAGTATTTATACTATTATGTATTTATGTCTATAATATGAACAGACTGTCAGACTGAGTTGGCAATTTGGCATTATGATCGGTGGCTCAATTATTTTGCAATAAAAAAGAATACACTTTTTAATATTCATACCTAAGGTTTTAAAATGTTATAAAAGGTTCCTTGAAAGTTTTTATTACTAGAACTAAGTACATTAAGAGCGTGATTCCGCAAATATTTTTTTTGAGCGTCTGATATTTAAATTTTGACGGAATTGGATATTAATTTAAAAACAAATAATTGTGGAGGCCTGATATTTTCAACAAAAAATTTTCATTTTCATTATTAAGTTATTAATTTTAAATGTTGACAACATTTGATATTTAAACAAAGAATAACGATTTTAATTTATTATATTGTTCAATTGTTGTAATTCAAAAACATACGTTGGGCCTTGAAATTGTAATATTAATTTGTTTTTTTCATTTTTATTATTATAGAAAATTTAACAGTAAGAACCTATACTAAGTACAATTATTATACGATTTCCAACGTATCACGAATAATTAGAAAATCAAATAATATAGCATTATAGCTGTTCAAATCCAATAGCTTGATGATTGAAAATTAGATATTGCGATATACAGGGTCTGATTTGACGTAGGGTTTTAAGAGCTCTTCTCCACGGGTTTTAACTTAACTTTAAAAAAAAATTTGAATGAAAGTGATGCACTGGATTTTTTATCATTTGATTAAATTACAGACGACTTTGTAGGAAAAAAATTAAGAAAAGTACCAAATTTATAAAAAATGTATTAATATTTAACAATTTTTATTTAGCTAATTTTGACTGTACTATTTACTGTATATGAAATTTGAAAGTATTAAATTAAATTAAACTTTAATTATAATTTATTACTAATATAACAGTGTGAAGGTTTAATTCAAAATTTTAATAAATAAAACGGTATGAGTTTAATTCAGGTTTATTCAGTTTATTTTAGATTCTGAGCGTAGCGATTAATGTAACTATAATTTTAAAATGATGTGTTTTTTTTATTTAATTTTGTATTTTTTTTTATGTCTGTTATCACCTTTTAGGGCAGTAATAGTTTTCAAAAGCGCAGGGAAAAACAAAATAAAAATTAAGGAAAAACGGAAATTTTTATGCAAAATCTGTTTTTGACAAAATCGATTTATCAATTTATAAGATGTTCAACTTTTATAGCTAAGGATTGAAAATTGAAAACAATGTTCAACGCAAAATAAGTTATATATAAATTACTTTATTCAGAATAATATCATCAAATATACTTAGTAATATCATAGATTGACTGACCGTCTTCGCTCAGAATCGTTTTTCTTGTACAATGATATTATATCATTGAATTCAAATTTAACACCATCCATTACAGTCACCCACCTGTAACCTACTGTACAGCAGAGCGGCACCCACTTTCCCACATTTGTATTCTTCAAATGATGAAGGTTATCCAATTATTATAATATTGCTTTTTTAAATGCATTTTGAAATTTGTGATAACTACATGAACAACTGCAGTATTTGAAACTTGAAATAATCACTTTTTAGGAAAATAGTATTGTAACGTGCAAGCTTACAAATTTTTTTTTTCTGAACATAGATATTGAGTTTTTAAAACTTGTTACTTCTAAAGGCCTCAAAAAAATATTTGCCCCAGGTATTTGAAAGTCTCAATCCGGCCCTGTAGCGATATAGCTATATAGTATATACCCACAGATCTCTATACTATACACTACCAATGTTGTAAAAATACAGTGTTGTAAATAAAGTATTTAAAATAGGCCTACTTCCCAAATACTATAGAAAGTAGAAGTATTTAGAAGTATTTAAAATAATCTTCAAATACAAAAAAAAATTTTATTTAGTTCCGAAATAATTTGTTATAATCAAAAATTTGTTTGTTGCATTTTAAAAACATGATTTGTTTAATAATCAAAATTCTGATCAGTCATGTCAGTGATAGTTTTTTAGTAATAGTTCCGTCACAACAATGAACTTTTCTCTACAGAGGTATAAAATATTCGGTGATACACGATTGCGGACACGTGTTGCCAAATTTATAAATAATACTTCGATAATCTAGGAATTTGGGAATTCTGAGTGTATTAATTGTGGTATGTTACAAGTAATACTGCACACCCGTTGTTATAGTGTTATAGTACATAGTGAAACTGTGAAATTATTATTCTATCAGAACGTGGTAAAGAATTAATTCTATACAAAACAAATAAATACAGATTTAGGAAATGGTTATGTACAAATAAAGACTGCGGTGTAAGTATATTAACGACACCAGACAAAAAATTTATCTGTGAATTTTCTGGTGAGCATATCTGCGCTAAGAACTCTGTAGAAGTGACGGCCGTAAAAATGTAACATAAACCCGATGTACCATTATAATCTACAGATAATAAGGAATAATTTTATATCAATATCATAGGAATAAAAAAAAAAAACCAAAGTACAATGAATACGTAAACATGGATATATCAAACAATGGATAGCTATGAAAAACGTGCTGTGTTGACGACGGTCACAGTGGCAAGATCGCGTTCGTCAACTATGTGTTGACACCGGCGATAGGCAGTGAACGTTTTAAATATAAATGACAAAACGAAAAACAATTTTAAATAAATAATTCTGATTGTATTTATATAATATAAATTATTAAAATTAAAAAAAATTACCTACTTGGCTGGAAAATAATATTTAGTTACACGCAAACTGATGTCTGAGACAACTGAAATACGCAACAGCTCCAGGATAAATTATGGATATCGGTGATTACGTAATTTCTAACATAGTGATAAATTCTTATACTATTTATAAACTATTATTAGCAGTATTTCTGGTACGGCCGTATGCGTCGTGGGTCAAAATAAGATACGGGTGTCGGGCACGCAATTTTGTAGTTAATATTTTATATAAATAGCTACTACAATATTGAATATAACATTAGATATCTATTTAAATAATCATTATTTTTCGTAACAAGCGCGTACTTGTAAAACTGTAATACAAAAATATTGATCTTCGCTCTTGATTATAATTTTGCAATATGTTAATTGTTTTCTTATGTTTAACTTAAAAGTAATTGTTGTTGTTCGTAGTATCTATATGCAATTTTTTCCTGATTATTATTATTATTATATATTAACCGATTGGGATTATTTAATGGGGGGGTTGACCCCTCCCCCCCTTACCTACGCCCCTGGATCATACACAGATCTATAAATTCGATGCGTTTGAACAAATACCCCTAATATTTTCACCAATTTGTAATAAGTTATCGATTATCAGTAATGTTATATTAAAGTAAGTTGTTTATAATAAAATGGAATATAATATCGAATATCCGATGTATTGAATATATTAACTTCGGTGGCGACGGTCTTCTAACCGTAAATTTTAAATCGAAACTCGATGGTGACGGTAACACTGAACTCCTTTTATCTTTAATTTTTATTTTCTTAATTTTTATAAATATATTATGAAGAATTTCGTTTGTTTTTTCAGAATTGTTTTTCGTATGCAATGATTTATCATTGAATTAAAATTGAACACATTAATTACAGTATTACACTAGACATTAGTTATTACAGTTACTTATACTCAATACCGAGGTACACACTGCAAAGCGGTTACCTACTTTCCTCCTCTTTATTCAATAAATAATATAATTATGGTGCATTGTTGCTGATTTACTGGTGCAAAGAAGGAATGTTTAATGTTATAGGGCTCGCATAGAAAGAAGTATTCACGTAGGTAATATTATACTATATATTAATGTATTATGTACAATATATAGTACATATATGAAACCGGGTCCAGTCAGAATTTTTTTTATGTCAAATCGAGTCGAATTCAAAATTCGAGTACTTGAAAAATGTCGTGTACTCAAAAAAGGTCAAGTACTAGACAATCGCCGAGTATTAAATAAAGTCGAGTACTCGACAAATGCCGAGACGCTAAGTATTCAAAAACGATCGAGTACTTGACTAACTCTTTAAAATAGTAAACTATTAAAGCAATTCCTAACAAACTATTGTTAATATAATACTATAAAGCATCAACCGTCCTGGTATTCGTAACAGAAATATTTAGGTCTTTCAGTTATTTATAATTTTAACATATTTTATATTTCAATAAAATAGTGAAACAAGTACAAAAAATTTTAGTAGAATCGAATCGAGTCGTATTTATTTTTACCGTTTTTAATATTTATGACAATAAAATCTCGCTTGAGCGTTTAAAAATCAGTCACATCATCCTATAACATTTTAACAGTTGGTAAAAAAAAAAACAGCAAACGAGTGTAGTACTTACTACTTTGTAGTTTGTATACACAAACAGTTTGAAACATAACTATAGTTATGCATAGATAATATCATAGGCGCAATTTGGGGGTCTAGGGGGGGGCTTAGCCCCCTCTAGTTTTAAAATATATTCATTCTTTAATCAGTGAAAATTAATTGTGAAAGTAATAGTAACTAGAAGTACGTAATCAGTTTGGTACTGTTCATAAAATCGTAGCCAACGTAAAAAAAATATTAAAAAAAGCACCTTCACGTATACAAATTTTCAAAAATTACGCACCGGAGATCCCTTTACTTCTAGAACCAATCATAGCTTGTTGGGGTACCTAACTCCATCGATGCAGTACTTTATTATTGTAAATACTATGAAAAAATTTGTGATGTTGTATAAGTTGGATAAATACTAATTAATACCTAATATTATTTAATAATCGCTGTATTCGATAAATTCTATTTTTTTTTAATTTAGGATTCTGGTAATAGATTTAGTATAACAGCTCCAAATCATCAAAAATAAAAAAATATATATAAAATATTTGTGATAAAAAAATATTTTTTTTCATAATTATACCTTAAAATATATATTTTTTTATAAAATAATAAATGCATATTATACTGCATAATTGCGTTTTTTTAATGCATACGTATGCACATATTTTATTGTTTTTTAGCGCATTAAGTTCCGAGCCCTGGTGATAAGTAATAAGTAATAATTAATATCAATTTTTAGAATATAATATATTATATAATCAATATTGTTGTTATTAATGTTAGTTTTAATGATATGAATATAATATGATACATCGTTGTATACACGATTATAAAGTTCGTTATAATCGTGTTGTAGGTATAACAGCTTGAGTATAGTATTTTTCTATGAGTATAGATAACCTGCTATCATAGTAGTAACACAGGTATAAATATTATTATTGCCTATTAGCTATTTTTAGAATATGTAATTTACGGAGATGTCATCTGTATAATATATAAAACAGTAAATTGACTGACTGAACGCACAGCTCAAACCATTGGATGGGTGGGGCTTAAATTTGGCATACAGATAGCTATTATGTTGTATGCGTTCGTTAAGAAAGGATTTTTGGAAATTCAACCCCTAAAGGTCTTTTTCAGCTATGAGGAAGATAAAAAATTGGTACGCACATCTATGCATCAAGATAGATTTTCAAATGCTTCTGTGATATATATAGAAAAAGAAATTTCTGGTAGTATTAAAATTAAGAATATTAAATAAATTCGCTATATATCTAATCACCGTTTAAAATTATAAGATTTAACACTGCGTAACTATGTTATTTTATTTTTGATTACAAATAAATAATTAATTAAAATTGAGTTGTTGAGTACTTGAGGTGTATATTATTGTATTTCATTTATCAAGTATTTTATTTTTACTGCTGAGTACCGAACTAAATGTTTTTGTGATACATATTATTACCGTAAAAATTATAATAAATTTAGAGGGGATGCGGTAGTGGAGCCCCTGCGGGTCTGTATTGATTTTATAAATTTAGCCCCCCCAAATCAGCTATCCAAATTGCGCCTATGGATAATATATTATGTAACATTACTATAAGCTATATTGGTATTTGGTTTGCTACTACGCTGTATAAGTAACGGTTAAATGCTTAAACCCCCGAGGCCTCGAAACAATAACAACACGAGTAATAATTATTATTATCGAAAAGTTTCAACATTATACCTGAATACCTGATACATATTTATTTCTTCATTGTACAACTTAACGGGTTATATTTTTTGTAATTTGCATTTTGAGTTTCACTGCGTTATAGTCGCACATGATTTGCTAAACGGCCACGCGATGTCATTCACCATTTTAATCTATACACTGCGTGTAAATAAGTAATAAAATAACGGTGATTCCGAATAATTTATTCGGGTTTGATTACTATAATAATACGGGAAATATTTATTTAGAATTTAGATGTATCCACTCGTACACAGCCGTAGATCCTTACACCTCCTGTTTATCGTAATTACAGTTATCATATTAGCCTTTAAAGGCCATTATTATGGCATTGTTTATTTGTTATTACCTAATAAATTTAGTTTAAATAATACTAAAAATAACGATAAATGTCTTAGATGCAGTAGCATATACAAGGGGGGCGTGGGGGGTCTCATTGTCTTTGGAGTGGATAATTTCCCATATTGTATTTGATGTGAATTTTGAATCAATTCAAATTATATTCATTGTTCCTTATTGTTAAATAGTTTACTACCTAGGTAAAAAGTTTTGAGAGGGTAGGGGATTTTCAAATTTCCCCCTCCAATTTATCCATATAGTTTTATATAGTTATTCTTTTTTTTTACCCCCCCCCCCTTCTTTCAGAAATCATGTCTAAGCCATTGCAGAAAAAAACGATGTCGTGTAGCTACCTACCTATGTTAAATAAATTAGATTATGTTTTTAAAAATATAGAAACTATAGAATTCATAATTCATATTGTTATATTGGGCAACCAAATATTCACCAAATAAGGTACATATCTCAAAGATTAGTTACATATAGGTTGAAGATTGTAAGATGTCAGTGGCGTAATTAGGAATTTGTCTTAAGACGGATAGACATTTATTTACACACATAATACTTAGATTTTCAAGTAGTGGTGAGTGGTATCTGAGAAAATTATTTCATCAAAAATCCTTAAACTAATATATGGGTACACAAAATGTATTAATAAATGTTGCTTTAAAATTCTACACAGTTTAGTACCTATATAATATTATAATAAATTCTTCAAAACGTAAATTTTGAATATATTAAAATTAAATTTTACTTTTAAATTAAATAATAATTTTTTAAATATTAAATTTATTTTGTTTGTTATATAATGTACATAGTAATCGTAATGTTTATAAAATAAATTCTAATTTTTTTGGTGTATAGCCATCTCGTCAATCACATAATCAGGATTTAGAATAATTTATTTATGTACAACCATCATAGTTAAATCATTTAATCGATCCTAAAATTAATAAAAATTACCAACAATTATTTTAATTTCCAAATAAAATAAAACTATAGATACTGCAATAATAATTAATCATAAGAATGAACTTACTTCAGACATTGTGTTACAGAGATATGTGCTGAGAATATACGTTCAGGAGTTGTAATGGAAACCGGTAATGTGCATAATATTTTTAATAAAAGATTAATATTTGGATAAATTTCTGAACTACATCCACTAAGAGCATCAATTCCTGTCTTAGGTATAATCCCACTTCTTTGGAGTTTAGCCCGCTATAGCCTCAATTTAGATATAATTGCATTATTTTTATCTATTTGTGGTGAATAGATTCAACTAACTCTTTAAAATATGCTTTGTTATTTTCTGTTAGATTAACATTATTTCAAAACAAACATCCGAAACCTATTAGAACTAGTTAGGTAATTCATTACATATACCTAATAAGGGCCGTTCTTACAATGTCCGGTAAAGTGTCCGTTAACGCTAACCGACTGACAACAGATTTTATTACCGGCAGGATTCGACCGGTTAAGTGTCGATTAACTTTAACCGGACATTGTAATAATGTCCTAAATATTTAATGAATCGAATTGTATCATTCTTACCACAATATTATATTCTGTATTTTTTTCTTCATTAGATTTTGTTTTTTTTTTTGAAAAAAGATATAATTGTATTTTTTCTTTTATTTTCCATAATGTTATAACGAGACACGAGTTAGAATTGCAGTTATTATAAACAAATTTCAGTTGTAAAAGAAAAAAAAAATTTGAATTTAATAATATTATATTATATTATAAAAGACTCCGAGCACTACGTGTACAAATGTACAAATAATATTTTATATTACAACAATAACGTCAACGATCAACCCCAACAAAAATAACTACATAAAATGATAACTGTTTCTGCGTATTAGCTGCAGTCGCCAGTCGTTGTTTCTTATCATCAGTATTTTCCATGCGCATATCTATTTATAGATTTCTTTATATTAATTATATTTAATATATTTCGACGTGATGTCAGCACGACAAAACACATAATCCCACAAGCCTAAAATTAATAAAAATATACATATTATATAGGCTCTGGGGGCGGGGTATATCCCCCTAATCACCCCTTAATTACGCCCCTATAAGATGTACAATCTAATAATTCCTAGAGGCTAGTTCCTACAATCCTTCTTACAAAAACATTGATTAATATAGGTACTATTTGTTTTAATTTTAGATTCTGAGCGGAGCGATGAATGTATTGATTATACAACGATGTGTGTTTTTTTTTTGTGTCTGTCAACACAGTATGGGGCAGTAAAACTGTTTCGATTTTCTTCAACAGTATCTTGTTCGATCGGAAAGTGAATCTAATAGGTGCATTCGGGAGGTCAAATTTTAAAATTCCCAATAGTTTTCAAAAGCACCGGAAAAAACAACATAAAAATTAAGGAGAAACGGGAATTTTTACGAAAATCGGTTTTCCACAAAATCGATTTTGGTTTTTGGTGTAACTCTAAAACAAATGAAAGTATATAATTTTCACTAGTTGTTTATATTTGCATTTTTTATACACAATAACATTTTGAAAATATTTTGATTTGTTTTGAACTGTTTAGGAATATTTTCAGTTTCCAATTTTATTAGTATTTTTTTCTATGAATGTCTATAAAACTTTATTTGTTGGGTAAAAAATCTTGAACATTTAATACAAGGCTCCTATTATATTGTTACAACGATATTTGAAAAATATTAAAAATTCTTAGTCACTGTTTTTATTTATAATCATTTTAAATTCAAATCTTGACAAAATACGAAAAAATCACGAAAATTAGCAAATTATTATGAGTTGAAAATTCATAAAAATTTTTCTTTTTAAATCTAAGATTTGAAAATGTAATACAAGATTATTCATAAGTTTGTCTACCATTATCACAAAAAAAATGTCTAGGTATAAGAAGGTCAAATTAAATTTTTATGAGCGTTTGAAATTCATATTTTTACAACATTTGATATTCATTCGATTTCTCATGTAACGATCTTCTTATTTTGTTGTAATTAAAAAACGTATGACTTTAGATACTTGAAAATTTTACTGAATGTTTATATTAGCATTTTCTATACACGATGAAATTTTGAGCTGTTTACGGACATTGCCAGTTTTTTATCATGAATCTTCTGCTGCACCCGTGCACATGTCTATTTTAGATATATACCTAGTTTAAGTATATTGTATATACTATTACTATATATTATACTAAATACTAAAAATAATATTGCGCCACTTGTGTGACCATGGTGGATATATTAAAATCTTAATTTTTTAAAAATGGTCGGTGTTTCTGTTTCATGTTTGTATACTTATGTTTTTCTGCGCTGTTTATTTATCATTTATCAATATTTAGTTTTGAATGGAAATTCCCAGAGATCCGAAAAACAAATAAACTAACATTACGAAGTGTATGTCCTTAAAAAACACCTAATATTGTGTTTTAAAAGTATAATCTTTGTCAGTTCATATTTTCATAATTTGCTTGTATAAGAATTAAGAATTATATGGACTATTGCAGGACCAAGATATTATAAGGATTGAAATCTGTAGTAACATTTTAGTGAACCTCAAATTGTGTTTTAGAAAAGTCTGAAAGGTCTTTGAAGTATATATATTATAATAAAATTTATATTATCAATATTCAACCAGTGGCGGATCCAAGGGGGGGGGGCAGGAGCCTCGCCCCTCCCAGACCTCTTCAATAGACTCCTATTTTTACTTACAGAAATATTTTAAAATTTTTAATGTGATGCATTATAATTAATTACACAATCTATTTATCTATTTTGGAAGCCATTGGAAATGTTATTGGAATGAAAACATTTACAATTGATGAATTGCTATTTTTAGAACCTAACAATAAGTAAAATTTGTTCAAAAATGCAACAAAAAAAAAGTGGGCAAATTATCGCTCTGCCGGTTAGTAGGTAGGTGGAGTAGGTCACTGTAATTATGAATGAGTAAACGTCTAAATTGAATGGTATATCAATACATCATTGTTCGTATTTGAAAGATGATTCTGAACGGAGACAGCCTGTTAATCAATATAACCAAGTACCTATATTTTATCATGTTAGCTGTAGGATATATTTTGTATTATATTTATATTGTCTTTAGTAATTTATATTTTATTTTACTATAAGTATTGTATTATCATTTATTATAAGTAGTAAATACTAGTACAGGTGCTTATAATTAATAGTATTATAGTATTATACTATTATCAATTATGGTATAGGTTGATAAGGTTGATACTTGATTTCATTTTTGGCGAAAACTTTGTATGTATTAATGCGTAGTATAATATTAATGTTTAATTATTTGGTTCCAGTAATACAAATGTATGACTGAGTTATGCGGAACCTTGTTTTAAATGTTCAAATGTTGCCTATAAAAATTGAAGATTTTATTCATTATATTTGATACAAAATAGTTAGTCAACCTTTATTTTTTTGACAAATTTTGTTAAAAATGGGTCTAAAAAGGCTTATAAAAAAATCGTTTCTATGTGTCTATATTTTTAAACGATTGAAATAATAATTTATGAGGAACCTTGCATTTAACCTTGTATTTTTCAATCATTTTAACGAAGCGAATATTTTCTTATCGATATTTATATAAAAAAACTAAAATGTCAAATGTCTACATAAAAAGCTCAAAATATACTATGTATAGAAAATGGTAATATAAACATTTGTGATAATTTTATGTATCGATAGTTATTATTGTTATTGAATTACATCAAAAAAATGAAACCTATTTTGTCGAAAACTAGTTTTGCGCAAAACTTCTAGTTTTTTCATGATTTTTTTTTCTTTGTATTACCTATACCTACCTACCAATTAGATTTAATTTGCTACAAGGCAGAAACTACACCTAATGTTTAAAATCGAAGTATTTTATCCACTATAGGTATACAAATAGTTTACACATACCTAACATTTCCCACCAAAATAAAATCCACAAATGATTGTAAAATCAATGTACCTATTCGTAGAAGCTGCTCAGAATCTAGTTTTCAAAATTTATTTTAAATTTACATTTTTTGTCCAATGTCTAATTTTGGTTTTTTATGTCAATAATATTGCAATGGGTCTTATAATATATTGTAATTATTATGATACTTGTTTTAAACATTACTTATTAGTTATTAGTTATTATTACTTTTATTATTAGTCAGTGATATTAATAGCGTAATTACTAATTATATACAAACATTTTGTTGTTGATCATTCATGTTTTAACAACAATTTCAAATATCTTATATTAAAACAGAAAATCCAAAATAAACATGGTTAAATAGGTATTAATTGTGAAAAAAATTAATGGAAATAATTGGGTAATCTATTTATCATAGATAAATTTGGCAAAGGCGGGAAAATGTGTCACCACAAATGCCTTGAGTAGTGGCAACACTGACTACTGTTGGACGGGAAGTAGTTTCGACCGTCGGTTGGCGATAGTGACGCGCGCGATTTGAACTCGTCCAGCCGTTGCGCCTTGACCGCGCCGCCGAACGACCGCCGCGAAATTACACGGACGACAGACACCGCACCGTACCAGTACCGCGACCACTTCCGTACCGGTACACACGCGCACACCGACACCGGTTACCGAATGGCGAATACCAACTCGCGCCACCCACCGGCCACCACCGTCACCACCCCGCCGACGAAACTACAAACCATCCCCTCCACAGACTGCGCACCGAGCCGTCGGTACCACCCCGCCCCGCATCGCATTGCGATACTCCGTGACGGGTTATCGTTATGCACGGGCGGCATTGGCAGTTTATTATTTCCATTGTCGGTTCCTAATTCTTATAAGTTATTATCGCCATCGCTCATCCGTTGCCGTTATCGAAATATGAACCGGAATCAATGCTGTCGGTTAAAAATAGTCCGGTTCGAAAAAACAGCCGTGCGCGTCATCGGCTAATCCAGCGGGAAATGTCTCGATATCCCGTCGAACGTCATCGTTATCATCTCGGCAGTCGTCGTATTCATCGCATCGCCGATCGTTTGATCTGCGGCCGTTTAGCATCGCCGCCGTTTGCCGCTAAATATTATATTACCGCACGCCGACGACGGCCGTTACCACCACCACCACCGCCGCCGTCGTCGTCGTCGTCGTCGCCACTGACGCGGCCGTAGTCACTAGTCACTGCTCACTAGTCGCTACTCGCTAGTCGTAGTCTGTGGTGCGACGCCGGTGCTGAGCTATTCGTTCGCGTGTGCCGCAGACCCGCTGCAGTAGTTTGTTCCGTAATTCCGTTGCGTGGCGGGCGAAGGGCTTGCGGGTACGTGCGTCGCGACATCGGGGCCGGTTGACGACAAGACGTGTGCGAAAAAATAATTTACCGACGCGCTGTGCACCGAATTGTCGTCGTGTCCAATATCATCACCATGACCACCACCACTAGTCCTCGGACGGTAAGTAGTAGTGCTGCGTGCGACGTGGTGACATACGCCGGTCGACGCCACGTAGGACATGACTATTTCGACCCCCATCTCCTACCCCCCCTTAATGTAATCGCTTTCGCGCGGATTATTTCTGTAGGTGTTTTTATCTCTTAAAAGTTGTTTTCAATAATTATTGTCAAGTCGTTATAGGTGTGCGCCGAGGACGGGTTTACCGAAGGACATGATGATTCCGGAAGTCCTCGGTCGCGCGTCACACGAACCCTCTCCCCAGAGTAGAAATCTCGCAGACCCGCGAAAACATGTCATTTCCGGTCTGACCACAGTCTGTAAGACCGGATAACATTGGTTGTCTGTACCGCCGCTGCTTCACCGTTGGTTTCGAAAAATTCACTTCAAAACGATCGTGTACATTTTCGTAACGTTTTTCGTTTATTTTAACGCATCTTTCCTAAGGCTATGATGTTCGAATTAATCCAAAATCTCGTCCCAATCCTCTAGCTTGCTCTTTCGGTTGACGAGCAACAATGTAGAATTCCTGATTTTTCGTTGCTAACCTTCACCGTGAAAACACTCAGAAAGTTGAATAGTTTGTAGTTAATTTTAACTTTTTGGCATCTAGCTAGCTATTCAGCGCTGTACAGAGTAACCCAATTTGACTGTAATAAGTGTTCCTTTTCACTTGGAAAGTTAATGTTTTTTTCGCGAGATTGTTAGTTATATCATTTGATAATAGACACATTCACCATTTACTACCTGGATTCCCTAATTTTATAATGCCAATTAGGTATATTATTATAGTAGATGATTTTTATTTTGTTATGAAAGACAGTATTGGGTGTTATTTTTTTATATAATTTATATATTATGCTAACTAAATGTTATCAAGTTTTGTTATTGTTTTCTTGTTGGCTTATCATAAACGACTAGTCTTTTAATTTTGGAAACTTTATTGGCTATTAATATCTAAGTGTAGGTTACAGGTACAATATTCATTAGGCTTTTAAGGTTTTTCTTCAATACAAAATTTAGAACAACTCTTATTATACCTTTACGTAATTATTTAAAAAATATATATTATTAATTTCATACCTAGGTATATTTTAAAGTGCCTAACTTTAAATTTTAATATTTTTAAAGACAAACAGCCCAAAACTACCTACATTTAATAAGTGTCACTTACCAATCTAGCCAAATCTCATTGTACTAAATTTTATTTAAAAAAAATGTATGGTATTCTTCATTAGGTACCTTTGTAAATGGTATTATATAAGAAATTATTTAGGCATATCATTTATATTTTTTATTTATGGATATTTAATTACCATGAGGAGTGTTGAAAAGGCCTACCTATTACCATGGGCAGATAGTTACTTTTTTTGCTATAGGGAAAATGTTTAAAAGCAGATTTAAAAGTCCATATATATTTTATTTGTTAAAGCAATATTGTTACCAATGCATACATTAGTTTTATAAATGCTATTTGCAACTAGAGTCAAACTAATGATTTTTTCTTATAGGATAGAATTAATATTTTATTTTATTTGTACAAAATATTTAATCATATAATAATTTACTTTTTCTTGTAGATATATTATGTTTGTTAAAAATAATTAATGTGCGTAAAGCATATTTTATAATTTTGTATAGGTAGGTTTTTTAGATCAAATTAGTATCATTTTTCTTTCGCTTTTTTGAGAATAAAAATATGGACATTAGTGATAGTAATTATTAGGTACCTACTTAATTACTCAAATATGAAAAGGTATATATACATATTAAACCTATAGTTGTATATATTTATTAAATATTTAGATCATTGAGACCATAATGTTTAACACTTATGAATTTATTTTTCAAACTTTTTAGATTCCTTGCCACTATTTATTAATGATACCTACTTGCAGCCAAACTCAATATATTATACAAATAAAATGTTATGTAGTACCTAGGTGTAGTATACAGTTAATAAAATGATTATCTTCTTAAAACTAAAACTATATCTTAATTTATTTTATTAATATATTATAATGTTGCTTTATGAAGTGGGCAGTTTTAAATTTATGAATCATATGTTATATTTAATTTTAATTTGTTGGTATTTTTATACCGGATACATTTTAATATAATAATATTTTAAATGTTTGTTTTAGTTAGATACATACTGTATGTTAATATTTTAAGGTCTTATATAATAATTAAAATATTAATTTTTATAAATATCTACCTACTGTCTGTCGGTATAAATTATAAATTCTGATATCCTTGTATTTTGTCCTTGAAACAAAATAATCATGGGTATAGCTGCTTAGAGAACTAAGTCATCAATATTGCAAAGGACTTTATGGCGACATCATATAGACATTATTTCAACCCTATTCTTTAGTGCATAAATTATTGTGGTTAAGTATAAATAATGATAATACCTACCTATTTCAATCGATTTTAAAATGTCAGTTTTTGAATTGTAAATTGACTATTGCCTTATTTTAAAAACTACATGTTGACAGGTATGGCAATATATTAAGTTTAATGTCTATATTAATAATAACTATAGAACATTAATAGGTTTTAAGAATTTAATAATTCTATTAAGTGTGTGCATAGAAATGTCTTTCTTTAGGGCTTTCATATTACAAAACAAAATTTGTTTTTGAATTCTCCCTATAAATTTATATTGCAGTACTTTGGTAAATTATTTTGGTAGGTACTAAGTAAGTTTCAACATATCTCTATGTAATATTTACTTGTGATTTTTATTTTAGAAACAATTATGCGCTACCTCAACACGTTAAGAGTAGATTCAATTAGACAAGTATTTAAATCGATAATTCTTTTTGCTTGAATTAGCCATTTATTTTATGACTTTTACATTTTCATTTTTTATCTAAATTTGTGTCATGTATAGACGAGATACTGCAAGATACATAGAACACGTGTTCTGTTAATATTAAGATAATCATTTACATTATACCTTGGTTATAAATAATTTTATTCACATTGATTTCTAGGACATACCTTTTGGCTATTGCTAATTAAATTCTGTTGGAGGAGGTGGTACCTATTCTCTCTATTTACATTATGGTCATCAATTATTTATATCCATTTCTGCCTAATTAGAATTCTATAACATAGTTGATTTATTATAAAATTGTTTATAGTCATCAGGGTCATTCAATGGTATTTTTTAATTGATAAACACATCACAATGATAGTTATAACTGACAATCATTTCTGAATAAGTTATTTTATAAATTATGTTTTATTTAAATACCAGACAATTAAAATAGTTTTAATATGTTGTATATACAACAGTGATATTATACAGTTAATATACAGTGATACCTAAGATTTGTAAAAAATGTAATAACCTACCTAATATTAATTTGGTTTCAAATTATTTGATATGGGTAATGAGCATGAGGTATTATCAAGTAGATTCCTTTATTTATTTAATACATTAATTATAACATTGTATTATTTACAAAACAAATTAAACCACATATTACAGAGATTGATGAATATTATATGTGGATATGTATGCAAATATTAAAATTAACCACCTATCATCATACATAGGTATGAAATTCAATTTGAAAATATTTTAAACAATTTAAAAATAGTTTTATACAATTTGAGAAGGTATCTATAGAGTTTAGGTTTAAAATACATTTTTAAAAAAGTATTTATAATATATAGATATTTGCATAGGATATACATTGGCTCATTGAACCAGAACATTATATTATTAAAAAAAATTATATTAAATAATAGTCTGGCCAAGTTAAAAGTATTAGTTGTGATGAATTAAATTAAGTAGGCTTAAAGAAGTTAGTTGGTGAAAGTAATTTAAAACTAGATATGGAACAGTAGTCATTCTGAAAACTATTCAATGACACTAACCATGACATAAATCATGCTCATGTACCATCACAAAACATTACCTACAAAAAATAAAGATATAATCAGTATTAAATAGCATTGTGTTTTGATTGTTATTTTAATACTGGTTTCATAGTCTGAAATAATTTTACTTTTATCGATTATTGTTTGTTTGAAGAATAATATGTATAACATGTATTACCTACTATATTTACCAACTAACTTGCTCCGTACCTTTTTTCTAATTTCTAATGTATGCTTTTTTTTTAGGTTCTAGATCAATAATACTGTTCATATAATTTTCTGAAGACTACCTACTGAAGAATTATAACTGAGTGATGTAAGTATAATAATTTATTTGCAGTAATAATGTAGATGACCTGATAAAAATTTTGTTATTTAGAAAAAAATGAATAAAAAATAATTAACTTGGCATTTTAAATTCTGAGCAAAGCTATGGAATGTAATGGTTTTACAATGTTTTTTTTTTTTTTTATTAGTAAAAATATTTTGAATTTTTTCTTTTAGTGTGGTTTCTGGAAGCAAATACTACTATATCTAGATCTAGTTGTTACTTTTGGTGAACTCAAAAGTTAATAACAATAATATTTAATATAAATATATACTATTATATTAATTAAACCTACTCATCACAAACAAAAATATATATACTTTTGTAATGAAATATACTTAATAATATAGGCGGACAATCCACTGAGATTTATTTTTGTATGCAGTGATTGAGTTAAAATTGAACACATACATGACCTCTCAATAACCAAGGTACACTCAAAGATACCTACTATATAACATAGCAGGTTACCCGGGTTTTTATTTTAAAATTAATTAATTTTTATTTAAGGCATATTTTAGGTATTTTTCATAATTTATACATTTTTTGGAGAATAGTGGAAGTATCTAGTCATTTAAATTAATGTTGCTATTGACTTATTATGAATACTATGTACCTACCTATATTACTTTGGTTTTCTTTTCATCTGTACAATTTGTTTTTTGTAAATGTTTATATATTTTAATTAAAATTTAATTGTTAGATTAAATATTAATTAATATTAATATTAAAATATTTTATGTTTCAGAACAGTCAACAGTTATAAGAAATGCCATGATAGGACGATTGTATTCTTTAATTTTATCGCTTGGCAGCCTTACATTAATCACATTTTGCTTGTGGTCAGTATGGAGCAAGATAGCCAATGTCGACGAATCACATGTAGGCCATGTCGAATATCGTATACTTACAATAGAAAATGTTACTTCAAAACCATTCGAGTTACATTCTTTGGCCGATACAGACCTTCACTCCTTAATCGATTTGCCATCTTTTAATTTCAATATAAACCAAAAGGTATGCGACAACAACACTAAATTGATAATGGCTTTAGTTCATACTGCGCCTGGACATTATGCCAAACGTCAGGCTATAAGAGAGACATGGGCAAAGATGATACCAACATTATTTTTTATGGGTCTCCCAGATTCAAACATTACTCAAAGCAATGTTATCTTAGAAAATAAAATGTACAGTGATATTGTCCAAGGCGACTTTATAGATTGTTACCGTAATTTAACTTATAAACATGTGATGGTACTAAAATGGACTTTGTACTATTGTCCTTGTGCCAGGTATTTGCTCAAAACTGATGATGATACATTGGTTAATGCACCATATTTATTGGAAATACTCAATCATAGATTATCACCTTTAGGAGCACGAAATTTGCTTATGTGCCAACTCATGTTTTCAAGTATGGTGAAACGTTCATATCGATCTAAATGGAGAGTTTCATATTCAGAATATCCAAATCGTTGGTATCCAATTTATTGTAGAGGCTGGGCGATAGTGTATTCACCTGATGTAATTTATAAACTATACACAGAAGCACAAGTGTCTCCATATTTTTGGATTGACGATGTTCACATAACTGGTACAATAGCTGATAAACAAAATATAACTCAAACAGATTTAGGAACATTAGCAGTTGATGAATCTGATTTGCGGGGCGATAAAAATATTAGTCGCAAGTTTTTATTTTGCTTACTAACTGAAGCAGATCAGTCAATGAGAACATTTTGGAAAACTCTTTTACAACCAAATGATACTGTTGTTTCATCTTCAACCAACCTTGGGCTTGACGAAAATGTTGGTAATAAATAATAACTAAACAAATATGAGTAATACATAATAATTTTTTAGAAGATTGAATAATGAATTGTGATAAAGTAGCCTGTAAACAAGTTATTTGTTATTATTTTATTTTTATTTTAGGAAGTTATATGAGTAGGTATTTTTAAATAAGGCTGATATTAAAATTGAGAGTTATAAAACAATGTGTATGTATAAATTATAATATAATTTTATTTTAGATACTTAGGTACCTAATTATATAGTGTGAACTGTGAAGCGCTACAAATTATCTTTAAGGGGTGTTTAATATAAAACGTTTCAAGTGATATATTTATAGACATTGATGTATACTAATACAATATATTATATAGTATAACTTTCATTTATAATGATATACTAATTAATTACATACATTTTAATATTAACCATATAGTTTGTAAAGTGTACATATATAATTACTAATGTATTGTTATATTTTATTTAATTTTAATTATTAATATCCCTTAATCATTTTAAAAATGTTGAAACCATGTGTACCTATTAAATAATAAAATAAAAATAGTATTAACAATACGTAGATTCTGTTTACTTATAGCTTAAAAATAAGAAATTTAATTTGATGAAGTACATAGATATTTGTGAAAAGAAGTGAATATAAAAGATACATCACGAAATCATTGGTTCAAATAAACACTGTAATGGCAGTGTAAAACAAAATAGTAAGATTTTCATGATTTTAAATTATTATTGGAATGTAGTTAAACAAACTTTTAACAATAATTTCTGTTCTCCAACCACAAATTTTCAAATGTTATTGATTAAATATTTATATGGAATATAAATAAAATAGCCAATTGAATTTTATAATTTTAGTTTTAATCTTATGAAAGCTGCTGAATTAGTATAAAATTTCACCATTACTCAAATGCGCCAATAGTAGGTATTAGCTGTTTCTTTAATTAATTAATATTATATTCCTATCCAAAATAATAAGTTTAAATCACTTGAAATATTTTAATATTTAACATCTCTAGAAAGCTAAATAATGTGTTATGTAGGTAATCGTTTTAGTGATAATTTTTGTTTTTCAGTTATAAGTAAATAAAATGTATTTCATTTTGATTATTAAATTGTTTGCATTCCAAGAAAATGTGTACCTCAAAGTAAACTTTTGTTTTGTATTACCTTCTATATGAAAATTTTCTGACTTCAGCTTATTTTCCCTCATGTAATTGTAAATCATAGACCTTGTACTACTAGACAAGAACTGTATAACACCAGCATTACGAGCGGCGTAACAACATCTCACTGTGATGTAGCCTGTTTTGACAACAAAATACAATAATAAAAATATCTACTACCTCACACTACCATCATATTGAGTAATCTAGTAATAAAATAGTATCCTCTATGTTGTTATGCTTTCTACACGCATTGCTTGTTTAGTAGTATGAAGTCTATGTTGTAAATCATAGTTCAAATGTTATTGATAAAACTCAAATACTGAGATAAAATTATATCACAAATTATTTTAATAATTTCTGACATTATTTTTTTATAACCCAATAAATAAAGCGATAAAACCAAGAAAACTAAATAATTAGCCGTGGTAGACTTCTTTAATTTTAGGAATAATCGTAACCATTCGTTGTATCCTAACATTCATAAAAGTATTCTAAATTTTAATATAATTTCTTTAAATCTGTTTTCAAATGAATCTTTTTCTTGATTTTATTTTTATGTATGCTAATATAATTTTGAATACAGTCTGAAAAGCAAGGATTAAAGACTAATTTACTACAATTTTAATTGTTATCACTGTGCTTAGCTTCAACTATTGGATAACTTTTGGAAGTATATGTTCTATAGATATGATCGTATGATTGTGAAACTTAAACTCAATAGCAGATGATTAAATAAATTGAGTCTAGTAATTATGCACCACCAATCTGTCACAAATAAGTTAATTTATGTTTTTTGATTTTCTTTAACTTGGAATAGTATAACGTTTGAATAAAAAAGCTTTTGATATTGTAATGAATTTTTTACAAATTTAATACCCAGAACTTGTTGGTCATCATATGTCCTTATATTATAGTTTACAAACATTTATGTATAAATTAAACAAAACTAAATTTACCAATAATTTATATTGTTCTTAACTTAATATTAATAATTTGTATTAAATTTGTTTTAATCCTTGCTTTTTTGGTGCATACTTGTTCCTAATATAAGTATTAATTTTACAATTTAAATGTATTGTTGAGACTTATAATCATTATAATAAAGTATCTAAAAAAAAAAATTAATGTTTGAAGTTGATGTCAAAAGAAGATCTCATGAGATGTACTTAAATTGAGTTGAATGTTTCAACGTAAGTTATAAATTGTTTTTGTGTTTAATTTGTATACTCTTAATACAATTTTAAGTTAGATATTTCTCATAAATTCAATATTTTTCTTTTATGGTGGTTATTTAAAATTAACTATACAAATTCACATGTTGAATAATGTTCTATTAAAATACTTCATTTAGTTAAAAAAAACATTAAATTGGTGCGTTTCAAGTTTTAAGTTGTAATAATAAGGCGTATCTAATTTAATAGTTGAAACTAGGATACTTTGTTTTCTTTATGTATGTTTGAACATTGTATTTACTATTTACTTCAATTACAGTAAATTCTGAAGAATTTTCTGTGTTTAAATGTTTATGTTATAAACCAGAATTTTGTTGAAAATGGTTATTTTTTATTTAGTGAGATGCCTAATTTACTAAAATCTGTGTCATTGATAAAACATGTTTTTAATACAATTATGTACTTAAACTTTTGTTTTGTATATGTAATTAACTATTAAAAATTGTTAATGTTAAGAACATAATTTTAATTAGTATATACTATATATCAAATACCAAAAATTGTTAATTATAATTTTTTAAAAAAAATATATATATAAATTAGATTTTTTTTATTGAATTGGTGCCAAAATTTAGAACTTAGTGTCAAAAAAATGTCAGTTATAATTTGTTGCTCAATTGTCACAGTAATTATTATTTAAGTATTCACCTTAACTATTATTTGTAACAGTTATAAGTTTCTTATTATCTGTTTCATATATTTTTTTTTTGTTAAATATATTTCATGAAATATGTATTAGGGACCAATAATTTGTCTTATCACCGACAGATAAAGAATCTGGTATACATAAATGAACAAGTGACTCGAAAGAGTTCAATAAAATTATATTTCAAATGTTTTGTTAAAGATACACAGATATAATATTAGGTGCTCTTCAAAAAATTAATTTTCTAAAATGTAATTTCAAAAAAAAATTATGAAGTTTGTTTTAAAAAAATTTAAAGTTGAATTATATTAGTTGTATATTGTGTTTATATATTTAACTTATGTACAACGTACTTATATTTGTTTGCAACACATTCCTTAAAATATATTTCAAATGCCTAATACTATGTCGGTAATGAAATACTGTTTATAATCACTGATAATACATATTATTAATTGATTTGAGTTTTTGATTCTGGCATTTTTATTTAATGTTTATTTTATTAAAAACAAAGTTGTTATTATAATTTTTAAGAATCCTTGTTTTATTTGAAATAAAACGATTTTGATTTTGTTTGTTTGAAATAATTATTGAATTCGTCCGTAACCTGAAATTATCACAATGATAATCTTATTTCTTTAAATCCTATATAATACATTTATTTTGGGAATAAATCAGGTAATTTTAAATTTTGCTTTTAAATCTCATTATTATACAGAATGATTCACCAAGCATCCTTTTTCTTCAATAGTAGTAGGTAAATTTTGAGTTATTTAATTTTTTGTTCTGAGGATAATAGATCAATTATGATGGATTAAAATACATGAAGTGCTACGGTGACTTAACAATTTTAGTAATTAATATTCATTTATCAACATTTATAATTTATAAAAACAATCGAAGTTTTGTGTCAGTCCGGCCCACCCGGCTATCCGGTGATTACCAGGAGGCCCTTGGATACTTTTTAATATTGGGCTCATAAGTTATAAATAAGTGAGAAAATGTATATTTAAATCACTTATGAATTATGATTCGTGACTCGGGCATTTCAAATTTTTCTTGAACTAATAACAAAAGCTGGTTTGTTCAACACATTGTGCATATTGTTTTTATATTTCGACACACAAGTTGAATGTGAATGAATATTTTAAAAAACAGGCTTAGATTTTTGATGAGCCAACAATATGTGGATCCTTTAACTTGTCTGTTTATTGAATAAGTCATTCACTTTATAAACAAATACAGAGTTATTTTCCCTTATTGATATGTTAGGACATTTCAGCAATGAATTAAAAAAAGTAGATATTATTTTAATTATAATTCATAAATTATTTAATTTGACTTTTGTTATTTATGTTAATTGTTAATTGAATATTTTTCACAATAAAGTATATTATTTTCTATTTTATGTGTACCATTATAAAAAAAAGTGTGAACCTACCTAATACATTGTAGATTATAATTTTTTAGTAAATACATTTTTTTTAAGTATAAAATATGCTTATTGGAATTTATTAAAGGCAGTTGATTTTTTTTAAGTTTGCGGGGAAATCTGCCCAATTATGAGCCATACAGACATTGCAAATATAATTAACACTAGATCCAATATTAAATTAATTTAAAATTTAAATTTTTTTAAAACCATTTTTTTGGACTTAAATCTTTAATATAAAAAACATTTTATGAACTGAAAAACTGCTCATTTGAATTTTGAATCAAGTACATACATCAAAATTATCCATTAAATCATCAGTTCCCAAACTTTTTTGGCTCACGATGCCCTTTTTGAACTAAGGTTTTCTTAGGGTGCCCTTCTTAAATCATAGCATTTATCTAAACATAAACAATTAGTAAAAACTAAAAAAAGAGTAATGGTCAACGGTTAATATGAAAATATTATGTATTTAATTAATATTTATACATTTTTATTTACATAACCTTTTGCTGAATGACGCCAATTGGCGTCATATACCTACCTTGTTATTTAATGGACTATAATTTGGTCAGCGTTTCGATTAAACTTTTTGTTTTTTGTCAGCGTCTTCTATAAGCATTGTTTCGTAATCAAGTTCAAACCGTACACAGATATTTTAATTATTCAATTTTTAGGAAATTTTTTTTTAAAACTAGAATTTTTTCAGCGTCACGACAAGTATACAAAAATATGATCCCCAGTGAACGGGTTAAGTAGTACAAAATAATCTCAAGAATTTGAAAATATTATAAGTATATTTAAAAATTCCAAAAATCAGAATTTGAATTAATTAATTGTTAAATAAAATAGGGGTTGAACATGCTGAAATATTGTGAGTACATATTACATAAATACATATTCTACATATTAACTGCTGAGCTTTTAGATTTTTATCCTTTTTTTAATTTTAAAACTTAGAATTTAAATTTTATACTGGTCTCACCAATAAAGGTAGGTAGGTATTAAGAGGACGCGGCACCCGCATATTATGCTGTTTCTGTCTTACACGTGTACGACATACCAAATTTTACGCTCAGTAGATCACGTTTAGCCCCGTTAATTTTAAAATTAGAGTGAATTTTGACCTCTCATAAAATTTAAAGGTAAGAAATCTCCCAAACCTTTGATCGGGTTTGGCACGATGGACTAATGTACAAACTTCATATTTCTGTACCTGTATGAATACTTAATAGTTTCTACTTTAAAATATTCACAATAATTATAGACCTTTATATTGTATGTATAATGTCTATAATTATGAAATTGATTCTTTTATATATTTAAGAAACACAAAAACTAAATTTTATTAAAACTTTAGACCAAATAAAAATCTTTAAAAATTACATCATGGTGAAAGTTTTTTAAATGTAAAATATATCTGAGAGACAAGAGTATATCTACAACTTAACCTAATTATAAAAATAGGTAGGTGCCTATTATTGACTATTATATTTCTATTTTCATTTGTGTTAATGTTTTGTTGTAAATGTTGCTAATAAAGTGTATAATACCAAGTCAACTTCGTATTTTAGTTTCATTAACTTATGTGGGCACTGGGCACTGATCAATAACTTTTTGCTTAATAATTGTCTCTCAAAGCAGTTTTCTATTTCAATATTTACGCAATAACATTGTTTTGACAAAACCAATTATGTTGCTGTAGGTACCTAATTTGAAAATATAGAATAACCGTTAATAATTGAAATTTTTACTAAATATTTATATTAACATTTTTTTTACAAATTACAGGTATACTTTTCAAAATATTTTTGATCTTTTAGAGCTACATATATTTTTAACGATTTATACTTTTTCGATTTCTGTTAAATCAATAAATGTCTTTCTTATTTAAAAATCTCAAGAATTTAATACAAGGTGCCTCAAAAATTATTCTTATAGTAATCACGATGTAATAGTTGAGACTTGAAAATGTGGAACAAGATTTTGTGTAAATAGAATTTGAATATTTAGATTGCTTCAAGCCGAAATAATTTTTTGAGAATTTGATGTAGGTACCTACCTATACCTATATTTTTACGGAATTGGATATTTGTATGAAATATAAAATATTTTGTTGTAATTCTTAACAAATTACATAGGTATCTATTACTCGATCGAAGGGTCTGGACAATTCTTGCCATTAGCTACGAAGGTGTATTATTATTTACTCAATGAAATTTCAAAATATTTAGACTAATATCGTAAACATCAAACATGTTACAAACACTTTTAAGATAATATATATACTTAAATGTAGTAATGTACTCATAGTATTTTGGACTTGGGTAAATACATACCTTCCTGATACGAATATGTAGTAATAAGAATCATGAAGTCCCATGTGTACATAATATGTAGTCGTAATGTCTTATGGGTCATATGGGTTATCAAATGGTGGACCGACCGGATGTACTATATATGGACCTGCGAACGCTTTTTACTGACCTCGATGTTTGTGTAGATAAGCTGTTATTATAATAAACGAGTGATTTTTATATTTTATAAAACAGTCGGAAAAAAAATCATTTACTAAGTAAGGTTATTCGTCTTGATAAATCGTTTTATGGATTGGTACTTTTCCGACGGCGCTTTCCATTACCGCACAAACATGACCCAATACCGCACAAAATGCATAATCCAATACCACACCCAAAAATAGTACGATACCGCCTAAATTTATTAAATATAAAATGTTTAAAAAATATTACTTATAACTAAATAATTAAAAATAGCATATATTATATTCTATATAGTTATAATTTGTTATAATATAGTAATAGTAATAAAAATGTAAGAATTTAATTATGAATATTGTAGGTACCTATATTGGTTTAAAATGTTAACTTGTTTTTCTATACATTCCTACATTCCATTATAGTCAGTTTGTTTGTTAATAAAAGCGAGTACTGATATACCAAATTGGGTTCTTGTTCTCGATCACATTTCTGCTGTATTGCTTCAGTCCCCTTCTTAATTTCTCGCGTTTGAGCTTCATTACTCACTCGTTGTTCTATCAATCTAAAAAATATAAAATAATTGCTATCAATATTTTAATAAATAGTTTTTATACGTACAACTTGGAAAACAGACGTGGCATATACAATTCTGCAAACCGAAGTTGACCATGACTAAGTCGTTCTTTTTGTACCATTAGAATATTAGATTCTTCAGCCCACATTGAAGGAGGAAATTGTTCAGCGTCAATATAATTTTCAAGTACTTAATTAGCAAATGCCGTGCATTTTTTATGTTTTGGAGCTTCAGATAAAATTTCAATAGAAGCATCGGAAACTAAATTTACCGGTAAATACGGTAATCGATTCGAATTGCGATGAGCGACGATAACCGCCCAAAATACACGTGTGCGGTAATAGAATATCCAGTATTTTAAAATATTATGTGTGCGGTTTTGTCCCAAACGTATTTTGCGCGGTAACGGGCGACGCCATTTTTCGTTATCCCAACTACCACCCCGATACTATATTAGCCAGACTTTATTATAGTTCCTCATAATAACATGGTTACACCGTGAACAACTTGAGATGGTGTTGTATAGCAAGTCGAGGGATATTTTCGTTTTTTTTTTTGTCCGAGTTATTTAGGTTAGTTGGTTATAGTTAGTTTATGATTATAATTTGTGGCATCGATGTCTTCATACGAGCGACTAATGTTACTATGTTAATACTTATAAGCAGGGCTTGGAACCTTAATGATTTTTTCGGTTTCGGTTCCAATTCGGTTCTTCAAAAAAATAAAATTCGGTACCGGTTTCGGTTCCGGTTCTTAAAATTACAGAATTAAAGTTTCGGTTCTGGTACTGGTTAATACCGATATTTAGAGGTATATTTTTTTTCAAAAAGTAAAAAAGAACCAAGTAAATAACTTCATACATATACCTATAATTATTTAAAATGATAAAATCAAATTATAGTCGCCTTATTGGGTTAAAACTTAAAGGACTTTCCAAAACAAATTTTAAAAAATAGGGTTGACTCATGCAAGAAGTGGAAGTCAGTACTCAGTACATCGTATAATTTGATACAATCATGAATCAAACACTTAATGGTCTCTGTAAAGAGTGGTTTTATTGAATTAATTCCCTAGAATTTTGTATGAAATGGATGTGGTCAAGCCTTACTTTGTAGCTGTGGCCTGTGAGTTGGTGGCCTTGCGAGTTGTAAAATTCAGCTTAAACTACTGACATTTATATAAGAAACTGTACAATAGGTATATAAAGATTTTTTTCTATAAAAATCATATTTTGTGTAAATAGGTACTTAATTTAATACTTAACTGATGATTTTTAGTATAAATTAAAATGAAAAAATTACTAAATTGTTTTGATTAATTGACTTTTTCTTATTTCCTCTTTTGAGTTTCAAAATCTGAATTCATTTTTGATAATTTTCTGTCTAATTTAATATGAGACCATAATAGGTATATAGTATAATAAGAGACTGAAATATAATTTATTTAATTTTTAAATTTTACTCTAGACTAGACATTAAAAAAAATAGTATTTTTGATGGTTTAGAAGAAAAAATGTATAAACTTATTTTTCATGTAAAATTCAATATAATAAAAAATTATAACAACCTTATGAACAATAGAATTCGGGATTTAAAAAACAGGTTGACTGATCATATTATAACAAAGAAATTTGTATGACTTACGTCAACAGCCAACAATTAATTACTAGATAGAAGCAGTCTGTGCTCAACATTACACCATGATCACATCAAAATTGATTGGTTGTTACTTGTTTTTGTTTGATAGGTATTATGGTATGCTATTTTTAGTGGTGGACGCTGCCAAATAACGACTATCGAATAATTCGATAGTGTTATTCGAATGTTCATTAAAAATATCGGTATTCAATCGTACACTTTATTATTCGATAGCTTATAATAAGAATACACGAACATTGCGAATTGCGATACTAAAAATTATTCGTTATCACCCATTAGTCCTATTTTATTATTACATAAGAATGCTGTTCAGAAATTATATTTAATATTATTGTTCTATGTTAATATGTATAATATGCATCCATTTAATCATTATATTAATTATTAGTCATTTGTCACAATCTGATAACAATTTATACGGGTGTGTATTTTGATCGTTTTAATAATCATTTTATTAGACATCATTCATCAACATTACCAGACATTGTCATCCAAAACTATTTATAAATTATAAACATATAGTGTCCTTAATCCTTATGATGGTTACCTATATAGATGAGCAGAAAAAATGTAGTCTACTTACCTAATAATATATTTCTGAGTATTTGATCGTTTTGGATTCTTCGCACGTTTGGGATGTTTTAAAACTGACTCCATAATGAAAAATCATTGGAAACCCACTGGCCTTTACTATTTTAGAACTTTAACTATAGGTTTAATGTTTGATGTGTCTTTACTATTTAAATGAATACGTGGTTTGCAGTGGGTCAAAAATATATTATTATTGTGTGCTATGTATTTTTAATTGTTTGAGTATAATACGTGAAAAAATTTAACATGATATAAAAATAATTATATTATAATTTATAATAATATTGTTATCTATACTTAGTGCGGCTATGTTTAGTCAGAAGCGTGTTCGAAGCAGTGTCGCAATTAGCGGGGGTGCTGAGGGTGCACCGCACCTCCAGAAGGGCCCCATTGTCATATTTAGGGGGCCCTTTTCAAACATAAAGGATTTTAGATTTTAAACTATTATGAACTTTTATTCCAATTTACAACACATGATGAAAATTAAAATTGTTCGATACCTGCAACGTGTTAAATCCAATATCTAATATTATGTTACTATAATATTGATTATACTTACGAAAATAATATTTTATACTATACATTTTTAACTATAACTTGGCTCCATAAATTAAACTTAATTGATATTCATAGCACAAAAAAAAACAAAATTTTAATTTTATTTGTCCGTAAACAGCTCAAAATATTTTGAAAATTTTATCAAGTATAGGAATTGATAAAATAAACATTTAGTGAAATTTTCATGTATCTACAGTTATTCTTCTTTGAATTAAAAAAATATCTTAGATTTAAAAAGACAATTTTTATGAATTTCTTACTCAAATTAATTTAAATATTTTCGTAATTTTTATGTATTTTGTCAATATTTGAACTTAAAATACTTATAGAAAAAAATTGTGACTGTGAATTTTTAATTTTTTTTATCTGTCTTTGAAACAAAATATTAGGAGCCTTTTATTAAATTTTCAATCTTTTTTAACCAACAAATATAATTTTATTGATAATTATAGAAAAAAAAACTATAACAAATGGAAACTGAAAATGTCCGTAAACAGCTCAAAATAAGTCAAAATATTTGGGAAATCTTATGGTGTATAGAAAATGCTAATATAAACATTCCGTCAAAATGTCATGTACCTACAGTCATTTGTTTTAGAGTTGCACGTTTTTGCGTAAAAATTCCCGTTTTTCCTTAATTTTTCTATTGTTTTTCACTTTTAAAATAAGACACATCATTGTCAAATCAATACATTCATTGCTCCATTCAGAATCTATAAATACCAACTGAGATGAAAACACATTTTGTTTACATTTCAATGAAGGCCTGTGCTGCAAAAAATTATTTGATCTATTTTTGTAAGTAAAATTAATTCAAATAAAGTGATAAAAATTGTTTTACTTTTTAGAATTGTGCTTGATATGCACTATGTGTAGACATTATTTGGAGAGCCAAAATAAAAATGTTTATCCACCTGAGATAGGAGACCATGTGTCTTTATTGTTTTCTGGGTTTTTTATTACCAGGGAGTTGTAAGCCCCCCACCCTTAATTGCGTTTTTGGTGCTATGCAATTTTGTAAAACAAATGTTTGAAATAGGGGGCCCCAAAATCTTTCTCGCACCTGGGCCCTTCTATCTCTAGTTGCGGCACTGGTTCGAAGTGTCCATGTGTATTCCACGCGGACCTGTGGAACACCTCACCTCCAAATACGCCCGCATAAACCAGGCTAAATTTAATAAAAGTGAAAAACATTATGAATTTTTTTTTTTACAAATTATGAAAAAATTGACTAAAATAATGGCGACCATTTCTCAGGTCAGATACGTGTCTTTATCCATCGAGACCTGTTTTCTATATTTTATTACTCGTGTTATATTGTCATACGTATATGTGATAAAGGTAGTTAAAAAAATAAAATTCCCATAGCTCGAAGGGATTTTAATTAATTTACATTTAACATATTATTATAAATGTATATACGTATATGGATATCACCTTATCAATATAATATCACAGGCAGTACTTGAACATGTATTTGTAGGGAGCAGAGTACCTCTTCAAAATAATACTTCAGAAATTCAGTGCGCATACCGTCTGGCGCCTACCCCGTACCGCTTCTGTTTTTTTTTTGTAACTACGCAGTTTATAAATTATTTTTTTATTACTATATAGGTATATCAACGCCAGACCACGTTATATTGTAATATAAATATGAATACTGAAGTTTAAATAAAAAATCATTGGCGTATTGAAATTATTATAAAGCCAACTATATAGGCACCTTGCAGTTGCAGGGTCTTTATAAAGTCTTCACCAGCATGTATTAAACCATCAGCTGATTTCGTTAGCTTATACAATAGGTATAGTATGAATAAATAAACGAACATTTTTACATTTTAGCATACGAATTGACGGGTTATGAAGTAGCTTTAGTAATATTCGTTTTTTTCAGATCGATACTATTATATACCCTTTTTCACTTGGCGTCCACCTCGTCGCGCCGTTCCGTAATATATTATATTTATAATAATTTGTAGGTATAGTCTCTTGCTCTATTCCAATCGATTTTACGGTTTGATCTCATTAAAATTTTATGAACGAAAAGACGTATACCTTCGTTTCCAGTTCCCACACCCACCCGCCGCGGTTAAGTTTTTAAATATTTTAGACGTTCGAATTCTGGATCGAAAACTTCGTGTTTATATAGTTTATTATACCCTATATATACTGTATAGGGTCACGCTTGTTCTATATAATATTATTATATTTTTCGCATTATAATAATAATATAAAGTAGTTAGTAGGTATAGTATTATATACGTATTAAATATATCAAAAAACATTGTTTCGTCATAGATAGAGAGAGCGTTTTTGTCATCGTTTGATTAAAACTAAGAATTTAGGATTAGCTTTTTATATAATAATACTTACCTATGTAAGCGGATCAATTTTTATTCGGCCGCTGCTCGTTTGTTATTTCGCCGCCGCGTCGATATATTCTATAGAGTCGCCGCCGCGAGTCGTCCCTCCGAGTCAGACGCGGGAAGACCGCTGGGTGAGAACGGTTATATTTTATAGGTATCTACCTACACCTACACATCACACGTATCTGCAAACATGCAAAATGCAGACTCAACTGAAGTCATCGACTTGGCCAATCACGTCGACACGTCCAGAACGGTGGACCAGAGACATCGCATAATCGGAGGTTAGTATTTTATTTAAGTATAGCTAGATGGTTTTATTTATTGAACCTTGAATTTTGCGGATACCAGAGGTGAGAGGCTGCTGATTTATTCGCTCGATTCAACTATTTGTTTGTCAAAATCAAAAAACAAAAATTGATTGAATAATTTGAATGCCTATAAAAGGTATACGGTATACCTAATAGTAGTCTTGTTGGTATCTATATTGTTTAATCCGCCAATCTTTTGACATACTGCTGATGTGTGGAGCTTTTTGTTTTTTATAATTTAATAAAGGTAAAATTATTTGTGTCTGATAGTGATTGATTTAATGCTCAAATAAATAGTACAAAATATGTACAGTGTTCTGAAAACAAAGTAATGAATCAATTCTTTATCGATACGATAAATGATATCAATATAGGTACTTTGTTAATTACTATATTTACAACTTTGTACCGGAATTGATAATATAAATAATGATCTGTATTTATATATATTATATAAGTAAATATACCTAAATTAATGAATATCTGTACGATTGCAATAATAGATTAATGAAGCAAATCAGTTTATCGATTAGACTATAGAGGTAAAAATGTAGAATGTATAAAACAAATGAAATAATAAATAGGTTAGGTATTCATATACCTACCTACATCCAAGAAGATAAATATTTTTGATATTTTTGAGATACATAATTCACTTATTTTATTATATTATTTTTTATACAAACAATTCTGACCATAGGCGGTCAGTCAGCTTGTGATGTATTACTAAGTATATTTGATGATATTATTGTGAATAAAGTTATTCACATAAAGTAATTAAGAATTGTTTATACACCATATTGTTTTCAAAAGATTTTTAGTTGTTTTGAACTGTTTAAAGACATACATCAATTTCCAATTTTTTTAGTTTTGTTTTCTATAAATATCAATAAAATTGTATTCGTTGGGTCAAAAAGCTTAAAAATTGAACACAAGGCTCCTAATATATTGTTACAATGATAGTTGAAAAATATTAAAAATATATGCTCCCAATTTTTTTTCATAAAAATCTTGACAAAATACTGAAAAATCACGAAAATTAGCAAATTATTTTGAGTTGAGAATTCATTCATAATTTTTCTTTTTAAATCTAAAATTTGAAAATGTAATACAAGATTATTCATACGTTTGTCTACCTTTATCTAAAAAAAGAATGTCTGCAAGCAAATCAAATTAAATTTTTATGAGCGCTTAAAGTTCATATTTTTACAATATTGGATATTTATTCGATTTCTCATGAGAAATGCATTTAGGGGTTTTGTTATTTTATTGGTATTCAATAGCGAATAACTGTAGTTACTTGAAATGTAGATCATATGTTTATTTTATTTTCATATACTTAATACAAATTTCAAAATACTTGGACTCGTTTTGAGCTGTTTACTTTTTTTAGTTATTTTTTCTATAAATGTCAATAAAATATTATTTGTTTGATAAAAAAGCGTGAAAATGTAATACTAGCAGTGGAAAAATATAAGTACATAGGCATAAATATTTTTTATAATTATTTAAAATTCAAATTTCGACAGAATTTATCAAATTTAAAATTAAATAATTATTTTGTAGTTAAAATTTTATAAAATATTCAAATTTTATAGCTAAGGATTGAAAATTTAAAATAAGTTTCTATATGTAATAGATAAATTAATTTATTCACAATAATATCATCAAATATACTTGGTAATATCATAGGCTGACTGACCGTTTTCGCTCAGAATAGTTTTTCGTATACTATGATGTTATATCATTGAATTCAAATTTCACACCAACCATTACAAATTTGAAAATTGATTTCAATTTATATAAAATAATGCCCGTCTGCCCCTCTTATAGTTTTTACACTTCCCAAGTCCCGAAGTCCCGACTAGACTTTACTTGTCAACATTTAAATGGAAGCATAATTAATTTGTCACTTTCTCAATATTTTCCGTCTGTCAGGGTCATAAATTTATGAAAATATGAAATTATTAACATGTCCGAAATTCATACATTATTTACATATATATATAATGCGTACATTCGTATAGGTAACATAAATATTGCATGTTATTCGTATTACTAATTCTATTTTACTAGACCGTGGTTGCGAAATGAATATGTAGTGTACCTAGTTTGTTTTTAATATTTGTATTTGTATTGCATGTATAACTGTATACGGTTGAAACTATGTGTTGACACATATTATTATACTTGTCATAATTCTATCAACTAGGGACATATTTCAATTTTCTGAAATCAATAAAACAAAGTTCAAGCGGACCTAGTTTTTCTACCATTAAAAATCAAATTACCATAAATATAAAGAAACGATTTAAAAATTAAATTTTTGATCATATTAATTACCTACATTTCATGGGCACTTAGTCAAAATAGCCAATAATAGGCGGTATCTAGGTATAATAGTTTTTATTAAGATTTCAAATGTATTTTGACCATAAGCTCATAAGTATGTCAATGGACAATAGGTACAATAGGTAAAGAATATTTTATTTAAATATTAGGTAAAAAAATAATGAAACTTGTAACAGGTAGGTTGGTATTGGCGACATGCAACATATCGTGAGTCATGACATAGGTATACTATTGGTTGCAGGGTTAACGACGTATTAATTAATACAGTGGTGTAACTATACAGGGGGGATAGTGGTTGGTAATTTCAAATAATAAATTTTCAATGTTATAGTATCTGTGTATTTGACAATTGATGATTGTATGCATTTGTTATAAATATCTGTAAAACACTATGACCACGGTGATCAACGCAGATTTACTTTATTACCCACCAATCACAACTATATGGATAAAGCTATCGGATGACGGTTGTTAATTTATCACGATTTATGATGTATGTAATAAAAAAAAATTGCGAGTACGCGCCCACACCTGAAATTATGTATATTATATTATCCCTATGTATTGTCTCCGTCTTTCAAGCGCGTACACAGAAAATATACATTCAGCTTTTCACATTTAGCTTCGTTAGGTTTAATATTAGAGTGAAATGTGAATATTATTGGACTATTGTCAAAATTAAAAGTAACAACAATATCGCTGTGTTCTCGCAGAAGTTCTTCTATTCATATTTTTATTTTAAAGCTATTGTTTGAACATTTTTAAATATAAGTATATGATACATATTATATTTTATATTAAGTATTTAATTTAATTTTTTTTGTATTTTATAAGCTTATAACTTTTTTTTCAAAGAGGATTTTTTTATATAGAAATTTCAAATGTATTCCTATATCTGTGGGTTATCAGACAGTCAGGCAATACTATAACTATCGCCTACAAACCTTATATACTGCTATCGCCTTATATAGTTCGGGCAAATGGGGGTAGTTCCGTATGTTTATTATTAACTATAAATCTCATTTGTTAATGATTTCCGCTGAAATTCTTATTAACACAAAATATTATGTATAATCATTATTTTTTTTCCATATTATATTATTATTAAAAATTGTTATGCTTGATTTTATTTAATGTAAAAACAACTATGTCAAATTATGAAAACGGAAGTACAGATTGTTTAATAATGTAATTTGGAGTAATATATTTTTTTACTTTTTACTTAATTACTGTTACTTTTAAACTATATATTATTCTAGTATTCTGGGGTAAGCCCATTGGTACACAACCACATTTAATTTTCGTACGTATGGTGAAATCAGAATTTTGCGGAAACAAATTTAAAAATTATTGGAATTGGAAGTATACCGAAACACTATTTGGTATAATGTTATTTAAGTTTTGTCCTCGCCGTTGTAACATGTATGTAAGCTTTAGCTTAAGTATGAACTCGTCCAACTCTTCCCCGTTCACTTGGCCCTGGAGTGATCACCCCTCCCCCCGTTTTGGTAGAATATTTCCACCCATCACCATGGATATTATATATTATTTTATATTTATTATCTATGCTTATTACTACTATTTTAGATCATAAAACCATATCATACGGTTATACCCCACTTCATCGTATTTTTTAGTACTTTTAAAATTTAATTTTTTGTTAAGTTAATCGTTAATGTTAATATTTATTAAAAATGCATAACTATTATTTAAGCTAACAATATTTATAATATAACAAGCTGGGCATGGCAATGCGTTGCTATTGCTAGGTTTTTGTGATTATGCGAGCAGAATATTATCAAGTAGGCAATCTACCTGCAATAGATGGCGGACCCCATGGGTGGTGCGTACGTAAGTGTATAATTTAACTCTGAAGTATCAAAGTTATACAATAAATTAATACAAAATCCTAACCTAAGCTAATTTTACTAAAATCCGATTAATAAAAAAAATTCAAACCTTACACTTTGGCTATTAGGTACAAGGAAAAAATATAGACGGACTCGTAATAAATGTATACGATTATTGCATTACTTATTTATGTATTAGTTAGGCGATTTTTGTAATCATTGGTAATTTTTGTTTTTTTTTTATATAATATATTGTATTATTTAACTACACGATTTTTGACCTAACACTGCATTATAATATTATATTATACAAACAAAGAAAAACAAATATGTATTTATTTATATTTATATTCTGGTTATATCGGTATGTGAGAAATGTGTATTGCAAAATTCAAATAGTAATTATTTAATTTATATGTGACTATGAACTATTAGTAATGAATTTTTATTTCAAATTGTGAACTCATGGGCGGCGGCCCCCACACGGACATGTTCAGTGGGGCCCATTATCTTCTTGAAGAATAAATAAAAACAATTATATTAATTTCAGTTTTACGTTCAATGTGTAAAAAAAGTAATTAAACAGTCAAAATAAATAAAGAATTATAAACCATACATTATTACATTACCACGTCAGTCGTATGTTATTCGTATGTAAAAATGAAATGTTTTGCCTTCCGATGGTGGGAATAACGTCAAACTTGACGGCTCGGTTTCACGTCCGCGTCCGCCCTCCGTTATTTTATCTATCTCAGTGGCCGTGTTATATCATGTATCATGCACGAATGTCTATGATAAATAATTATGACAAACTTCATGATGTTGCGTTTTTCCACTCGCATAGTTTTGCCGATGTTTACGAAAAACGTATTAGTGGTTAATTTGTGTTATCATTTCTGTATAGGTATTAACTCGTCTTGGACTAAATAATATGAGAACCGACAAAATGAAAGAAAAAATCCAGAGAATATTTAATAACAGATAACCTGTTAGTCGTTAGACATTGCAGGGTGTATACGAACTGATTGGATCTCGTTCAACTAGTAATTATAAACGCAAATACTTGGAAGTGCCAAGTGCCAAATATACTGATGCTTATTGCTTTTCAAAGATATTCGATATAATAAATTATAATTTCAAATTTGTTTATTTTTAATAAGTAATTACCGTTAAATAAATAGTGTACGTCATGGAAAAGACTTGAGGGGAGGAGAACCTTATTCACTTTTTAATGTCTGTAAACGTAGAGGCTGATTAATAATAAAGATAGATCAGCTGGTGCAGGTGCTTGGTATAACATTTTAGATTCTAAGTGAAGCTCATAATTAAGTATATTGTCTCACAACTATGTATGTTTTTATTTTCTTGTGTCTGCTATCATGTTGGTAGCACTAAAAATGCTTCAATCTTCAGTTTTGATGGTAACTGGTATCAAATTTGGTATAGTTGATACTCTATGTGAGGGGAGGGGGAAGGGCAGAAGGAAAATATTTAATCGGGAAAAACTGAAATTTCAATTGAAAACCAGTTTTTGACGAAATGTATTTTAATTTATTGTTGTTACTCAAAAATGAATAACTTTAATAGAGACTTGCCATTTTAATCAAATATTTATATTATCATTTTATAGTCACGATATAAATAAATTATATTAATTATTTTAGCTATTTTTCGTGCTATTTATAGACCGTTGACATTTTTTAATTAATTTTTTTATCAATTTATGTATGACTTATCTTTGTATTTAAATTTAACACATCAGTTGTAATTGGGTGACAGTGACCTACTCAATAACGAGATTCGACGGTTTTAATCGAAGCAACATTTTCAGTATCATTCTTATATTCACATTCTCTAAGTATGATCAAATGTTTTAGATATTTTTTAACTATTTGTGTGACGCATTTGATGCTTATATATTTTTTTTTAGCGTTTTTTGATTTACCTAGTTTTTGTTTCTAGGGTGAAAAACTTGAAAATTTAATACAATTAGATATTAAAATGACAAAAAAACACGATTTTAGTTATTGTATTATAACTAAAATAATGTTGTTGTACCTAATCTGTATTGAAACTATTTGTCATGACCAGTCTTGTATTTTGTATTCGGATTACGTATTCGAATAAATGAGTTTTAAAATATTCCGAGTATGTATTCAAATAGGTACCTACATTAAAAAAAATATATTTTGAATACATATTCGATTGCTATTCAAAGAGAAAAACTACTAAAAGAACATGTTTATAAGTTATAACTTAGAATTTGCCCGATTTTTAATAGAATTTTTTTTGTCACAGGTATAACTAATTTTCGAGTTCAAAAAAAGTATTTTTAATGAATAAAAAAATATTCAGAATACGTATTCGAATATTTTTTACAAAAATATTTAAAATAGTATTCGAATAAAAAAAAAAAGTATTCGAATACTTTACATGACCTACTCTGTACTCATTACTCCTATTATTATTTAATATTTTCTATACAGTATATCTGTATAATAATGAATGCCTACTCAAAGATACCTTCAAAATATTTATACTTTAATCTATTTATAACATGAATTTCTTCGTGAAATTTTACGGTACCAAATTTTATGTGATATTTTGGCAAAAATTCAGTCAATTACTGAATCAAGAATGTGCTAGTTTATACTACATGCCGCCTATAGTTACAAAATATAATAGAGAATAAAGACTGATCGACACTCAAAATCGTTTTTCGTGTAGATACAATGATTGACGTATAAATTTGAACCTTACCGAGAGCAATAAAGTCTGTTAGTTTCGTCACATATCGGCAGTTGGCACCCTCCAACCCTTGTGGTCACATTGTACCTACCTATATAGTATGTAATATATATTATATACAGAGTGATTCACCAACCATACTCTACCCCCCCCCCTTTTTTTCTTCATCAATGATGCAGTTTTCAAAATATGATTTTTGGAAATTTTAAAATGAATAAATTTATTATTAAATGAAAGAACGGGGTTGAGAATGCTTGATGAATCACACTGTATGTATACAATTTTATTTAACATTTATGTCAAGGTTGTTAACTTGTAATAACAAATATCCGTGTGCAGGAGAATATTGTCCTTCGCAATATTTGATGTACCGTGTCGTCTTTCTTCAGTCTGTAATTCATTCGGTTTATTCGATCACGAATTTTTGTGATGTCAATATCATTTTATATTGTGTAATGCGAAAAAATTTAAGATTATGGGTATCATTTGTCGCCCGTGCTAGAAACAATGTACAGTGAACAATTAATTGCATTGGTCTATTAACTAATCTATAATGATTCTGCACGTACATAACTGCAGCACATCATACCGGTAGTACGTCGAAACAAAGAGTCTAGATTATGGTAATAACAATATTACCGAACACGGTATTTGCGTAGTATGACTTAATGATAATATAATGTAAAGGTTAACTATTTAATCTCGTATATTGTAATTTATAAAGTAATCTTCGCGATCGAACGAAATAATTGCGCTTACGTTTGCAAATCACAATTATAATTTTAGTCCGATTAAAATAATAGGAGTAATTATTTATCGATTGATAGATTGATTCGCTAAGGAATTTTTATAATTGCCCAGCATATTTTTGTACACGTCTTGTGATCTTAAAAATTTTTTACTAAACAAGTATAATAAAAACCAATATTCAGGAAATTAAAAATTAAACGCATAATATTATAATACAGTATTATTGATACTATATAATATATAGCCAGCTATCTATATATATATAAAAATAAGTGTACATTTCAAATACATTTTATAACTCAAGATCCACCAAACCGATTTCAATAAAAATTTCAGGGCATATTAAGATTGATATGTAGATGGTTTTTGTGAAGTTTGTACGCTGTGCAACAAGTTGTTCCGGATTAGATTCCCACGGGTTAGGTTGAGTTTGATCATTATAAGAAACTATGATTTCTTTCAAGCCTGGGAGTCTCCTTTCTTTTATTTTTTCAATTTGAGCACTGGCGAGAACTACTCGCAGTTAGCACAAGCTCTGATTTGACATGATAATGGTTAGGTACTTATATTATTGTAACTTGTAAATATTATATATAGGCGGAAATCTATTAAAATGTCAGAGGAGCTAACATTATTAACATTAATGTGACCGGAAGGGCTTCGACCCTACAAAACTATTATATTATTATACTTAAAATTCAGCCGTTTTCAAATTTGGCGTGCGAGACTTGAAAGTTAAAATTATATTTAAATAAGGACAAAATTCTATACAAAACAAGTTAATAAATTATGTTGAAGCTATTCGTATTATTCTACTATTCCAAGTGTTGAAAAATGTATGTCATGTTGACACACTATACGACGGTCTACGAGTACCTAACAATAGGTACAAGAAATTTACAATAATTGAATATTTATTATTTGACTAATGTTTGTAGGTACACGTTTTTTTTCCGTACACAGTTATCCACACTAATTATCACATACTATGCACACAATATAAACATGACGAGAACGCAAACGCATAGAAAATTACATATCGAACTCATTAAAAACGGTCGGTATCCAATCCCCTTTAAAGTTGCGTGAAGTTGCCTTCCCCTACATTGCCATTTTGATTTCAATAAAAAAAGATTGAAATTAAAAGAAATTGAAACATTCCTTTTTGTGACACAGACACGCACAGCGTACCATAACAACGTTGCCGAAGTAGAAAAAAATTAAGGCGACGACGGCATAGGTTTAGGTATAGGGCATCGAGTATTGGGCAGTGGAGAGTTTGTACATTAATAGTTGTAAATCGCAAAGTCTATAGACGAACAAAAAGTAAACGATTCAATATCACCAAATCGCTGTGTAATTTCAATTTATTATCACTTATACTTTATCAGTAGGTAGGTATATTAATTTTTTACAATAATCTGAAAATAGTCAGAGGTTAAGTTATACAAACGTCACGATAATAAAGTATTATTTATAGTTTCAGATGATCCATAATATAGTGTATAGTTATAGGTGAAAAAATCATCTATATTATTTTCGCAATCGTAATGGTGCGACGCGTGAACTTTTTTTCAATCGAATTAATGTTTTTTTATAGTTGATTATAACATCATGAACATTGGCGCAACTAGACATTTGAACTAGTGGGTGCTTAAGCTCCAGATTTTTTTTGTTACTCAATGGGACCTAACACCTAATTATTTTTTAGGGGGTGCTAAGGACCCAAAGCACCCCCCCTCCCCATTAGTTGCGCTAATGATCATGAATATAACATTCAAGCGAAAATCCGCGTCACCCACTTTTATTCAATTTAATAAGTATCTATATAATTTTCTTGCCAACAATATTGCTTTAAATATTTTTATGTAGCACAGGTGAACATCAAACGAGAAGTGTTAAAAATCGTTGTGATAAATTGAGTAAAATATTAATTTTGTATCATAATTTAAAACTATAATAACATATTATTAATATTATGAGTTTTTGGCATGGGTTTATTGATAGGTATACTTATATATTATATAAGAATACAAAATACAAAATAAATAATTTGCGTCATAATTGCTAATAAATAATAAATCATTAAAATATTTAAGAAAATAATATGTATATTTATTATGAATAAACGTGGATTAAACCTTTTCAAATAGCGAACATCTATTACCAACTTTATTCATCCTTCCTAATAGCGTATGTATACATTTCAATAAATTCAATTACTTGATAAAAAATAAAAAAAATATTAACAATATACTTATAACGTATTGTATTTTTAAAATGAAAAAAATTAAAACTTATACATTCACTTTATTACATTTATTTATGGTCTTGTTATCCGCGCAACTTACATGTAACCTAAGTACCTAAGCTCCACGGATAACGAGGAATTACTCTATATGATTATAAGTTAAAATATTAGAACCATCTCAATGGGTTAACATTGTCAGCCATTCATAGGAAAGTGGTTATTGATCCTTAAAAAGTTCTTTATTACATGTCTTAAAAGTCAAGGAAAATTTATATAGCCACCTAGGTCACATTTTATAAATGACAATAGATTTTTGTAAATGTGTGTCATAGTAAAAATAATATTTTCCTACTTAGATTTAATGTTGGTATATTCTATTGTTATTGTGGGCGAAGGAGCTAAAATCTCGTGGAAATCTTTTCAATTAATTTTTCCATCACTTCCATTAAAAAATTCTGAGAACGTCTCTGGATTAGTGAATAGCGATGGGTGTATAAACATTCTACGATTACAAATTACAAATTATTCACCTTGACGTGTTATATGGATAGTAATATGTATTTTTGTAAACTACATAACAGCTCAGACAAATGCGTAACAATAACAATTCGGGAGGGAAGACGTTTCCTCAATCACTTTGCAAGCTACAGCACTTGCATGTGCCGTGAAATGCATCTCTAGATAAAGTCTCGATACTAATCTTATCAATAATATTGGATATACATTTTTTCTTGTCACTCCTGCATTGGAAGTTAAATTTTTAATGCCGGTTGAAGCGCTGGAAAAATTACATTTTTCCACTCAACGGTCAGTAAATGTTTTTTTTCCGATCGGTGGGCGGAAAAGTGAAAATCCCTATTTCTTGCTACACAGCGGTTGGAAAGGTTTAGGTACTGTCCAAATCAGATAATATACATAAACGAGCGATTACCCGTTTCCGTCAATTTATATGCTATATTATGATCAAAATGTTGTGAGATAACTTTAAATCAAAGAAAACGTCCTTTCTATTTATTTAACACAGGTTGTATAAAATCTGCACAGTTTACCGCAGTTCACAAACATATTAATATAATATTATAATATTATATATATAACTTAAATTGTTTGATGTTACTTATTATACCTAGTTATTATTATTTTCATGGAGTTTTCATAGGTATGTTGAACAAATAGCCAAAATATTATGTTATCACCTAGTGACATTTTTAATTTGAATTATTAATTATTATTATATTTTTTAGTTACATTGTCATAATATAAACCATGAACAATTAATTTAATTCAAAACTTTAATTAAAGGCTTTCAATTTTTTTAGTTTCAACATTCAACATATTATATATATAAATTTTAATTCATCACACACATAAGTACTTGTGCAAAATTTTTCCAAAGGTAAACAATGGAATTCAAACCTATTTTAAAATATCTGGAAAACAGTGATTATATGGCGAAAACAATAGGTACTATAAAGTGACATGTCACATGCCCCATGGGCCTTAAACTTATCAAAATATTTTATTTACTTTATCGAATACTAATTGGTAGGTGTGGTTACTCCCGTGGTGTTCTATACCTAAATATGAAACAGTTTGGCGAATCTACATTCTGAGAACTGCCTAAGAACTTGGTTCATCGTGATTCGTGGATCATCTTAATTAGGGCTGGAATAGTAATGCCATAAAAAATATGGTTTTATGTCCCAAAATTCCTAAAATTCTCTAAAAAAAATGAAAAAAATGACCTTGAAATATAATAAAGCCGTCAAAAAATACAAAAAAAAAAAATGCAAAATAAAAACTTCTTATTCTGATTCAAAAATACGTGGAACGCGTATGTTATTAAACGAACATCGCCTAGCTGACTTCGGAAAACAATCCAAAGTCCACCGAAATCCCAGCTTAAATCTTAATATATCGAAAGAGGCGGATACGTGGCCGTGCAGGCGCTACAAAAAAAGTAGAAATATCTGTGGCTCGTGCCGCAAACGCCGTCTGAGACCGAAATAGCTCATTTTTCGTCCTTGTTGGAAACAATCATGTACAATATATATTATTGTTATATACTATTACGCACCCGGTGACATGAATTACCATCAAATGTCGAAGTTGCATAATATTATAATATTATATTTACGAGACTACCCGTGGCCGGTCATGATGACACGTGTCAGTCTCGTAAAACATTTCCGTTTTCAATACATTTACGACACGAGGACCTGCATAATCTACGTCACAGTTCACTGTTCAGTACATATATATATATAAATATATATAACTATGTTATTTGCGTGTACTTATACTTGCATACACGTGTACCCCCTCTCGTACGCGTCAATTCGTCAAATGTTTACACAGCACAAACGATGTATAACATTATTATAATTTGTATTTATATGTATACAATAATATTATGTTAAATTATGTCATAACTAATAATGAATAGATCAAAGGTTTGAGAATTGACAGAACGAAATCCAATACAATTACCGGCGGCCGCGAAGACCTTAAAACCGCACGAAATATACGCTCACGCATGTACTATAACTATTATAATATTTACCTATAGGTATACAGTGAAAATCGGTTATGACTTCAAATTCGTATGGGGGAATATTAATTTGTTTGTTGTAACGAATTATTTCTTGTAAGCGATTTCTCTATACATATTTTATGTAATTCTATACAAATTAATGATTGTATTGTTCAAATACATACCTATTGCTTTTTCCCATTAAAAAGACATTTAAAAATATAAACGGTTAGGTAAAATATAAACGGCAAAAAACCGTTGTAAAAGTTTAAAAAATAAATTCATTTTTATGCTACAATCAAACGAATAAGATTAATTCTGTAGCTGTATATAGGTAACTCGAAATATTAAGAAATAATAAGATAAAATAATTTAATATCCTACATTTTGGTATTAAATTATAGGTACATAAGTTGTCATCGTTGTAACTGATAACAAATCGATGACGGGCCTATATAGTTTTAACCTAATTTATACAGAGAAATATTTTTTTAACTGATTTTTTTATAAGATATAAACAATAACACGATCAATATAATTTTCCTGCCCTGGATATCACATTTTACTATTTTAGTAGTTACTGGTTATAATTGCGAATTGTGTGAAAACCGACTTTATATTAAATCAAAGTTTCACTATAATAATGTATGTACACAAATACATAATAATATATATAAACAAAATATAATGGTTATAGTTTTAATTTTTGATCGTTTTTATCATAGCCAATCGTCAAATCATTTCCCATTCCAGATGGAAGATCCTTGTAAGTACTTACTTATACCGATAAAAGAAAAGGAAAAAAAATCGGGGAACTCGCTCTGCTGTAGATTTGTTATTATATTATGTCAAGTGTAGGTATCTCGTCATTTAGTACAGGTACGTCACTGCAGCAGTAGAGTATTTATGGGGGGGGGGGGTCACGGGGTCCGGACTTCTCCCCCGCATTAGGCCCATAAATACCTATCTAAACATCTAAAATATACATTAATATATTCTGTAGCGAAGCCTCCCACTTAAATGTGTTTGGAAAATTAGCTGGACACCCTCCTAAAAAAATTCCTAAATACGCCACTACGACTGCAGCAATGGATGTGTCAAATTTGAAGTTGAAAATAGAAATTTTACTGATTCAAAGTGTGTTGTCATTTTACAATTATCATTTATGATTGACACAAAAGATAAATTAAAAAACGCATTATTGTCAAACCTTAGGTTTACGTTTATCGCTTTGCTCAGAATCGAATAATATTTAGAAGTTACACATGTGGCCCATTAGCTCAGTTGGTTAGAGCGTCGTGCTAATAACGCGAAGGTCGTGGGTTCGATCCCCCCATGGGCCAATAATTTTTTGCATGTGTTTTGTTTTTTGTTATTTTCACACTTTAACTATTTACATTTTTAGTACTTATTAAATAATAATAATATAAATAAATAAATTGTTAATTTATGTCAAAATGGTAATGAGTGGTTTCTTCATCATGACGTTTTTTTTCTCTATAGTTATCAGTTATCACACTTTATTAAGAGGACACTCGCAGACATTTGTTGTAACCGTGACTCCGTCTTTTAAGTGTGTAATATATTCAATTTATAACGGAAGATATTAACTGCAAGATCACGTTTAGATTCGTTAGTTGATGAATCAGAGTGAATCGACCTTAATTTTATAATAATAGCAATAGTACCAATTCTAATAAATAATAGTAATAAATGTTTTTTTTTTGTGTGTGTGTCTGTCAACGCCTTTTGGGGCAGTAAAAATGGTTCAATTTTCAACTTCAGTTTCTTGTTCGATGGGAAAGTGAATTTAGTTGGTGAATGAAGGATGTCAACATTTAAAATTCAGTTTCAAATTTTTAAAAATTATAATAATAATTTTCCAAATATGGATAATAAATAATAATAATAATTCAACTTAACCGGCTACCGTACTAATAATAACAATATAAATATACTATAAAATATCTTAGGCTGACAAACCATCTTTCTGGTTAGTTAATAAGTCAGTAAGTATAATATAACTTAATATATATACATTATACATATCTAGGTGTAAATCTTTTACTGCCTCAAAAGGCGATGACAGACACATAAAAAACACATCATGACTATAGAATACTATTGCTATTATTAAAAAATTAATAATATAATTGACAACAACAACTGACTTTTTTTTTCCTAAAATTTAATTTTATGACCAACTATGTTCAAGCATTTTATTTTTTTTTATATTTATTAATTTTTATTTGACTTTTTTTCCGTGGCTTATTTTTCCCAAGGATTATTTTTCCATGACTTTTTTCCCATGGCTTTTTTTCATGGCTCTTTTCATGGTTTTTTTTCTGACTACTGAAACTTGACGGTAAGAACATTATCTGCGTTTGTGTGGGTATTTACGATAATCAGTTTCTAACATAGTAACTAACATACCAACACAGATAATGTTCTTATACCATCAAGGCATCAAGTTTCATAATAGGTTGATTTTCACTCAAATTTTTAAACTAATGAGGCTAAACGTGATTTGCTGAGCGTAAAATTGCTATGTTACGTATACTTGTCGACGGATACAACAAATGCTTATGTGTAGCGTCCTCTTATTGATTATTTTTTTAACATATTGTAACAGATGGTGAAATAAAAATAAATCATAAAAATAAAAAAAGGGAGAAAGTACCCTTCTGTGCAGTAGGTGTCGGTCTTCATTGAGTAGGTATTTAGTCACAGTAATGCATGTGATCAGTTCGATTTCAATGATAAATCACTAAGTACATAATATTATGAGAACGATTCTTAGCGGAGAATCAGTCTTTATAGCCTAAAAACATTCAGGTATGATATTTGTTGAAACTGTGACAATTAAAACATTCTGGATTTTATTGAATTCGATTACTCAAATATTTTATAAAAAAAAATTTATATATATACTAATATGTAGGTAGGTAGCCAGGTAGGTACCTTATTTATAACGAATATTATAAAACAATGTAAGTATAAAATATTAATTATTATAAATATTTTTCATACGATATGTTATTTTAAATGTATACTCGTTAAGGTCGCGGTGGTTTTTCATTCTACAGCCATTGAGATTAAAATCGCTTTACGACACATATAGAGTAAATTAGAACATTAGAAGAGTTATTGATTTTATTTTAATATTTTATGTTGTATGATATGTATTATTTTTTATAAAATATTAAAATATGATCGATAACTTTAAGGTAGTTTTATATAAAATATAGAAAATTTAATCGATAACTCTTACACTATAAGTAGTTCTATAAAATGTTTGAACTTTTTAATACTCGATGATTTGAATTATTTTCCGTCAAAGTATATTTTCATATAATATTATAATTTATACAATTGGTAGGTAGATAATAGCTGTATAGGTATATCTATAACATAGATAACCATATAATTTAATTGCGTACGAGATACAAGTACGTTATTTTGTTTTCCATCGATTTGTCGAAACGTCCGTTTTTTTAATTTGCTTCTATTTGGGTCGGCGGGGGCTTACCACGTTGGCCATCGGTTATTTTATTGTTATTCTAATAATCATTTAATCCTTTTCGCCTTTCAGCCGAAGACAGCGCGCCGACCGATCCGGGCGTATGCGGTAAATTTATGACTGGATGTGCCTGGGCACTTGTTGTCGTCACGTTCCCGTTTTCTCTGTTCGTCTGTTTCAAAGTTAGTGCACTTAGAAGAAGTCGGGACTTACGTCAACACGAACCCCGGCACTCTGTTGCACGATGACTGCAATATAATATGTTTGTTTTGTATTGTCTCTGGCAGGTAGTCCAGGAGTACGAACGAGCGGTAATATTTCGTCTGGGGCGTCTGGTGTCGGGCGGGGCGAAAGGGCCAGGTAATATTATACATATATATATTATAAACACGCTAAATTATTTACAACCGATGAGCGATTTTTCTCTTTCCAGGTATATTCTTCATTTTGCCCTGCATCGACAACTATGCGCGTGTCGACTTGAGAACACGCACGTACGACGTGCCGCCACAAGAGGTACCTCTTTATACCGTATAATATAATATTATACTATATTATTATAATACCATCGATATTATAGCATAATATTACACTGTGTCTATGTCCGTCGATCGTTGAGCTAATATTATCGATACTTCGTATTAACATAATACATTAAGTGTATATTATAGTGTATATATATAATATATTATATAGTGCATATACCTACTAGCTACACTGTATTATTAAATAGAGTATATATATATACTATATAGACTATATTCTGAAGGGGTGTACCCGTGGTTTTTCAATGATAAAAGGTTAATATTTTACAACTAGGAATAAAAAAAAAATATAACTTGAAATTAAGAGAGGGTTTTTTTTAGCCTCTGTCGCCTCTTGAGTAACGCCAGCGATATGATAGACGTTACAGTTACCTAGGTTATGATAGCGGTTTTAAGGACTTAATAATAATCACTGAGCCTCCGAGGTAACCTGCTACTAATTGAATATTTGACATGTCGGCATTTTAAGCCTTTATAATCACTGACAACTTCACCATTTCTATAACAATTAAATATATGTTAGAAATGTTCAACAGAACCAATTTTTTGGTTTTAGTTTTAATATTTGAGTAAATTAATATATAATCAAATTTAAAGGTATATGAATTTTATCTAGTGCACCTCGTAAGTTTTTATTGATATTTTATTTTTTATTTTATGAGATCCCGCTTTGAACATTAAATATTAATAAAACCCTACAAGATGCACTTGATATAATCAATACCTTTAAATTTGATCTAAGTTCAATTCACTCTAATATTAAAGTTAAAAACACAAAATTGGTTTCGATATTCGGATATTCTGTACGCATTTGTAAGGCGGAGAATGTACACAATATACGTGGGTTTGGCGGGTTTAAATATATAATAAGCAACGCATACAATTTTGTTTCATATTTATATTCATAATAAGTAATTACATTTTGCAATGGATACATTTATTTGGTTTTAAGGGGATGGAAAGGAAATATCAACGTCTTTACAATATTTTATTAGTATTAAAGGTTTACGATGTAACCCAATCGGGCATTTTTAGGTTTTAGTGTGTGACCTTCTAGGGAAAAATAAAAATACAATATATTAATATGAATAAACAAATGTAATTCAAATGAAAAGTATATTGTATAAGTATATGATATTTAACAAAAAAAATAATTATTAAAAATGATCTTAAATAATAAAAAAACTTTTTCTTATCTTTTTGTATGAACACATTATAATTTTTGCATAACACATTATAAACATTGTAATTTTTTGTTTAGTAGTTAGGATTTTAGATTCTTAGTGGAGCAATGCATTATTGTATTAATGTCACAATAATTTGTTTTTTTTATACACGCGAGATTCAAAATCTCTTTTACATTCTTCATTATTATCAAATAAACAATAGGAACCTTGTAACAAAAGTTTTTACTAATATTATTAGTTAAGTTTTATTTAATTCAATTACAAAAACTTTAAAACAGACTTAATTTAAATTTAAAATAAAATTAACAAGTTAATGGTCGCATTAAAAATGAATTGTAATAACAAAATCATAACTATTAGGAAACTTTAAAATATTATAGTGATTAGAAACCTAGGAAAAATCGAAGTGAGTTATAACCGTTATAAGCATTAGGTAGGTTACCTAATATTCTTTTATATTCTGAACGAAGCGCTAAATGTATTGATTTACATTAATTTGTTTTTATTTTTTATTTGTGTGTCTGTGTATACGTTTTAAGTTGAATAGATTCTTCGGTCATTAACTTTGGGGGTGGTTTCTGTTAGTAAAAGTAAGAAATATTTTGGAAGTTTTTATGTTTGGGAAAATTCTGTTATTTAAATTTAAAAAAAAAATAGGGAAACATTTATATTTTTACGCAAAACCAGAACGATTGATAGCTAAATGAATACAGCCAATATCGTCAGACTGTGGTATGACTGTGCAAATATTCTTCAGACAGTTGGAGTTAATATATACTTTACTTCGGCTTATCTTAATTCTTAATAAACAAGTACTGTAGTAAATCACGATGGGACCGTGGACCCAGTAGGGTCACACGCTAAACGAATACCATCTCAAAATAATAATATATTAATATATATTTTATGATATGACAAATATCATGTGACGCGTATTGCACAATATTTAGGTATTGACCAAAGACAGCGTGACGGTGTCTGTGGACGCCGTGGTCTATTATCGGGTGTGCAACGCTACGATATCGGTGGCCAATGTGGCCAACGCTCACCAATCCACCAGGTTATTGGCTCAAACCACATTGAGAAACGTCTTGGGCACCAGGCCGTTGCACGAAATCCTCAGCGACCGAGACGCCATATCTAAGACCATGCAAGTGTCGTTGGACGAGGCCACCGAGTCGTGGGGCATCAAAGTGGAACGGGTGGAAATGTGAGTTCACTATTTTTCATTAGTCCATATAAGAACGATGACGACACGTCTTATACGTGCACGTGTGACAAACATTTCAGTAAGGACGTGAGGTTGCCAGTTCAGTTGCAGAGGGCAATGGCGGCGGAAGCTGAGGCGGCCCGAGAAGCACGAGCTAAGGTCATCGCGGCCGAAGGTGAACAGAAAGCATCGCGAGCGCTCCGCGAAGCTTCAGAAGTTATAAGCGACTCTCCGGCTGCTCTACAACTCAGATATCTACAGGTATATATGATTTTTCTGTGTTATACAGTTTATATTTCATACCGTAATATTATAAAGTTTCAATTAATTATTTGTGTCAGGTATAATTATTTTTAATAATTTTTCAAGTTTATTTTACGTAGCTGTGCGGTGTATGGATTGGCCTTCAATATACATACATTTCGCTACTATATAGTGTATGTTGATAATTCTGTAAAAACTACAGGCTTTTAAATTTCAAGGACTTAATGATATTTTTTGTAAATATGGCTGGTACCTATTGCATCCATTAATAGTGTGAAAACAAGAGAAATGTTTTTTTAACGATTGGCCTAGTGGTGGGAAAAATTGGCCTTTTTAATTGTTTCCACATTATTAAAAAAACGGAAATGATGCCTCTGACTGTTGTATTTTCCTTAATCATTAGTATAAATGTTTATATATATTGTAAATTGTATATTATGTATATAATCGTACAGCCGAAGTATTGAGGTATTGGTACAATTCATAATATGCCTATTTTGTATTTTTACAATTATAATTAATGTTTTAAGGTCATAATTAGGGCTCGGAAGTTGATGCATTTTGCATTTTTTTTTTAATTTATGTAGTCATTAATCTATCAAGCTAAAAATCCGATTTAGATGGTCTACTAAAATAACCTGAAATCTTTATTTTGCATTTTTTTGCATTTTTTGCCTTTATTTCTCATTGATATCATTTTATCACGGTCCTACATTTTAAATCATTTTTTTTTCGACAAATACGTCATTTTTCTAAAATATAACGAAATTTTCTTTTACATACATTTAATGCTTAATTTTTTTCATTAACTGTGAAAATGTCATAAAAATAAAATATACCTAATATTTTATTTTAACTTTTAATATAGCTTATTGTTGTTAGTGTTACGAAAATAACTAGGTACACTAAAATTACTAGCCGTGGTCGAGCTGTTTATCTCGCAATGTTTGAAATATGGTGTATTTATAGTTTATATTTTATAGACTATAGTATATTTATATTTATAGTGTATTATTGTAAACAATAAAATGATTATTTTTCAATAACAGCTAACACGTATTGTAGCCGCTATATTTTGTATGATATAATTTAGTATTCGACCGTCTCGCGTAACGTGTTGTTGACCGTTGTCCTGTCTTAAGAACTTTTCTATTAAAAAATGCCTAAAAATAAAACTTCGACTAGTGCTCGTTTACGTGCGTTTGTGTCTGAATTCGGAAGTGAAATTTTTTCAACTGATGGATATATACTTTTTTGTAAGATATGTGATGTTAAGGTAGCCGCAGATAAAAAGTTCACTGTGGAACAACACGTGTCACGTCAAAAGCATATACATGGTATTGAGCGTAAAAATTTACAAACTGAAAAATCAAAAAATCTAAGTTTACTGACACAACCATCCAGAAAATGTACATTTAATTATGATTTGTGTCAAGCCCTTTTATCGGCTAATATTCCGTTGAATAAATTATCCAACGACTGTTTCCGTAATTTTTTGGAAAAATATACAAGCAGAAAATAGAGTAGGACAAGATATAAAAAAAAAATTAAAATCCGTTTTGGATAAAAATACGGGCTTTAAAACGATGACAACAATTTCAAAAATTTTGAATGGTGAAAACGTGTTGAACCAAAACTTTCCAGACGACCTCAATAATTCCGATATTGCTCGTTTTCAATTTGCACCAATTACATCAGTAGATGTAGAAAGAAGTTTCTCAAAATATAAGAATTTACTTTCGGACAATCGCAGGTCATTTACTATAGAAAATATCAAACATGCACTTATTGTTCAATGTAATAAATTTGATTAGGTTTTTTAATTAGGATCATTTTTATATTTTGTTTTAAATATTTTCGTAGGGTATTTATGGTTTATATTTAAATAACAATTTTTAACAAGATGTTAAATAAAAGGTTTTTTTTTCTTAAAAATATAAAATAAGTCATTTTTTTGCATTTTTTAGTTTATTAAGTCATTTTATATCATAATTTGACAATTGTTGGGTCATTTTTTGCAGTCATTTTCCATCATTTTTAGGTCATTTATTCATATTTTTTTAGGTCATTTTTTAAGGTTCTTTAGGTCATAAACTTCCGAGCCCTAGTCATAATGTTTGTATTATTTTTAATAAATAATCATAAACGTATTTCATTTTCTTTTTTAGACATTGAACACAATATCAGCTGAGAAGAATTCTACAATCGTATTCCCACTGCCAATCGATATTATTTCATTTTTTACGAGACCAAGAGAACCACGAGAATCACGAGAACACCGAGAATCACGAGAACACCGTGAACAAATGAAACCAGATCTGCCAAATCTAAGCAGTTAAATGTATATACTCATCACACCCGCTAAAAATTCAATTAACTTATGTAAATCGACGACGTTCTTCATATACGTATTATGATTATCAAACATATGTATGTTTATTTGCCTATTTAAAATACATATTATATATTATGTATTAGATAATAATAATTATTATTATATCGACACGATATTTTCATTATAACTTATAAGTTATACAACCAATAATTCGTAATATACGTATTAATGGACAGTATACCTAATAAGCCGGCATTGATTTACCTAATTTTAAACCATATATTATGGAAAATATTGAAATACAAAACAAATTTACCTATTACAATAGTTATTTTATGAATAACTAAAATGTTTGAAATTTAAGTTATAACATATTTATTTTCCATAAAATTTAAGTTTATACCCAATATCTGATCTAAAGTTGTATTTAATATTATCATTATTAACTACTAAGACTATTTAAAATAATCCAAGGGGCGGGTAAGTGTTGGCTATAAGAACATATAAGAGGTATTCAACGTGTGCGTCGCGGCTCCCAGGGGCGTCGGGAGAGTTGTTGAATGGAGGAAGCCGTGTTAAAGCACCGGAAACCAAAATTAATGTATATCAGTAGTCTAATTAATATAAATATTTTTTATAACCGTTAAAGCAATTATAAAAAACGATAACGAAACACATTACCCTACTACATTATGTAGTTTTATTTCTAGTATTAAAGCCACTGTTATTATCACCTATATTGCAGAGTATGACATTGTATCTGTATTTTTAAAATTTTTTCATAATAATTTGAGAGTCGTAAAAATATTGTGAACACATAAAGGAGCTGCGGGATGAAAAAGTTTGAATACCTCTGGGCTATATAATATTATAGTTATTGCCTTATCAATTCAAAATATGTTTGTAAACTAAATACTAACAAATCACCAATCACCGTACCAGTGGCGTGGCGAACTTCCTTAACTTATGAGGCACAATAATTTATAAAAGTAATTATAAATACTTATATAAATAATTACGTATTTACTTAAATGGAAACTGAGAATGATTGGCTTAATCTTGGTGTGTACTTAATAAATTATTTATTATATGTGAAATGCCCCTAGTCTCCAGGACGCCCACCACCCTTTAAGCTGAGGCACGTGCCTCAAATAAAGTCCTTCGTCACGCCACTGCACCATACTATATGGAATAATATATTATAGTATTATAGTATCTATATTTTAGTACATTGTTATAATTACTGATTATACCGAACATTGATGTATGCAAATATGCAATTAGATTACTAGCGTGAGCGGAAAACTTTACTCACAGTCCATAGTAATTATGAAATACGTATAAGATATTATGATTACACACGGGCCACGACTGTAATAATTTTGATTTTATTATATTACATAATCTAACAATATATGCACATATTCTATTAAAACTCACTGAAACATAAGGTTGTATAATTTACTTTGTTGTATTTAAATATTTTACTAATTACAAAATGTTTAATAATAACTTTTGACATTTTCATCGGCTAATTAAATGGTTTTATTTTATTGCGTGATTTCTATATGCACGTGTCTGGCTGGAAACGCTATATTTAGATCCAAAGTTGTAAAATATACTTAAAGCAATTATTTGAATAAATACTCAAATACAAATATATTTCATGTACCTATTTAAGATAATATGGTATTTAAAATACTACACAAACACTTAAAAAAAAGTTTTTGGAATACTTTTAAAATACTTTTGGTTTTTTATAGTAGGTTTGTAATGAACGTAATATAGTAGGTATATAATCTTTATATTTAGTTTATTTTTTAAATAAATGCTTATTACATTTTAGAAACATAATGTTTTCAACATTTTGGCCAGTCACATTAGGAGTTATACTTATGTTTTTTGTTATGGTTGCTCCACCCGCACTAAATACGTAAGAACACTAAATAAAACTATTATTCAATTATCGTAGTAGGCAATAATATTTTTCCAACCAAATTTTTCAAATAAAATAAAATGTTCGAAAAAAAGGCCAAAAGTATTCAATAAAAATAAGTATTGAACAAGTATACAACAAAAAGGATTTAAAATATTATTGAAAATGCTTCATGCTGAAAGCATTAAAAAAATCATTTGAATACTTATACTCAAATACTTCATAAGTCATAACACGGCAATATAACTTGCATAATATTAAATGAAACCAATTCCTATGATGTCCGCGACGGTGCGCGACCATCGCACGCGCGACTCAAGCTGTTACGATCTCGACTGCTCTGACAGGTGTCAAAACGCGGTCGCCCGGGGTCTGGTACATAAATTCAATATTTTACTTACGTCAAAATGCCACCCTCCAAGTCAGTTTCCTTTTCACAAGAAGAAGATACAAAACTTGCTGAATTGGTCAGTCAACATCCATGTATTTTCGATGTGGAACACAAACTTTATAAAAATCAAGGAGTGAGAGATAATGTTTGGCAGAAAATATCCGAATATATGAACAAGAGTCGTAAGTATACCTGCATACCCATTGCTACTGCATTATAATAATTATTATTCTACTAAAAAATAAACTAATTACTAAATTATAGTACCCATACAGTAACTGTATATAGGTGCATAAACAGATTTGTCGTTTCTTGTAATATTTCTAATTCTTGTATTGTTTCTAATATACAATGCGTTATACGCAAAATCGGTTAAAAAAAAATATATCTGTACCCAGCCCAAAAAAACATATTTATATTAAAAAATTTGAAAATGTAAACATAATACATAAGTTGTGCTACATACATTATAATTCACTAAATAATTAATATTTTATACGTCTTGTACAAAATGTATAATATTATAATAATAATAGTATGGTCTTTGGAGTATATATTTGTTGAATTTGATGGTTTTGAAACGAAACAGAAAATTGGACTGTTGAAAAATGTTTTGAATTCGTCTCGTATAAGACATCCCTAAAAATTGGCGTATTTTCTCGTTACTGTAATTTCAACATATCGTTTAATCTCTATTCTATGATAACATTTGTTAACAAAAAGAAATACACTTTAAAAATTACTCTTTTGCATATAAAAAACGCGGACGTAAAATCTGAGTATAGACTGACGAAATTTAAATAGGTTTTCAGAGTTTCTATCACTTCACTAGATCAATTAGTAAAATAGCTGGAAGAATAACAAATCTGAATTCTTTTGATCCGCAAGTGATAGAAAAAGACAAAAAATACCACTTTATTTTTTTATAATTTAGGTATAAAAATCAAAAATTTAAATCGTCAATAAATAGCTCAAAAACAGCCAAAATATTTTGAAAATGTTATTATGTTTAAAATATATGCTAATATAAATATTTGGTGATATTACTAATTACTATTATAATATATAAACAATTATGTTTATAACAAAAAAAAACCAAAATCGATTATTCGAGGATTGGTATTGCGTAAATATTTAATATTCCTGCTTTTTAAAAAAGTTTTTCCTGTTTCAAGAAAAGTATGGAGACTATTTACTTTTTTTTGAACTACTTAGTTCCAAATTAGATTCAATTTTCTACTTAAAACCAACCTCAATACCTATTGAAATTTCAATTATTTTGATTGTACAATGATTGTGTGTGTTTTTTTTGTGTGTCTGTTATCAGCTTTTAGGACAGTGAAAATGTTTGTATTTCCTTCAAAAGTATCTTTTCTGATAGGAAATAAATCTAGTTAGTATTTTGTGGGGTTAAAAAAATAAATGTAAAATTCAATTTTGATGAACGTTTGAAGTCAAAAATTTTACAACATTGGATATTCACTCGATTTCGAACAAAAACGATAATAACTGAAAATACTCGAAATTTACGTCATATTTTTATTTTATCAATATTTCATCCTATACTTGATGAACTTTTCAAAATATTTTGAGTTGTTTTGATTTGTTTATGGACATAATCAATTTTTTTTTTCCTATAAATGTCAATAAAATTTTATTTGTTGGGTAAAAAAAAGTGAAAATGTAATACATTGAATTCAAATTTAACACCATCCATCACAGAGACGCACTTGTAACCTACTGTACAGCAGAGTGACACCAACTTGCCCACCTTTTTCTGCCTGTATTAAGTGCGTCTACAGACACACACAATAACAAATATCATTATAAAACCAATTCATTCAACGATCCGTTCAGAATCTAAAATTAAATTGTAATTTTATTATAGTAAAATGTGCATGACGTGTTGACTGTAGAGTGTATAGACCCTTCTCGGGATACAAACGAGTTGAAATAATAGGTTTTCTGTTTTACCCTTTCTGTACCGTCAAACGATATGAAAACACAAAAGGTAGCGGCAACCCTCAGGCATTATGGACAAATATTCCATGAACAGTTTATTTTCAAATACTCCAAGAACAGTTTATTTTCATTAAATATCCGATAGGTACCAATAACCAGCAAATCTCAAAATTATTTCTCGTGACTTACAATTTCATTATATAGGTTAATTATTATAACATAACAGTCATATTTGTAGACATTGTTTATTAGACGCGAATAATTTGAACAATATTCGGCTGTCTTTTTGTATAATGTATATAGAATATTACCATATTTTACTTCCTATCGTTATTGCCTATTTATATCATTTTAGTTGATGATTGTCGTAAGAGATGGAAGAACATGAAGGATACTTACAACAAACACAAAAGAAATAGAAAATCAGGATCACGATCGTCGGTGAAAAGCAAACCATCAAAGTGGGCACTATCACGTTCGCTTTCATTTCTCGACGTTGTTTCGTGTGAACGAGAGTTAGTAAAAAAATTCTTTTACACTGAGTAGTTAAAAATAACGTATGTATTTTATCGTTAAATCGTTCTGTGAATGTTTGTCTTTAGCCCTCAGTCAACTAATGTGTTCATTGCTGAAAAAGAAGTCGAGAGTGTAGTCGAAGACGCGGAAGTTCAGGAACTGAATGGTACATTTCTTCCATCAGTTCCATCTACGTCGGGAAGCCATGTGGATCTTTCAGAACAGAGAGATGTTTCAAGACCCGGAAAAAGAAAACTTATCACCAAAAAATGCCCAATCAACAACTGGGAGCATAATGAAGAGTGGATCGTGTTGTTAAAAAAAGGGATCGAAGAACGAAAAATAATTTTTGAAACCAATAAATTTGAGAAGGACGATCCGATCGACGCTTTTTTTAAGAGTATGGCATCAACGGTAAAAACGTTTTCTCCGAGTTTAAAAATCAGAGTGAAAAGGGAAGTTTTTGACATAGTTAACAATTTGGAGTTTGAAAATAACGATAACAATGATTCAACCTCAAGATCAAACGATAATTCTGAGTATTCATCTTATAGTAACTTAAGTACACAGTCATATCTATCAGGGTTTACGAAGTATAATATCCCAACTCCTGTGTATATTTCTCCAGAAGTGACTAACAATCAAATAGTAGAAAACAATTGTATTATGCAGTTTGAAGAAAATTACGATGAAGAAACTCAATTGTAAAACGTTTATTATTTACTTAATATAGAAATTACATTTTATCGTCCTTTTTGTGTATACTAGGTAGTAGATACACCGTATCTATAGGTTGGTTAAAAATAATTTAGTTCGAAAAGTTTGTTATTTTCGTTTGAGATTTATAAAGTGCGAATAAGTTATAATAATATATATATGTGTGTATTATTTAATTTCGAAATATAAATGTATTTACTGATAATTAATTATGAATTCATCTCACATATTTACTTCTCAGTATCAAACTGGTCCACTGTTAATAATTAGTCTTTTATTGGTACCAAAAGGCAAAAACAGATGAACAAATAAGATAATTTACATTGAAATTTTGATTTAAACTAGTGACCAATGCTGTATAACTATGTGTAGTAAAATTATTTTTATGTATGTAAAATAAAGTAGGACGTACATATTTATATGCAGGGCAATTGCATGCCCATTCCTCTTTCTTCTTCAATAATGCAATTATTGAAAATCTGAATTTTGGAATTTTCAAATATAGTTCAAGACCTTAAGACTACTTGAGGAGTGTCCAGTGGAAATACAAACTTGTGTTTTTCAATTGACAAACACCCTTTTTTACTGTAAATTATTTAGTGGATAATTTTTCTAGAAATGTTAACGTATCAGAATCAAAATTAGAACGAGTAGTTTCTCACTTCTTAGTTACTTAACTTTGTTTTCATAGGTCCATATAATAGGTTTGGATCATGATAAAATATATATATATTGTCAGAGTTGTATTAGTTTTTTATTAGTTTTTTTACAGTTTTGTATTAGTTTTTTCAATATGCGCGTCTCCTTCACCTCAGACTAATGTCGCAGTTCTCCATTTCTGATTGGTTGATTTTTGTCCATGTTATATATGTATGTATATTGTATATATGATTGACAGCGGAGAGAGCGGGGAATGAATAGGTGTCAAAAAACTGTAATAAAAGTACTCGTTCAAATTTTTAATTAAGTACCTAAAAAATATCCTCCAAATAATTTACAGTAAAAAATGGGGGCTTTCATTTGAAAAACAAAAGTTTTTATCACCTCAGGACTCTCGTTAAGTAGTACAAAAATCTCAACATTTGAATAGATGAATTATTAAAAGAAAAACGGGTGTGAGCTGCTCTTCAGTGTCCATTTTTTTCGCTTGGTGAATCACCCTGTGTATATCAATTATAGACTCTTGATATTCATGACTGTTTTTCAACCAATTTTTTACTATAAAATACAATACATGAGTTGAATATTGAAGCATTAAAATTGCTGTAAAAGGGAAAGCCAGCACAAAAAACAGTGGAGTTGTAAGTTTTTTTTTGTTTTTATATAATTATTAATGGTTGTATAATTTATAGTGTTCTTGCATTACGCATGATCAATCGATTTCGAGACTTCGGTAAATGCAATACTAATACAAACCAATCAATTTCAAGTTGCGACTGTCTGGTTTAGACTGCAGTGCGAACATAACATATAATATTATAGTCAATGCAATAAGTAATATGCACGATGGACTATAATCTACCGTGGCAATACCTAACTAATTTGTAATAATAATATTATTGTGTAGTTGACCGCGGAAACGTACCTAAATTGCCTATACATTACGCCGTGCAACAAAATATTATCATACCATAGGGGTGGAATAATAAAATACGGTATTACGAGAGAATCTGATTTATTCGATTGACGAGAGACTGTTACAGTGTCATAACATAAATCGCTGCTGCATTACAGCCATCGTTATATTATTATAATATCGTTTTTATTATTATGTTTTTTTTTCATTTTACGTGCTGGCTCGAGACAAAGTCTCGTGAGCTGTGAACTTTACAGTCTCCGTACATTACAATTTATAATGTACCTACCGATTAATACTTTTGAAGGCCACGTCCATCAAGAATCTGGAAATTATTCGCGTGCCATCAATACTATTGCTGACGTCGATAAAAACCAATGAACAAAAATGATCAATTACAACATTAGAAATTTACATATAGAACATATTACATATATAGAATTTTTTTTTTGATGTCTGTGGGCCAGATAAAATTTGTCAACTACAATTTGATGTACCCTGCAATTTATTATGTACTTCATTCGAATCATAATATTATAACTACTGACCGTATATTATAATAATATTAACATTATACTGAGGACGGTTGTTTCACGTATACGGAGTCTGCATATTATGTATTTCTATGTACCGAAAACTAAATGTTTTCTTCGGACAGGGTCACCCCAAAATTCTACTGGCATTATCACCTTCCTCTCACTAACACACACATAAAACTATAACACTTAAATTTAACCCCAATTTGTTTTAATTCAATTAATTTAATATTTCCTATAAATATTGGTAACAGTTTTTTTGCTTGGTCTTAGATCTTAAAAATGTAATACAATCAGTTCCTCATAAATTGGTTATTTACCAATTAAAAAATATCGAACATACATAGTCACAATATTTTTATAAACGTTTAAAGTGATAATTTTGACAAAATCACGTTAATTTGAAAATTATTTTGTAACTGAAAATTCATATACTCTTTAATATTCATACTTAAGATTTGCAAATGTAATATAATGTTTCTCACTAGCTGTTATTACCTACTAGAACTAAAAAATAAAGTTAATAAGATTGAAAATGTCAAATATCTATACATAGTTCATAAACAGTCAATGCTATTATAAAAATTTGGAGAAAATTGTAAGTATCTAGGGTTATTCGTTTTTGAGATAAGAAAATCGATTTAGTCAAAAATTAGTTTCGGGGTAAAAATTACCGTTTTCCATATTAATATGAAAATTATTTGGAGTTTTTAATTTAACCTCCCAAAAGTGCCGTCTATATTTACTTTCCTACCAGAAAGTATATTTAAGTTGAAAACCAAAGTATTTTTCTGCTATTAATCGTGTATTTTACATACACAAAAATCATTGTAAAATCAATACATTCAACACTCCACTCACAATTTAAAACAAGATATAATATATATTTATATTTATTTAAAAAAGTTTATTTCAAGAAGTAAAAATATAAACAAAAATCATAACATAAACAACAATAATATTATAGGTTCATAAATAAAACGAATTACAACGTTCAAACTTCAAAAGTACACATTTTTCTTTTTTTTTGAACTTCAACGCGTACATAATCTCGCAAGGTCCACGCTCGGTTTATGACGCTTAACACTTTTAATTTTAGAATTTTTATTTTATCAACCTTATAGTAGTCACCAGTATAAAAATAATTAATAATAATAATATATATTATCACTATCCAGTCCGTTACGTATAAAACGTATCGTAAAAACTTATTTAAACGTACCTACTTATGTATTATATTGTATATATAAATTAGCCTATCATATAATATTATGTTATATTATTTTAGACAGACTTTGAGTGGCTAGAAAATAATATATAAGACTAAAATGTAATAATAATATATTATATACATATTGTATTATATAGTTATACGCGTCAACGATATAGTTTAAATAATATATTAGATTTTATATGTGGAAAGGCTGGAAATAAATCCGGTGGTGAACACGCGGTTTTATGCCTTTCACGTCTGCAAAGGGGTGTATTTCCGGGAGTTCCTGTCGGAAACCGTAACGTTCGTGTAGTCCGGCATGTTGTCGAACAACCTCTGCACCTTGTCTTCGACGTCTTCGAAATCCGCACCGCCGACGGAGCCACCGCCGCCGCCGCCGAAAGACGTCTGCTCGAATCCGGCAGCTGCCTCGTCGTGTTCGGACTTGTCGGCCGCCGTGGGCGAAGTGGCGATTGTGCACGCGATCCCGGTCATGCACCGGATGGCCGACGCGCCGAGGGCCCGGGAAGCGTTGCAGGACGGCATTTCGATTTCTTCTTCCATGATGGTCTCGGCGGTCGCGGAGCCCACGGGCGAGTACACGACGTTGCCGTAATCGTGACCCGCGAAGTCGGCTGCAGTCGTTTTGCTGCCCTGCTGCAGGAACGTCGTGAACGAGTGCGGCTGGTCGAAGTACGAGAAAGACGACTTCAGAGGCTGTAATAGAGAAAAAGAGCGCATTTAGCGATACTCGACAATAATAAGCGCGTTTCAATTACGAAAATGCAAAATGTTACACCGAAAGTGGCTGGTGAGTGGTAGATAATATTATTTAAAATACGTTTATCAATGTTTGTGTATATGTAATATTACTGATTATTTTTAATGCTGACAATATGGTACCTATTGTGGGTATAGTGAACAGAGATAGACATATAGTACTACGTATACACGTACCAAACCGAGAGCCCTAAAATATACGTTTTCCCATACTCAAACTAATTTAAAAACAATCTATTATCATTGTATACCTATATATACTATTATACCTATGTATTCTATTCATTCTATACTATGTACGACGAAGTGACGACAAATAAAAGCGTCTAATGCAAATACATTTTTAGTGAACTAGACGTCGATATTGGACCTTTTAAGTATAAATATACAATATACATCCAATCCATAAATGTACCATGTAACCTTAGGTATTCTGCTTTAATAAATGTCTAAAATTTTTTAGCAATGTTGAAACTAGTACCTAATTTGTAACAACATTTTTTAAGGGTAAGATGAATACCCTTAAACAAATAAATATGTAAACATGTTAAATTAATGTAAATAAACGTCACAACAGAAAATTCAGAAGAATACAATCAAAGCTAAACGCGATTCGCCTGTTGATAATTGTATTTGATATTTTTTGTATATTACCTTTCCGTCGTCCAAGTTTTCCTGCTGGATTGTATGGTTGTCGTTCACGCTGCTTGTACTCACAGTACTCGACCGACCACATGAAGTAGAACCTGTCATGATAGGACGCATAACAATTAGTTTTAGATATTTTTCTTTACTTACATTATTGAAATTAACGTTATTAAATAACTTACTGCTCGAGCTCTGTAGACTAAGACTACTGGATGGTCTTTTAGAATGATGTTCTGAACCACTTCTTTTTGTCAAGTTTTCGTTTGAAATTTCAGAATCTGTAATTATACATTTTTAACGTTTAATTTGACGACTTTGAACAATATACAACTATCAAAAGTTAGTATAATAGTTTACACATTTCAACGAGTATAATATTAAAAAGATACAATACTAAATATTAATGCGTTAAAAATTCTTACGTTTTGACTTGTTTTTGCCAAAGAATTTTTTGATGCGATCGAACGGAGTAGGTCGTTTTAATTGATCTTTCATGCGTTGTTGGATTCGATCATATTCAACTCTCATTTGATTCAGTTGTTCCTAAATATTAATAAAAATATATTTACACGATCATGAGAAATTAGTGTCCCACACCACCTGCTTACCTGTTTCTCTTTGAAAGACTGCTGCACGTCATTTCGGTTTTTCCACGTTTCGACTAGATTTTCCACCTCATTAATGGTTAGAACGTTATTTTTGAAATCGTGTATGATTTCCAACAGCTCATCTTGAGGCGTAGACAACATTTGATTACTGCCTATACTCAAAAAAATAATTTATAGTACATTTTAAAATTTAAATGGTAAATTTAAAAAAAAAATTATGCATACCACGAGAGCTAGGAATCAAGAAATCGTTAGGTCTGTTTCCAGCTGATTTGTTAATGATACTATCGTTGAATGATAGATTTGCTCTTAAATAATTGGCAGATCCCAAACCTTCAATAAGACACGAAATAGAAGCTAATTATAATTAAATATTCACAAGGGAGTTGATTAAAAAAGTCAATTTGAGTTTAAATGTAGTAGTGGCAGAGATTTTTGACAACAGCTATTAAACTTAATTTGACTACCTAAAGTTTTGATTCTGAATTTTAACTACATGGTCTACATAGTCACTGTTTTAAAGTAATAGGGACCGGGTGTTTATGACGTTTGTATTAGTTTTTTTGGAATACATACTTTTTACGATGATTTTCTGAATATAAGAAGTGGACATTTATATTTTATGGGGGCCAGTTTTAAACATTGTACGAGATGTGATAAAAATCAAAAATGTACGTTTCTCACCATACCCCTGATGAAGCAAAAATAAAATATATCACGGTTACAAGCCGATAACAATCATCAGGAGCAAATTCTATAGCGGAAAACGTTTTTCAGAATACAACCACCAACGCGATTGAAACATTGAAAAGGTTGAAATTCGTAAGCGCTTGGTGCGGTATGTGAATTAACCGTAGTATAAGTCATAAATATTTATACCATTGGTACTCCGTGATATAAGTCCGTGATAACAAAGATTATATATTATATAATTGTTGTGATAGTAACATAGGAACAATTTTATTTTTACTTATTTAAATATAAAATGTTTAATGTTATTATACCACGGTATAGGTATTGGGTATTGGAACTGAATAGACAAAACGCTGGGTCATGGCGTTGCAAACGTTTGCTTCTTTGTTTACCAAACAGACAGTCTAAATTTCTCTGTCATCAAACGTTTCTAACGTTTACCGCTATAGAATTTGCTCCGGTATTACGATAGATTTCCATGGGACCATGCGCCGCAACTTCGGGGCCCTATTATAGTGAATATAAATTCATATCCGGTGGGTAAGTGGATACTTACTGGAGGAACTCATTTCCAAGTAACCCAACGGTGACGGGGTCGGGTCGACGGGCGAGGAAGGCACCGCCGGATGGGTGGGAGACCACGCACCGCTCGCCGGACTGTAAGGCCGGCCGTTGGTGGGCACCTGGTAGTTGTTGGCGAAAATGGACTGCGGCGGCGGTGGTATCTGGTAATTGAACATGGTCGCGTTGGAAGTGAGCGGCGAGCCCACGTTCGTGTAACAGTGGTTCTGCTGCGGGTGAACGCCGGCTGCCGGTTGTTCGGCCTGCACCGGCCTGGGCGCGGGCGGCACCAGGTAGCTGTCGTTGAGCGGCCGCGGCAGCATGTAGTTGGCGTCTGGGTCGTCGCCGGCCGGCTGCTGGTGGTGTCCGTCCGATATGCCTTTGAGTATGCTGTACATGCTGGTCAGCTCGGTCATCTGCACATACGCCCGCAGTGCCTGGGCGAGCTTCTGGTGGTTGGACGCCTCGGCCACGTCCGCCGGCGTTAACTGCGACGAGTTCCGCAGTTGGCACGCCTGTTCACCGCCCGGGCTCTCCAGCAAGTGCCACGACAGTTTCTCCAGCCCGTGTTTGGCGGCGAAGTGCAACATGGTTGGGTATTCCTCGTGACCTGCGACCACATAATCGAAATTAAAAAAATAATATGGTACACCTAGGCATTAGGCGGCTAGGCACTATGTTAGGATATTATTATGGTTTACGACAACGAGCAGTCCCCGATTTGTACGTGCGGATCCTGGAGCGAACTAACTACATACGGTTAAAGTCTGAAGCCAGCCCTAATATATTTATACCCGAATTTTAAGGGCCTTCCGAGTTTTTATCCGGTTCACAATGATTCAATACATAAAATCAGAGATATTTTTGATAATATTGATTATTCACATTGTTTAATAACTATTCTGATAGGGAAACATTTTAATATTTTATTTTGAGTTGTGGGGAGGATGAGATTAATGCATTTATCCGGCTGTGGTCTTAATTCAAACAAAATATTATGCGACGTACCAAACATTTTCGAACATTCAAAAAATGTATGCAAGTACAATAATAATACTAATAATAATAATATAGACGTCGTGAAATATACAATCAATATTAAACCACAGTACTCACGCATAATTGTTTTTAAATAATATTCTATATATTGTGCGTTTATATAATGTTTGTTATGTATAATTATTGTGGACAGACTCTTATAATTTTTAAATTATTTATATTAACTATACATAATTTATTAAAAACTTGGTTTGTCAATAACTAAAGTATTTTGGTTTGACAGCAGGTTCTATCATAAAAATTTAGCTCAAAAAAAATTTTTATGAAGTGCGATTAATAATAATTTGTGTAGAGTTCATTATTGTTTTTTCGGTGTAACTATAAAGGTAAACACGGAAAACTTGGGAAAACGTTTAATACATTTTGTCAGAAACACTATGCCTTATGCCTACTATATATTATGTCATGCGATTATCAACTTACAGTATTGGAATCGAGATCCAGCTGGTTGAAGGAGATGAAAATTGGGCGGAACGTTCTTCACATAAGCCGTGACCAAAAACAAATCTAATTGCTCTCTATCGACGGGATTCAAGCCAAACGTCTAGAGAAAAATATACATTATTTATTTCGTTCGGAACCTATCATATTATATTTTTGTATAAAAAATAATTATCCTTACTTGACACAAAAAATTCAACGGATTGTCCAACGAACGGATCAATTGATCTAATTCTCTCATACGGCTCTCGCACTTCACCGAACGTTGGCCTAGCAACTGGCCATTTTTTTCGACGATAACGTTTACCAAGACAGATACTTGTAAACAACTTACTGTAATGAACAATAATGATATGAGATTATTGATTTATAAGAATTGTGCGATTGTATTGGCATAATTAATATAATAATATGTTAAACTAACGTGGCATTTTAAATTGTAGCGTATACGGATTTCTTCTCGTCACGTTTGTCACTTCGATTTTGTGTCCGTTTTTATCCACGGTGATTACCACATTGTCCTCCGATACCAACGGTTCTGATAATAAAACGATGAGTTTGTTTTGACCCTGTAACAGTTCATTGTTTAGTCACGAAATATGCTTTTTATAAAATAGACAAATTACTATAGTCCTGTATTATATTATGGTACCTAACAGGTGGGTTTATACTCACGATTTTTATCTTTTTGGGAGTAATGGAGAATTTCGTATCCTCTTCGGGTACACTAATCGCCTGTTGGACATGCATCGATTTGCTGAGAATATCCATAGACACTCCGTAAAAGTCACCAACAGATTCTCGATCTTGATCCTTGACGGCCATTTTTCTCCACTTATCGTAGTCAACCAATACTGTAATAACGAACAAAAATTATTTTCATTATATTCACATGTTAATAATATAATATGTAGGAAGGTGACACACACATAATACAACAAATACAGTAAATATTTGAAGACAAACCGCTACCTACCTATATACGGCTATACTATGGTATAGACTATAGGTTAATGTTAAAATAATTGTTAATGAATAACGCGGAAGTACGTGGAGCAACACTCACCAGTCTTATGTTGATCAGTTACGTCGGATTCTGCAACACCGACCAATAAAGCCAACATGCGATTCGTTTGCAGCAATGCGCTTAGACAATCGGAACGACCAGAATGTGCGAGCACCCGATCTAAAAATATCGGACAAACCAGTACAATTTGAAGCCGAGCTTGACTACACCGTTCCTGGCGCGGTGCTGACATTACATCGGACAACACATCTTCTAATCTTACTCTTTGAATTCTGGAATAAGTAAATTATGATTAATTACAAATAATAATGCATGAGAATTTAAGTCCTTATTGTGATGATGTCGTAGAAGAAAAAAAATTAATTTCACTAAATAACAATAGGTATTAAATATTTTTATAATCCAATAACAGGGGTTCATTTTTGGTAGTAGATTAAGTTAACTTACATGTATTGTAACTTATAAGTTAACAAAATTATAAAAGATGATATTACTTCAATATTTTAAATGATGGTTATTATGGTGTGTTAAATTGGTTTTTCAATATCACAATCTTAGTAAAATTAATTTGAATTTAAAATTCGTTAGACAAACGTGCTTAAAAATACATAAATTGTTTTAAACAGTAAAAATAATTCAGTTTTTTTTACCTAGGTACTAAGAAAATATACAATACACATATTTGAAAATATGACCATAGGTATAGGTAGGTAGGTTTGTAAACCAAAAAATAATTGAACACATCTAAATACGATGCATAACTACACTTTCGTTAAATAGTATGATGAGTAATAATTAAATTTAATCTGAGAGAAAACTACCTGTTGGACGACCATTATTATACTTTGACTATTGGACATATTCCAAAAATATACAGCAGTATAATACATATTATAGAGTTTATAAAATATAAGCTTAATTCCAAGAATTAAAACTTTTAAAATACCTACTTAAAATATGAGTATGTATTAGTCATTATAATGGTTCTAGAAATAGGTACTCTTACAATAAACATCTGCAGTATATTTTTTCAGCCACCCATGCAAAGTTAGAACATTCATTTTTAGAAACGTTTCGGCGCAAAATACTCTATATGTTCATAGATTTACCAACTACCAGGGCATAAATTACGGAAAGTTGAAGCTCTACATAGTGTATACAGTGATTTTAAATATGAACGAAGCGCTAAAATTATCATCAAAACTCGAGTGATCAGAAATCGGGATGACAGTAATACCTACTATATTTATGACATTATGAGTGTATAATATTAGGGGGGGGGGTTGCCCCTCAAGCTGTATTTCTAAGCAATTTTATACTGTTAAAAACAAAATTACAAAAAAATATCATCAAAATTGTCTGAAAATTATGACTTGCCCCCCCCCACGTTCACAGCCAGATAGCGAAATTAAGTAAAGTATTTAACAACAAAATTAATCCATCAATCGTTTATCTGACGTTTAAATGATTTACATAATTAAAGAAAAAATTATTGTCTACTGTCAAAACTCAAAACCTTATGGAAGCTAGAAACCTAACCTCTTTGAAACCCTTGGCCCAATCGAAGACAACACATTTATAAGACTTACATTATATTAATATGTACAAGAGTGCAACTTAATGTAAGAAAACCATTGTATTTATTTATACGTAGCTAATATTTGTTTTGTTCATTATTGTAATCCGCTGTACCAAAAAAAAAAAACTATACAAAAATCACTTTTTACTTACAAGTTGCAATAAATAATTATTCGATTTAAGATTACGATGGAATAAATGTATTATACGCGTACAAGGTAAAAAATAATAAATATAATTTGTGGCTCGTGCTAATATACCACTCTATGATTCTAACTTCTAAGACGTTGAAGTGACACTAAATTATTATATACATGATATACCTAACCTTAAAAACCGTAAATAAATTTTAATGAAGATATATACTAAATATGTCTATAATATTAATATATTATCATACAACATGCCATTATAATATGTCGTTAATTTCTTTTTTTTAGATAGCATATAATATGAAGTATATATTATATTATATTATATATGTAGGCATATAAAAAGTGTATCGTGTTTTTCCAAACATAATTATTGTTAATCGTTAACGATTTAATAATACTTAAACAATATATCGGGTCATCAGCTCACACATTAATAAAGTATGGAACAATAATTTTAAACAATATTCGTAAATGCAATAGGTCCATACTATTCAGTAATCACTAATTTCATACGACTTTTTCTCGGAGAGTATTAATGTATTATATTATATAATGCGTAGGTATAGTAGATAGATACACTTTATTAAATGCATGTTATTTACCTGTATTGTGATTTGTTTTCCTTTTGATTGAAATGTTGAAAACACTGGATGAGGAAATTAATCCACATCATAGCGGCTTCGCTGTCGCCGCTCGAGACGATAACGATGTCCAAACAGTCGGATTTCATGCCTGCAATCAAACAATACAGACGGTTTTTTGAAATTCAAATATTTACATAATTATTCCGATACATCGCTCACTATCTCTCTCTATCTCAATATACAATATACCAATATAAAAAACAATAATATACCTATAAGACAAAGTTCGATATTATACAACAAGACGCCGGACGACGATATAAGCCGTATTACTATAGTGAGTGCAGTGTACACTCTGCAGGCGCGTACCGGGTGCCTGTACATATATTTATTATTTACCGTTTGGCGTTTTCCCCCCTGAACTAGCCGTTATCTACATTGTGTGGTACTACTATATAATAGGCGTCTTCAACGTGCCGTGCTTTACACACACACATTATATTATTATTATTTTATTTTAATTTCTACCGGACAGTGGTTTCCTTCCGGTTATAGCGTCAATACAGACTGCTGCGTCTATCCTACCTGTGTATATTTTATATGTATTATGCAATACGTGCAGTATAGTCTCTCCGGCCAATTCATCACAATAATAATATATAAGTGCGTTTACACTATACCTGTTGCTATTATATCATATATATGTATAAAATATAAATATATTATCGTCATGATATATGTACATATTGTACACTACTGCTCCGCGATTTGCATATCCGGCACGTGAGTACGTATATATATATATAGGTAGCTATATATAATATGTATTGCTGACGGGGTTGGGACAGGGGCACGCGCGAGTCAGGCGCGACACTGGGAAAATATTATAATATAGATTTATATATTTAGGACGTGGCGCCAAAACGAACGTCGACGGTTTAAGTGTCAACGTCGCGTATAGTGTCACGCGGTGTAATTACTAATTAATATTATTATTATTATTAACCATCAACGTACGCGCGAAAAACGATAAAATAAAATGTGATTTTAAAATTCTACAGCTGCGCGCGCGTCCACCAGTCGCGCAGCAGTTTATTTTACGACTTTAGTTACAAAATTAATTTAAATAGGTAGAATATAATATAACGTATAAACTATAAACAGTTGAATTTTCATTAATAATTCAATACTAATGATAACACGTTTGTTTTTACGACGGACAGGCGACTTTTGGTTTGACAATCTATACACGTTTCTTAATCGTTATCCTACAGATTTCATTTAGACTCTACATATACCTATAGTAAAACGATATGTCAGCCCAGTCAAAATAGATAAAATAAATGTTCAATTTTTTAATTTTTAATTTTCTCCGTAGCAATAAACTGTTTGAGATATGTAGTTTCAAATTTAACTACTAACATATTTCATACATAAAAAAAAATTGAATTAGGTTAAAATTACAAAGTTCATAATCAATTTTAACTTACTCATTAATTATAATAGTTATTTAACTAATAACAAAAGTGTTTTCCAGTAAATTACGTAAGTGTTAAATAAACTAGGTACAATTACTAAGTTTCATTTATTGTAAAAATATTCAAAAGATTAAATTATAAAATATTATTTTCTGTATATTTACTCGTTTTATGCGAATTTAAAAGATAAGTTTGTCATTTATAAATGTTATTATTATTATAGGTAGTCTATTCTTAATTACGAGTTTTTTTTCAAACGAAAATATAGTGATCGCCTTAATCTATATTATTTATTTATATTATGCACTAATCCTATTCATTATTGAGGTAAAGGATAAGATTAAGATCGCATCATAATGTGTTATAAGTGAACATTGAAATTATAGTATTGGTGCAATGGTGCATGACGATGACAAAATAAAAATATTTTATCCAGGACGTATAAATAATAATAGTCTTTCATTTAGGTAGCTCGTGTGATCTTCAAAAGTTCTCGTATATAAACTTAATATAAGTTGTTTTCTACAAAAGTGGAGGGGGGATTCAATCGATTGTAAGATATTAAAAATTGCATATACCTATATGATACGTCATATAAATCGACGCGTGATAAATGGAAAAATTATAAAAAAAACATAGTGAAAAACAAAATACAAAATACTATTATTCCTCGTCTACTAAAGCGATACCTAAAAAATATTGTTAACCGTGACGAAAAAAACCCGAAAACTCTCACGACTATCGGAAGAGTGAAGACGTCGCGGGTTATACATTATATAATTTTAAAAACTCACTTATAATATTATATTATTATGTTATAGGTACTGCAGTAGAATCGAACGTGGACGGTCGGCCGTTGTGTCGGGTGGCGAGTTTTTATTGTCGTACGCGATTTATTATATCGTTCACACACGACTTGTAGGTACAAATTTACGACGCCGACAACGACTCGCACATGAAAAACAACTTGACGAAAACGAATTCTGACCAGACGGACCAGCGCCGGACGTGCGGACGGACGCAGACACTGACGAATATCAACACCGACGTCGACAAACACATTGGCGGACCGCGGTGATAATAATAATAATATTATCCGTGCGGCGGCGTTGCTTGTCGTAGGTGCCTCTACACAACTGTGCGGTTCGATTTGAACCTACACAGCGACAGCAACCGAAACGGCGGTTTAATATGAATATCATGTATACCTACCGCCACCACGCCACCACTACACACAACGTTTCGTATCGTATCGCATCATAATATACAGGGCAGTCCTTCGGATTTGCCAGGCCCAGGGCAAAAACCAATTTTACCATTTTTTTCAAACGGGAGGCCTCCCAATGTAAGCAAAGAGCGCGAGGCCCTGCTCACCCCCCTAAGGACGGCCCTGATAATATATAATGTATAATATTATTAACATACAGAAAATTATCAATTATAACAATTATACAACGATTAGTTATATACATAATATTATTAATCGTGCATATAAATATACATAATTTTGAATTATATATTATTTGCTGGAAGTGTGGCGATCGCGCGTCCGACGTCTATATAAATAATAATGATATAATATCCATACTTATATTATTATGTATATAATACTTATCGTTAAATCATCGTTCGAAATTGTATTGTGACGCATATATGGGAGTTAGCAGTTTCGGATAATATATAATATATATATACATCGATAGGCCCGACATTCCGACGATACCATATACATAATTCCATAATGAGTGCGTCATAAAACATAATATTATGAATCGTTGCACTATTGCAGGTTAGAGTAGCAAATAAGGTACTAGGTATATTATAAAAATTAAATAAAAGCTCATCGAATGGGTACACTATATTATTGTCGTAACTCATAAGTTTCGTATAGATAGTGTGAGTTTTTATGCTGAGATACAAATAATTATTTTGTAAACCATTCCGTCCTAGGCAAAAGTGCAGACAAGATTTTTTTTAGAGGGATGTTTTTGTTTTATATTTAAATATGACATATGAGGGTTTATAGACAATCTTTATTGTAGTCATTAATCTTAATAATAATGATATCAAATATATGAAATAGAACCGCAAATGAAAATATATTTTGTAGAAATCTAAATCAGATAGTATACCTACATAACATATTGTTTTTATTGATTAATATGTGCACCAACCCAGGTAACAAACCAATATTTTGCTGGCGTCCCTACAATACAGCTGTACCTATACCGTGTTGTCTTACGTTTTATCGAATTTTACAGATATTATTTTACACATAATATAGATATGAAGATAATAAGGTAATAAGAGGAAAGCGAGTTAAATATTATCATAATTTGGTTACGTTTGTATATTAGTTTTTATTTTTGTGTCATAAAAATTTTAATTTGTAAAATATTTTTATTTTATTTGAAGCTATTATAGAAGTGTTTAGTGAACATTTTAAAAATAACTTTAAGGAATGTTAAAAGTTCACAAATATATATATTATTAAATACAGACATAAATCCAGGACGTCTGTATGGTCATATTATTTTATGCATTCAACATATTTTATAGTTTCATCATGATGGTTTTTAAAATTAAATATGACCAGACAAAATTGTAAAATAAAATAACATTTATAAAAAAAATTTAAAATTAACCTTGTCCGACATTCATATTTGTTAATTATTATAGAGGAATATTTGAATTTGTTTGTTGAATTTTATTGTCGTCGAATAACCACCCACTAATTTAGAAAATACAATCTTAAGTAACGTTGCTACTTTGCTATAATTTGCACTGTATAAAATTGAAAGCGTATACCCACGGGCTACGGTGACATTGTGACAATATTGTTAAATAATGAATATTTACTGTAGTTATTTGATATTGACGGTTTTAAGTTATATTTTGCATATGAAAAGTATTAATTTACTTAAAATGATATTTCATTATTCAAAGATCTTGAGAGAATTTCGTCCTACACGCGTAGGTGTTTGTTAGTTGTTACAAAATAAATTTAATAAACTTAATTTAATTATTTTTTGTGTAAATTAAATGGAAATAAAAAAAAAATTTCAAAAACCACTTCTATATTTAAGTAGTACATACATATTATAAAATAACGTAGGTAACGAAAATACATAAATTATCAACATTTCTACAAGAAACTATCATATAGTCTGCGCCTCGTGCACATATAGTGCGTACATTTGTAATAAATAAATAAATGCCTATAACTAATTTAGAAAATAGGTACAAATATTCTCTATAGGTACATAAATGATTATTGACTATACTATATTATGTTGTATGCAGCCTATAAGAAACGTATTTTATTAAAAAAACATTTTTAAAACGTACACCAATGTATTGAACATGCTTTTATAAGCTATCGATACAGTACTGTTACTTCGAAGAAATAGTATCAAATTTACAACAGGAAGCGAAGTCGATAAGTAACGGCGGTAGCCAGTTTAATCAACTTTAGTAATGTCGTAATGACATTGAATCGAATTAACTAATTATTATAATATAATAATATGCATGTATAATGATTCACGTAAATGAACTGCGTGTATATACAAGCTAATCTACACCTATAACCGACTATATTTAGTATATTATATATTTATATTTGATCAAAGTATTATGATTTATGATGTATTGTACGTACGAATTATTTGTATGATAATTATTGGTTTAATGAAGAGTATATACTAGGTACTAGTATAATATGTATTATTATGTTTATGTAATACATATACTTCTTTATCTTTTATGGAAATAATAAAAAAAAAACATAAAATAAAAACAATCATTATATTCTTGTCCAGCGAAAATCCGTATTTAACCAATCATCCTGTACTTCTATAATACATATATATATATGTGTGTGTGTGTATGTGCGTGTATATATATATATATATATATATATATATATAGGTATGTACCATATATAATAATGTTATGTACGGATTTTTAAAACCCAGTAGTGAATTGTTAATGCGCATCGTGGTCCGTGCGACGATGACAGAATTACAATGCGAAAAGTTTCTACATTTAAGGCATAGGACGTATTATGTTATTATATTAATATAAGTAGGTAGTAGGTCTGCCTCTATATATTATATTATATACACACACCGTGTTGTTTCGAATGACGTAAAACGTAAAACTTGACGCTTCTATACGGTTTGCAGGGTCGTCGCGGTGGGGAAATTGATATTCACGTCAACCAAAATATTGATGATGATGGTTTCCAGTTGTGGTTGGTTTGAAATTTATGCATTTATTTAACACGTACCGCGTAGTGCGCCCATAATTATCGTCACATTATATTATATAGTTTTTACGCCTTTGAAGGACTGCTGCACATGCGTATTATACGTATATACAATACGATATGTATATAGCAGTAATACATTACATACTTATAATAATAATGATAATTAATAATTTACAGATAGAAATCGATATTCAACTTGGGTCACTGATAATTGACCATTTTATACCAGCTGAACGTGATGTACAGTTTATTTCGTGGACGACCCTATTCAGTTTTCAGACTATTTTCTTGCGGCAGATAATGCCCAATATTAAGTGGCCAGAAATTAGAATATAATAATAATATGTAACGACTAACGAGTTACATACCTACAACAATAGGACAATACGGCGATAAATCGCGTTTTTATAAGATTTACAGTGGTCTTCAATGACATCATTATTATTATTATATACAGTATTTATATGTGGACTCTACCTATTTAAGCGGACATCGATGAGATAATAAAAAAAAAATATAATAATATCGACAGTTAAGAGGTAGTAACAATAAGAAAAATACATCATCTGTCCTCTGCAGGGCCCCCCGTGCACGAGTACTGAGGAGTACAATAATATTATAGTGTGATAATCAGTTGTAGTTCTCTGAAATCCCATGATCGTGGATACATGGAATTATTATTAAGGTATAAAACATGATCAAGGGAGTAATTTTATACGAGTTTTGGCATGCACTTTTTTTCGATTTTGATTTATATGAACATTTTTATTTTGATTAACTAATAGAATATATGTTAAAACTATTCAATCAAAATACTTTAAATAGTTACTAGCTTAGAATAATGAATTAAAAATTAAAACTAAAGAAAAAAACTCAAAACACGATTAAATCGTTATCCTTAATAATTTCTATTTTTTATTTTAGGTCATGATACCATAATTTCATCCGTTTAAACGCTAATCGTAATCATATTATTATGGAAGTTCGGAGAATGGTTTAACTAAAATATACTCCTTGGACCACGTGAATAAAGAAAACTAATCTGATAACAGTAGCTGGTATATGTGCCTATATTATTTCCGTTACACGCCGTGTTCAAAAATAGACATTACACGATAAGAAATCACACTTAATTTATACCTACCATCACAAACATTAAAACTTTTTGTTTTCACATAAGAAATGAAAATAAAACATTTTTTAAAGTCACCTATGCCATGGAAAATGATTTTTTTTAAATAACGGTAATAAAATATATGAATATTTAGAAAATCACATACCTACCTAGTACCTACTATAGTTATAATAGGAACTATTTTTAATTCATAATTTTTACTATATTTACTGTTTTATGCTGAACATAGATTAATTTTCCTACCGATACAGTATGATGTATGTCTTGTTGAATTTAAAGTGTCCACATAAACAAATACATAGTCATTTCAATATTAAATGTTTAATTATCCATATACATTATTTTTCAAAAGTTTGTTCAATTGAAATTGAAATATCATTTTATATAGCCGTAAAGACTTATATTAGAATACGTTTAAAACAAATATTTTTAAATTGAGTATAGACAGTATAATAATATCAGTATTTTGTTGATGACATGGTACGAAGAAAATGGTAATAGTATGAAGGAATTTAAAAAGAAAATGTAATCTCTTATAGTCTTATACTACTTCTATTTTAGTTTTTTCAAATTTTCAGAACCAATTTCTTAATATTGTAATTATTGTTATATTGGATTGCATGTGTAGGTAGTGTTTGTATTCATATACGTGTGTCTATCGCAATATTAAAGCTTTTAAAATATTTACATAAATTAATTATTATATGTTTTACTTTTTGAGTGATAAGAAAACAAACATTTTTATTTTGGGTTTAGATAAAGTAAAAAATAAATTAAATTATTAGTTTGTTAGAAAAAAAAAATAATACAGTACTTATAGTATTTGCAGAACATAATTATCTTTTAAATTTTTATCCTATACTTATTAAATATTTGATAAAAATTAGTATAATAAAATTCAAATTAAAGAAGTACTCTGTACTATTGACCGAAGTTATCAAAACTAAAATAATATAATCTCTGAAAAATGATCATGGTTCGGATTTTATTACCTATTATTTATATTATGTCACATTATTGAAGATTATTAGGTGTTATGGTAATTCATTAATAAATAAATATAACTAGCATGTTAAGTAGTACGTGGAAGCCATTAATTTATCAGTAATGTATTTTCGTTTTATGTATAATTTATTTACATAAGCATTTTTGTTTTATATTTATGAATATTGTCCAATTTGCAATTATTATTCATGAGCAAGAAAATCTACCAGAGATTAAATTCAAATGCAAAATCTAATAGTACCTAATGTTTAAGACAAAATATCAATAATAACAATTTTCTTGGAATTTTTAAAAATCTGTAAATAATTAATAACTACACGCAGTATCATAATAATTTTGTTGTTTTAATATACACCTATTAAAATTTAATCATTTATCAAACAAGTTCAAAATCTGGGCTACACAAATGTGTATTAGTATTATACATTAGGTCATTATGATGGATTTTTATTTAATTAAATTTATATAATCTTGTAAACATGAAAGATTAAAAAATCCGGACATTATTACTGGAGCTTATTTAAGCTATTGATTTGTGTTTAAATGTTTAACATCAGAAAAACAACATTTGGTGGTCCAAGTAAAATAAATAACTATATATAATATGTATGATATAGTATGATTTTTTATTTATATTTTAACTTTAAAAATCTGAATTTCTGCCTTATATGAACAAAATATTTTATTTTTACTTTAAACCGTCTATGATGGCATTTCGTATTAAAATGTTATTTTTTGTCTGAAATAAATTCAGTCTTGTAAAGAATACTATTTTATTTTGTATTCGGAATAAGTATTTGAATAAATGAGTATTATAGTATTCTGAATACGTATTTAAATACTTTTAAAAAAATTATTCTGAATACATATTTAAATACTCGAAAAGTATTTGAATACTATTAGAATATATTTTTTTTCCCAGCTAAAATTTGTCTATTTTTTTAATGGTTGGAAATTATATTTCATTCAATGACAAAAACTACTAAAATAACTTGTTTGTAAGTTATAACTTATAATGTGCCCGATTTTCAATAGAAAAATTTGTTTTGTCATAAATATGAACTACTTTTTGAATTAAAAAAAAAGTGCTTTTTAATGAATACAGAAATACAAACAAATTATTAAGAATACGTGTTCGAATAATTTGTTCGACAAGTATTTGTTGAACAGTATTCCAAAAAAAAGTATTTGATTAGGTTAGGTTAGGTTATTTTTTTCGTACTTTTATTTGAATACATGTATTCGAATATTTAACAAGATTGGAAATAATTTAATACTGAGTTTTGATGAGTAGCCTAAATGTAAATATTTATAGTATCTACTATTGTTATATTATTATGTGATATTTAAATTTAATATATTTTGTAGTATTATTATGACTCATGTGAATATAATAGCCTAAGACCATAAACTGGTGATTCCACGTTCATCAAACAAATTGTTATTTGATAATATGTCAAATTGTTTGAATCAACTTGTTAAGTTATTAATACAAACTGTAATTAGGAATTTTTATCGTAGTTTTATTATACAGGGTGTATCTTATGTCATTGTACGTAGGGTTTTTTAACGATTATGGAACGATAATATGAAATTTCGTTAAAAGAAAAAAGGACGTGTTTCTTTATTTTTAACAAGCAATTTTTTTATAACAATTTCAAAATTTTTAAACACGTAGGTGTACCAATAACAAAATCAATTTTATTTTTTTAAATGGTAACCACTATATTTTTTAATGGGTTCTGGTAAAGCTTTTGTTTTTGAAAATTTTGATAGTCGAATCATCAATTTTGGTTCGCTAGTTTATTAACTATGGTCCTCTAACTAAGGTTAGTAAAATATGCATTAATATACTTTTAATTGAAATTGGCATAGGTTTAATTTACAAGAGCTAAATAATTTTTTCTTATAACTATTAACTACCTTTTGAAATACTTAAATAGTTGAATCAGTAAATTGGTAAATGGTATTCGATTGTTGACATTATAATATGTTTTAGGTACCTATGTATGTGGGACAAACAAAATGTGTAATGAAAAAAGTGCAATGTTTTAAGGTGCTCTTTTTGTAGTGGTATAAACTTGAAATTTAAACCATAGGTTCAAACCAATTTATCATTATTACCTTAGCCACCTAATAAAGAATCCAAATTTATGATATTGTAAGAAAAGTAACTGTGATGATAAAAATGTAAAGTAATAAATTACGATTATAATAATAAATTAAAAATAATAGTACTGATTTTTATGGTATGTAGGGGGATTCGATACCGTGATTTTCTGTTTTTGTCTAACACACGCGTGACATAGTATTTTAGATGTGCTTTTTTCCAAACATACCAATTAATCTAATAAAGCGATAAGAATTCTAAAAACAGATTTGAATTTGTCGTCAAGTCTACTTGAAATCGACTTTCCCAAATTTTTAATTTTTTTGATTTTAACTTCTAAGAAAATTTAAATTCAACAATTTTTTTATATGATATTTTTAGGAATTTGGGGAATAATATCAAAAATGTGGGAAAATAAATTTCAAGTAGGCTTGACGACAAATTCAAATCTGTTTTCAGAATTCTTATCGCTTCATTAGATCAATTGGTATGTTTGGCAAAAACAAATCGCATTAATTATAACTGTAAGATTATGTCCAATATCGTAACTTTAGGTTTAAACTAAGTTAAATTAAAGTTAAGTTCTAGAAAAATTAAAGTTAAGTTCAATATGAGTTATATATTAAAGTTAAGTTCCAGTCAAGTAAAAGTTAAATTCAATATGAGTTATTTATTAAAGTTAAGTTCCATTCGAATTAAAGTTAAGTTCCAGTCAAATTAAAGTTAAGTTCAATATGAGTTATTTATTAAAGTTAAGTTCCATTCGAATTAAAGTTAAGTTCCAGTCAAGTAAAAGTTAAGTTCCATATAGGTTTCACATTAAAGTTAAGTTCCACTCGAATTAAAGTTAAGTTCCAGTCAAGTAAAAGTTAAGTTCCATATAGGTTTCTCATTAAAGTTAAGTTCCATTCGAATTAAAGTTAAGTTCCAGTCAAATTAAAGTTAAGTTCAATATGAGTTATTTATTAAAGTTAAGTTCCATTCGAATTAAAGTTAAGTTCCAGTCAAGTAAAAGTTAAGTTCCATATAGGTTTCTCATTAAAGTTAAGTTCCACTCGAATTAAAGTTAAGTTCCAGTCAAGTAAAAGTTAAGTTCCATATAAGTTTCTCATTAAAGTTAAGTTCCATTCGAATTAAAGTTAAGTTCCATATAGGTTTCTCATTAAAGTTAAGTTCCATTCGAATTATAGTTAAGTTCCAGTCAAATTAAAGTTAAGTTCAATATGAGTTATTTATTAAAGTTAAGTTCCACTCGAATTAAAGTTAAGTTCCAGACAAACGAAAGTTATATTAATTTTACTGGAACTTAACTGTAATAGAAAAAGGAACTTAACTTTAAGTCGAGTAGACCTTAACTTTAATACGAAACCTATATGGAACTTAACTTTTACTTGACTGGAACTTAACTTTAATTCGAATGGAACTTAACTTTAATAAATAACTCATATTGAACTTAACTTTAATTTGACTGGAACTTAACTATAATATATAACTCATATTGAACTTAACTTTAATTTGACTGGAACTTAACTTTAATTCGAATGGAACTTAACTTTAATAAATAACTCATATTGAACTTAACTTTTACTTGACTGGAACTTAACTTTAATAAAAAAACTCATATTGAACTTAACTTTAATTTTTCTAGAACTTAACTTTAATTTAACTTAGTTTAAACCTAAAGTTACGATATTGGACATAATCTTACAGTTATAATTAATGCGATTTATAATAAAGATAGAGCTAGTTAAATAGAGTATGTTTATAAATAATTGTAATATTAGTTAGGTAGGTATGCTGTTTCTAATGGTAATCTATAAACACTTAACTATTAGTGGAGCTTTTAGGAAAGATTAAAATTAAAATTCAGATAATATTTTTAAACTTGATTGCTAATAGAAAAAAGATTTTATTACATAAAAACGAAAATAATTCATTACATTTTTATTTTTATAAATGTTCGAAATTACCTCCATTATTTGCAACACAGAGTTGAAGTTTTTCGACCCAAGCGTTCTTAACATTTCCTAATGTCTCCCTTAAGATATTTTGAATATTTTGTTCAATTTTATGACGAAGATCAGGCAATGAATAAGACGGATACACGAGATTTTTCAAATATCGCCATAAAAAAAAATCCAAAAATTCATAAAAATAAAGAAAGAACACAAGATAATAATTTTAATTATAATTTACCAAATTGCGATATTCGTAGGTATTATTATTATAAATCGCATTAATTATAACTGTAAGATTATGTCCAATATCGTAACTTTAGGTTCACTTCATGATAACTAAAATACTTAAAAATAGGTAACCAGTTTCACTGTTCAGCAAACGATATGACACGGCTATTTTTATTTCTATTCAAATCTAAACTTTAATTAGGAATGTAAAAATATTATCATGTGCTGAAATTAGATACTTCATTATTGAAATGTGAAACAATAATTGATTTTTTTACTACAATTATTCAAAAACATAACTTGCTCTAACTTGGTCAATTTTTATTTAATTTTAGTATTTTTTTTTTTTTTGAACTGTTTTAAAAAATATGTTCAACAAAATGGCTATCTTAAAAATTTTAAATTCTTAAATGCGTAAAAAATATTTTTGAAAATTTTTGAATTTAAAAAAAAAAATGAATTTTATGCCATTCAATCAGAATTTTCATACTTAGTACTGTAAAAAAAACCGCATTTAAATATAGTGATTTTACATGGAGATATTAAGGGTGATACGGGACTTTTGGGACATACTGTCATTTTATTGTTTTTGCAGTAATTAAAAACATTGAAAATACATCATCATACATTTTTATAGGCGTTTAAATTTGTTAAAATCTTGGAAAGTTCCAAATTATTTTGCAATTCCAGATTCAAAAAATGGTTTAATTTTAATACCTGATGGTTAAAAATTTGATAAAAATTTTTTCATAAGTAGAACTCAAAAAAAAGTTTGCCTAAAACAAAATTTTTTTTTTTTGAGCCAGAGACATTTTTTAAATTAGATATTACTTAAATCATAATTTTCTCTATTGAATAAACAATGATTTAATGACGAGGTACGCTTGAAACCTATAATATACGTCTATACAGCAGAGAGCAGAAAAACTTTCCAGATTTTTAATGTAAGTTATTAAACATATGATTTTTTGAAAATATTTCTGATATAGAAGCTCACATAGTCACATTCATCATTTCATCATACTTCTCCATTAAAGCTGGTGTACCCAAAGGTAGCGACCTCTCTCCTGATATTATATTTAATATTTATACTGCTGACATACCTGTTACAATAACCACCATGGCCACTTACGCAGACGTCACCGCAATACTTTGTGCCAGCGATGACCCTGACGAAACGTCCAACCAACTAAAAATCCATTTAAATTGAATTGACAACTGGGCAACAAGGATGTACAATTTACGTTAAAAAGACCAACTCTCCACCTGTTTACTTTCAGGGTTCTGAAATTCTCGGAATTATTCTTGATAAAAGACTAACTACCCGTACCCTTAAACTAAGTAGCAAAACCCTCAACAGCCGATTACGTGTACTTCGTCCAATTTTAAAATCAAAGCTCCCAATCCGCACCAAACTTATTATGTATAAATCTCTTTTCCTACCCATACGGCCATATGCGATTCGAATTTGGGGCTGTGCTAAGTCGTCCCAAATACGCACTATACAAGCATTCCAGCCGATCACTCTCCGTACGATAACCTTGACTTGTATCGAATCAGTTGACAAACAATTAGCCACCAAACATTACAGAACTCTTTACTCCGATCTACTACATTCCCATACTAACTTGTTAGTATCAGAAATCTCCTCCAATACACAGCCCATTTACCCATAGACTCAAAGAGAAAATATTGTAGGGATTTATTAACCTAAAATAGTAAAATGTACCATATTGGGTTCCATAACTGGCTGGCCTCTCTCCTCATATTATTCACAGTTAAAATGTAATATTAATTATCATATTTGCCTATTGTTTTATTCTAACACAGATTATAAATCTTCTTTTATATAAAAACAAATCTAAATTTTAACAAGTAGTTTTTGAGTTATTAAACTTTAAGTACTAATGATAAAAGAAGTTCTAGTCCATGTTAATATGTTAAAAAGATATTGGGATATGATGATTTGAAAACTATAATATTTAATATTGATCAATTGAAATTTTAAAATAGCTAATAAGTACTATATTTTTTTTATAGACTAATTAGTATTGTATATAAAATTGTAAAATCATTACTAAGGACTATTAATATATATATTCCTTATATCATACTATAATATACTATATTTAGTAGTTACTAGTTAGTATATATATAGTTATATACATTTTAACTACTCAGAAACTACTCGTTTGAATTTCCACTAGGATACAACAATATTTATAAAAACAAAAGAATCATGTACCTACTTAGCAAGTTATGGTACAAAAGGGTGGTTTTTATTTTGAAAAAGAAGACCAGAAGACACCTCTTAAATTGTTTTCAATCTCAGCATTAAAAAATACTTAAATATGAAATTTAATCGATTTATTACAGGTTTATTAAAATATTCCAAAAATTATAAATTGAATAAAAACGTATTAAAGGCTTTGAAATACAGGATACAACCCCCTTGCACGATGCCTATATGATGACAGATGAGCACACCTGGTGAATCACCTTGTATGTACTTTATAAATGACGAATCAAACGCAATGATTGATGATGACTGTTAATGGTATTAAAAAATAAAATAATTTATTATATTATTATTTATTAGTTATTGCCTTGCTGTTGTACTTTGGATTGTAGATGCAAACGCCGTGCCGTCGAGAAAAAACTAAAACTCGCTAGACGCCAGCCGTATTTCGGAGAGCCATGATATGCACATGTGTGTCGTATGTGTTGCGTACCAAAAGGAAACGGTATGTAATAAAAAAATTAATCGTCGCTCGAAATAATATATATTATAATATACGGTACACTGCAGTACACATAAACTATACAATTGCATACATCTTCAACCCTTTTTTCTCGTTATTTATACAATCGTTTAGCAAACATTTTAGTTCCATCTGCAGGTACGGAAATAAACATCCTCATAATATAGTGTACGAGTGTACCACCACGGAAACACGTGCTACAAAAGTGGCGGACTGAAACTATTTTAAGCAACACTTCCCTACTCAACAGTCAACAGTCACCCTCCTCTCGCACGCATGCTCAGACCCGTAGACGGCTGTTTTGTTTAGCCAACAGGAGATTTATTTTTTTTTATGGAATTGTTTGTATACAGGAACTGCACTCCAAGACGTTACGAAAGTTTCCCCGATATAAATACTATAATAATATATTATGTACAAACAATAAAACATAAACGAATGAAGAAATTGAAATATATCAGTTTCAAAAAAATAACTCCGAGAAAAACTTCAAAGCTTTCCAAACACGTCTATGATGTTGTTTACAACAGTCGTGCTAAATGCAACGGTTAACTTATGATGGTTTATACATATATATTATATAAATCAGCTTGAAGTAATGTTATAATATATTGCTTTAGTTAACATTTTGAATAGGTATTATATTATAACATTTATAACTTATGTTGTAAAAAAAAAATATAAAACGATATGGTTAAAGGATTATTTTTAAACACGAAAAGTTTATTTTGTCATACATATGATTACTCAATTAACAATTGTTTTGTCATAAGGTTGAAAAATCATATTTTTAATATTTTAATTTTTAGGTTCTATTATTTTATATTGTACTGCCTAATTGACATTTTTCGTTTTAAATTTGTTACAGTTTCTATAAATACATATTGCTAATCAAATTGTATTTTATATTTATTCATACGATAACAACATTTTCTATTATGTGCTTAAAAATTAAAACTGCGTGTCTATGCATTATTATACATGCTGTGGTTCGAACACAATTTATTTGAAATTAAACATAAATATGATAAAACGATAAGTTGAAATATTATTATAATATAAATGTATCCAGGGAAAATTCACAAGAAAGCAGTACAATGCAAGTGTATATAAACTTGTAAACTTTTACTCTAAAAATAAAATTGTGTAATCCACGTTTGCTATACTCATTTAGCTTGACCTCGTTTTTTTGTGATATTGTACTTTATACAGTTTTAATGTTTTAAAGCGTAGTAAAAAATATAAATTACCGCATGAAATCTGTATTATATTACATTGAAATGCAATTTAAAATAATGCATTATAATTTCATTTTTATGTATTTAAGCAATTGTTGAGTTTTGTTCAATAATTATTATTCTATTACGCCTTTGTACGATTTGAATATTTATAATCTTGTACTAATTTATTAATACATTTAGAGCGTATACCTTATGGTAACAACCGTTCTCTCAGGGTTACCCGCTGAATACATAGCAACATTATTCTAAATTTTATTTCATTAATTATTACTTTACTAACAATTAATGAATAAAAACTAACGAAAAAAATCAACCTTCAAACAGCGACACTCTTGTTATTTAATATTTTAGTAAATATGATTTTATTTTAAATCATTTATAAGATAATAGTTACATTAATTTTAAAATACCATAGCTGTATTATTATTTACGCATAAATATTGAATATCAGCATTGTAAATAAGAACGTCCGTCAAGATCAAATATAAATTATAACTGTACCAATAGAAAAATAAACCGATCTAATTGTACATTATTTATGTATCAGGAATTCGCGATTTCATAATAATTCCACTTGATTAATAATTATCATTGCTATATAATTTCTCAACCATTATACGCTGCAGTATATAATAATAGTTTTAAAAACAATGCGTCTACAATTTTATCGATATAGTACTTGGTCGTATTAATTTCCCACAGTCCAATATTCCAATAAAATCAATTATTATTAATATTTATCACTATAATATACAGGATGTCCCTCAAAGTACGCACTTTTAAATTTGGCGGCATTCTTTTAATTTTTGGTTTTTGGAGGGGGTCGGATGCCGGATATTGTTTTGCATTGTTAAGTCGGAGATGAATGTAAATATGTAAAAAAATTGTACTCAAACGCAACATAAAAACAAAAAAAAAACGATTCATCGTAATAATAATATAAGGGTGTCGCGTGACAATTAGCCGAGGGATGTGATTTTTGGCACGAAACTAAATATAAAAAGCAAAAACCTATTATGCACACATGTGGTATGGATTATAGGTACTGAAATAATGAATTACCTCTGAAGTCACCAGCAGCTCGGGGAGATTTCGCCATGCAGTCGCTCAGCGGACGTCTGCTGGAATAATTTCCGAACGAGCTTATCGAATGTCTTCGGCCCCCTCGGACCGTAGCTTTCAGGTTGCTGTACCGCACGTCACCGCTGCTGCTGAAGAAAACGTCACCATCGGGTTGCAGGTCGCAGTGAACTAAATCGTGTTGTAGCGAATCCTGCGTATGATAAATTGTCGTGTATATAGAAACGAAAATTAAACGTCCGTCAATTTTTGGTAGTAATTATTTTTTAATTAAACGCGTTACATCGGCTGCTGCATATATTACGATTTGTGATAATGCGGGGGTCACTGCATTCGATGTACGACCGTAATAAAAAAAATTATCTACAGCAGCGATTGTCAAACATTATAATAATATTATACTGCAGCGATTATTACTATAATTTAGTACATCGATGTTACATTATTAGGTACCTCATTTATATTCATATAACCATATGGATCAATTATTTAAGATATCACATGTGTATAAACTAATATATTATAATAAGAAAGGTAATGGTTAACATTATGGACGATTATATATTACTATTTTGTGTATCAAGTTGATATTTTAAAAATAAATATGATAAATCATAATTCATATTATGATTTGATCTCTTTTATATACATTAAAAATTAGATACATCGCTACTCTTGTGGATTGATGATATTAAAAATCACTTAAAAGTGTAACAGTGACTATATCTGTATAAAAACTGAATGGCTTAATTAATACCTACCAAAATGAAATTGCTGCATGAAATTTCCTTTATTCAATAGTAATGACTTTTGAAATCCTATCATAAATGTACATAGTATATTATGAAAAGTATAATGAAATTCCGGTAAATAAATTGCGCAGAGCTTGAACTTAAGTACTACTTTATCCACAGCATTATCTATTATTTAAAAGTGTTTACTGTATGCAGTTTTTTTTTATGTCAATTTTTTTTATCTTAACCTTAGCCATGAAACACATAAACAAGTGCCAAATAATCCGTCTACCCGACCGTTTAAACCATAGACATATAATATATTATATGTCTATTTGACTAAATCTATGGTTTGAACTATTAATGATAAGGATAAAACCCTTTGCCAAAGACGTTTCCGTTTACCAAGAATTTTTTTTGTATAATCTTTAAGATAAGAAAACATGAGGGATCACTTTAAAAAAAAATGTGGCCCCATTGTGTATAGTTTTGTGTTATTTTTGGATTATATAGTTTGTGTTTATACAGTTGTTGAGATGTGTAAGGAAAATTATTTGTCGGACTTTTATGACTTTCCAAACAAATAAGTATATATCTATCATCGTAGGTGATTAAAATCTTATCTTTTTTCTATAAATTATGCTGTTATAGATTTTATAGCACGATTAAAGATAGTATGGTTGCCCAACGAATCTAGAAAAGTGTCAATCGAAATGAACTCCATTATCAGCATTAAACAGCTAGAGACTTACGCACAAGCGCTTATTTGTTGTAGTGACTATAAATGCAATTAACTTTCAAATGTAAATTGTAGTTCCATGATAGCCACTATGACATAAAGCGCTAGTGCTTAAGTCTCAGCTGCATAATTTAACTTTAATACTGAATATATTTATCAATAGTTTAGCACGTTAATCTGTTGGTCGCAATTTAATACTTGAGCATTTAGTATAAATTAATATATTATATATTTTAGTACAATTATATTACATATAATTATACTTACACGTTTTAAACAAAATTTTAATCTTTTCTAAGTACAATGTTTTAAATTTGTATAAAGACAATCGTCTTACTTGTGACACGGTGACGTAAAATTATATTTAAAATGACTGTGTTGTATCATTGGTCTAAATCTCAACCTGTTATTTGTATGACTACTCGTAACACGCCACGCGCCCTACTTGTTCAAGAACCTTTATACTTTATAGTGTCTTAACTTCTTACAGGTCTTTCAAAATATACACGCGCGTGGTATATACCTACGAATTTATAATATTATTTTATAAACTATGATGATTTATGATTATATATTATGAATTTAAGTCATTAAACAATATTTATGATTGAACAATCATCGAGTGGTTGGTAAAATATTTTTCTTAAAAAACAATAGTTAACGATTTAAAAAATACATAGATGTTATCGTTATTTCTGCAGGCTACATATCAAGTTGGTAATATTTGACTGATGGAATAATAGTAGAATTTATTCGAAGGTTCGATGTAGTAAATTACAGTATAGAATAGAGGTAGAGTATACACGGTACACCACTAAAATAATACTATATTCAACACACACACATTGGTACAATAAAAATGCAACAACCCATATGTGTAATTTTCTTGTATTTTCTCTGTATTAGTGTATGAAAAGATTACAATATTTTATACTATTAAAATGTATATTGTTCAAAATATATATAAAAAAAAAAATTTTACTTTTTAATCAACTCAGTTTAATATAATACGCGGTTATCGATGGGAGCTAATAACAAAATTGAAAATATATTTTATAAATCATAATCCACTACATTTCAATTAAGCATGGGTACTCACATCGCATTGCGTGTAGTAAAAAGATAACATATTATAAAAAAAAAATTGTTAAAATGTATGGTTAATTAATTTACCCGCAAAATGTTACCTAACTAAATCTACCTACCATTTCTTCATATAAATCATAATATTATACGTACTTAAAACGTCGATTTATGTAAAGATAATAAATAATAATACTTATGACCGTCAGTCAAAAATGCATAGTTTTTTTGTCAATTTTTATTGTAGACTAATTATTTGTTGTCTATATGATTATTTATTTTTTATAAAGGCTCCATTATTTTGGTCGAAAGCATTGGAAAACTTAAATTGATGACGACTGATAAGTGATGACATTTGTAATTTTTATACGCATATTATTATAGATATTATATTGTATATTATTCTAATTAATATGTTATAATACGATTAAACATGTCTTTGAAAAACCTTACCTTGTGACCGGTGCTTGCGTGTCTCCTGTGCTTAACTGATGGTGCTACGTCTGCCGGCCTCGGCTGTCCCATCACCAGTAATCTGGCTTCTTCAATGTTAGCGCTAAAGGATCTCGTTAGGCACTTGTTACCGCTCCTATCTGTCTTTCTGGTCCTGCCCATTGATCCCGTCTCTGTTTTGTTCCTGGCCATCCTCTGCCTATCAACCAGCGGGACTACCCTCCGCAGCCCTTGGTTCAACGCGAAATAAGAGGGGTTGTCTACAATGATAAACAGTTGTATATATTATATATAGTTATCCTTTATATATATATTATATACGCTACATGCACAATACTCGTTGATTATTTATTTTTTACACGCCTATTTTAGGGATTATTTTTTTTAATGTTTTTTTTTTTTCCCCGTACATGTTTAAAATACTAATATTGTATTTTTGTGTGATCATAATATAGTAGGCATCTTACGTACTACGCAATGCGTATGTATACATATTTTTTTCTCCGTAAACAATAGCATAATGACGTTGTCCAGATTGAATCTTATTTCTTCGGGGTTATAACTTTTCGGTAGGCTAGTGGTAACCGTCCGCGTGCACGCTGTTCGTAAACGATTTACACATGGCACACGGATCGTGTGTGCAATACTCCTCCACACCCCCCCCCCCCCAAATTCCCCCGCCCGTCTATCAGTTGGGTTTGGGTCGTAAAAACACCGACCTTCTGCAGCAGGGGCCCTATTGTACAAACACGCGGTCGTGCGTCTTTTGACTCGCCGCCCGCCGCCGTCGCCGACAGGAAACCGGACCCCGTACGCCAGACATCTTGACGGAATTTTGAGGTGAAATACGAATATCGGGAAAATATAATAATAATCCGACTGCGACACACAATGCCATCCGCGTTTAGCGAATGATGGCCGCATGCGCGGTGTACGCGTTTTTCGAATAGTCTGCGAACGGCGAGAATAACATATTATTATTATATAAACGCGTGTCCGGATGCATAAATAGTGTTCGGTATGTATATACAGGAACCCTCGAATACGGTATTATGTAAATACATGTATATACGTGTACATATAAGAGCCTACGAATAAAATATCATCACGGTTTATTACACGCCACGTCGTGATGGATTAATATTATATAATTATGATCTCGATGGAACTATATGTATACAAGACGAGCGTACGCGTGTGATGTGAAGATTATATCGAGCGAATTTCGGTTTCCGGCCGCCCACAAAAAAATACCGTGACATTTATAACGTATTATATTTTGCCGATCAGACCTCGTTTGCCAAAGCTATAGGACGTTTCGACGCAAGTACATCAATATTTGTACGGTCATATATATATATAGGGTCGTAGCGGGACGGTTATTATAATATTATATTCTACACGTTATCAGTGTGGTACTTGAAAGTGTGCCGAAAACGCGTAAATCGTAAGTATATAACATTAGTGTACCAGAAAGTAATATTTAATGGCGGTTTACGGTAATGAACTATGGTACAAAAATGTATTCCGCGGTAATATTCAACAGGTATATATATAAACGATCTTGATGGCAGGACATCGGCGGATGTGCTTATATGTATATGACGAGATCTCAGTGCGGTGTCACGCACTATATATAATGGTCGGCGGCCCCGCTGTTTCAAAAAAAAAGAAAGAAAAAGACGCGACCGTTAAACCGTGAGTCTTGAAAAGAAAACGTTTTAGAAATATATTATAATAATAATAATAATAATAATAATGATAATAAAAATTATATATTATAATCGATTAAGTATTTCTAGTCACGGGGATGTTTTATATGCAGGAAGGGCGACTTAATGGGCATTGTGTGCGTGCGTATAGATAGGTATATATAATATGTATACAGTGTGGTGGTCTTCTTGTTTACTATGCACACGAGTGCATATGTAGCGTATAAGTTATCATTGAACATATAATATTATAACCGCCTCCAACGCTACTTACCCATTGCCGTGTCCATTGTACCACTAATTCTCTGGAAATCTATATATAAAAAAAAAATAAATAAATAAATAAAAGAATATGACAACGTACGTCGTATAAAATGATTTAGTATCAACAGTATACGATAGTGTTATGTGTAAGGAGTAATAAGGACGTATGGAATATTATTTTGTCGTTATATATACTAACATTGTTGTGACTTGTGAACAATGATCCGAATTTCTAAAACAACGAACCGTGGTTCAGAAATTCAGAATACGTAATCCATATCCGATTCGTCGTTTTTTTTTGAACCAATCGACAACAATATTCAAGTTAAATGTCTGTTTAAATCAGAGATATTCAACTGGGGTGCCACAAACTTGGATTAGGGGCTATATAAACATATATTATTTATAGGCGTTTTCTACAGTTTTCAAAACGAAATAGAAAACCGGGGAAGTCACTCAGTCGAATAGATGCGAGGGTGTATTCTTAAGGATATTAATTAATTATATACATTTGTATTGCTATTATTAGTTTATTTAAATTTTTAGTACCTAATGGCTATAATATTATAATAGTAACAAGCCCGGATTAAGAATCAATTCGGCCTCGAGATACCATACATTAAGGGCCCGTTTTACAATCGTTAAACTAAGGTTAAACCACCGAATTCGGCTGGTAAAATTAGTGGGTTAGGCGTAACCTAGGTTTAAACTATGATTATAAAACGGGCCCTTAGTGGGGCCCCCATTCAACTTCAAAATAATTGTATCATAACATATTAACGACTTTATATTATTGTATAATTTTTTACATAATATGTCATTGAACACGGGTTTGTTTTTAACAATTATGGATCGATGATATGGAATTTCGTTAAAACAAAAAAAGAAGTGTTTCTTTATTTTTAACAGGAATTTTTTTTAAACACGCAGTTGTATACCAATAATAAAATTGACTTTATTTTTTCAAATGGTAACCGCTTTATTTTTTGATGGATTCTGGTAAATCTTTTTTTCTGAACATTTTGACAGTCAATTGGTCAATTTTGGTTCGCTAGGTTATTAATTATAATCCTCTAAAGTTAAGTATATTATGCATTAATACTTTTAACTAAAATACCTAATTTACAAGAGCTAAATAATTTTTTCTTATGAATACTTTTTTATATACTTAAATAGTTAAATCTAAAATGCTCAAAAAAAAAAAAAAAAACAAAATTGTTGGCAAAATAGTTGATTATTTATAGTAATTTTTCGTGATATAAAATTGAGAACAATACATTTTATTTTACAATTATTAATAATAATTTACCTTCTATACCTACCTACTTAAATAATTTTTTTTTTAAACTGTATTGGACGCGTTAAAAAAATATATTTTGGGGATTAAGATGGGCACCCAAAATCAATGGGTCCCGGCACTGTGCCCCCTTTGCCCCCTCCCCCCTTAATCCGGACTTCAATAGTATACACATTTTGCTACTTATTAGCAACCACTAGTAGTAATTTTTGCAAAAATACATATATCATATAGTAGGTATATATTATAATATAATTATGGCTAATAACTAAAAGTGTTATTTTTCGTTAAAATATCCAATTTCATCATCATTTCAACTTGAAATCATTATAAATAATAAATTGTGAATAATATTATGTATTTTTAAGATTTTTAGGTTACTATTTAGTAGTTGTTATACCTATAAGATAAATGTACGAGGAACCTTGTATTACATTTTCAAGCTTCTTTACTAAGCATAACATTTGTAATCAATATATTATATGAAAAAAAAAACCATTCAAATGTCTATAAATATCTGAAACTACTATACCTAATACCTATATATTTTTAAAAATTTCATTGGGTATAGAAAATTATAACTTAAGTAACAGTAAAATGTTTCAAGTTTCTATGATTTCGTGTTATGACTTATAACTAAGTATAAGTGCCTACCTAATTATTGAATAATTGTTTTATATTTAATTTACGAAGCTTATTTGTAAAAAGGAGTTTTTAAATAAAAACTGTTTGCTTTGTGGTTTGGAAAGAAATAACAATAGACTAGAATTTTGAACTAAATTATTATCATTTTATAGAAATAATATATTTTTTTTAAATTCTGGTTTGTTTAAACTATTTATAAGCATTTAAATTTTTTATTTAATTTCTTTCGATTTATGTTAATATAAAATCTTTGTTTTTCATTCAAAAAGCTTGAAATTGAATACAAGTAGTACTTTATATGATGGTCTTGTGGGATTACGTTATATTATGGTAATTAAAAAATGTCAAGAAAATCGGTCTCAATACTATTTTATGTATTTTAAAATTTAAATTTAAAATTAACGATTTTTTTCTAATGATTTTAGTTATGATGATGTAAGATATAGCTCTATAAATTGGCTATGTCAGGTTTTTAAGAAATATTTAAACGTTTATTTTGAGTTTAATTACCTATACCAAAAAAAAAACTATAAATTATAATGATTGTGACTCAAATACAGTATTTATTTTTATTTTTTAGCATCAGCCAAATTTTAAATTTTAAATATAGTTGTTTGTTAGAATTTTCATAGTTATAATCAATCGGTATTAAAAATGAGAATATTATTGTTCAAAATTAAAAATGTTGGGTATATTGTTTTTTTAAATAAAATATGAATAGATTGAAAAATAATAATTATCATTAACATTTGATACCTACCCATTCATATTACTATAATAATAAAAAGCATATAGGTACGTTGATTAAAACGATATTTAGAACGTTGTATGTACGTTTATATTTTACATCACCTCTCGTTGCCAGAAAATTAATGGATAATGTTAACGGTCATGTGTTTAAATTTGAGGAATTTAGACTCAATGGATTATGTTATAGAAAACATGTGCACCTTATCATAAACTGTTATTGTATTCGTTCTAGATTGAACATCATTAGATCTCCAATGATTGATATATTTTTTTATCGAGTTTGAAAAGTGGTATTTTGAATAACGTACGTTATTGACCTGTTAATGATTGCACATGGCTTAGTGGCAGCATAGTCATAATTATAATACTAGTAGGTACCTATATCTATCAGTAAAAAATGTGTTCAATAAAAATCATTTTAATTTTGAATTGAAAAAAAAAATGTTTTTTTAAGTAGGTACTTCAAATGTAAGTGCTAAATTTAAACTTACATCTTTTTGGATGCAGTATAATTAGAACATTATTATTGACTTTATTAGACATTTATATTATATACCCATAGACATTTTCAATTGTCTATGAGTATATTATCTCAAGTACTACTATTATACCTCCCTATATTTAAAAATAAAATTTTAAATATCTTAACCATGTATAATACCCAAGATAAAGTTAATACTTATAATTTATAATGTATGGAAATATGCAGTGGTCAATGGGTAATGAATATAAATGGTTAATAAATGATGAGACTATAATATAATATAATGATATATAGGTATGATTAATGTCGATATTATAACGCTATAAAATATGTTATACTCTACAGCTAATATTTTAATTTTAATTCTCATACGTTATATTTAAATATTGCTTCTAATTCGTATTGAATATTTTGAATATTTTTTTATCAATCTACTTCAGAAATGAAAATACTATTATCTTGTTCAAAAATAACAAATTGCAGAAATTAACATGAATGATTCTGATTATGTTAAATCAAACATCGATATTTACTTAATTGTTGATTATATATGTAGGTACATTGTACATAAAAGATATTGCATATATGATTTCCAATCGCCACGTTATGTTATATTATGTACACATCGTACTACATATTGTTTATTTACAGATAATACTATGAACATTAGCGGAGATAGATTTTTTTGGTGGTGAGGGGAGGGTTGGGACCTACGGACTAAGCACTCAAAAATTTAAAGTTAGCCACTCAAAACTCTCAATGTACTGATTATGGAAATGGGCACTTGTAATATTTTTATAATTTTTGAAAAAATAAATAAATAAATATGTATTAAAATCAAACCCAAACTATATTATAATATGGCCATATGGGTGAAACTATTCAAGTGAGTTGATTCAAATTTTTTTATTATATGAAAAAATAAAACCCCAACTTCTCTAAATAATAAGTTAATTATACGATCGTAAACGACGTTCTATTTCAGTCAAAATAATATTTTAAATTTATGTTTATACAGTTTTAAAAGAACTCAAAAGTAAATAAATTAATAATAGTTGGCTATAAAATAAAACCATCGTTGTAAACTTGTAAAATCTATGTATTATGTTAGCTTGTAATAGTTGCAACTGGATAATAATTCTAGTCCTATTTTTTGTTACAGTCCTGTTAGGATGGTCTTTACTTTTATCAATATTATACAGGTCAAAAGATTACATTAAACTTATCATATTATTTACTCTGATTAACAAACAAGTTGTTCATCAAAACGTTTAAGGATCTGTATATAATTAATGTCCTAATGATTAAATTCCCACAATTCGATAGGTAGGTATAGCGAGATAAACAGATACGATTGTTTAATACTGAAAAATATTTAAATATCAACAATGAGAGTTATTTTAGATAGCAAATACATTTTTATATTTGATTTTCGGTGAGAAATGTATACCTAGTCATTTTTGCTAGTAAAAAAATCATCTCACCGAAAGCTAAATTCAAGACTGTTTTATAAAATCTATAATAGATAATTTTAAAATCCGTTTGATATTTGTAACCGATAGCACATTGACATGGTATAATATTATATTTATGTAGGGTACAATGTAATATGTATATATATATACCTATACGGCTATAATACACAAAGTTATAAGCAGAAATTTACACATAAATATGGTATAATATAATATTATTATGGTTATCGGGTCGATCGATCTCATAAATCTCATGATCACCCCGTAATAATCTCGTTCGGAATAATACTACGATATTGTCATAGGATCTTATTGTATGTTAAGGTGCCTGCAGTTTATACACGTTAAACATATAATGTGCAACGTTCAACACATCTGGTGACTATCGCAAGCAGCACACACACACACACACACACACCACACACACACACACACACACACACTATACAAACGGGTTGGCTATATTGAGTATATTGTCAATCGCGCGTTTCGAAAAAGACGAGGGGTCTCTGCTCTCAGACGACGACTTAAATTGAAAGACAATCAAACCCCATGGCGGTGGGCTGGGTCACCAAACGTGCTCCGTCAGTAATACCATTACAATATCATATATATATATATTATTTAAGTACAGTCGCCGTTTTACTGTTGTGCAGAGCAGCTGCGCGATGACGACGATGATGATGATAATAATATTACACTCACACACACAGATCTCGGACGGCACGGATTTCGGACAGAACGTGTCCAGGATGCGGTTCGTTAATCCAATGAATAAAAAAAATGTAACACGCGATTATGGTCGGACGCTGATTTAATTACTGGCAATTAAAAAATCGTCGAACAAATATCGTCCGGTCGATTCTAATCGAATTCGTTTCTGGAAACGTCGGCACGCAGTCCTCCGTATTATTATTACTGCACACGTGTATATACATACGCACTCGTCATATTATAATAGTACGATTGAGTTTGGCACCGCAATCGCGTTGTATTATTTGGTTCGGAGGCCTCGACTACCACCACACACCAGCGAGGCAGTAAACGGATCAAAGGTGCGGCCGTGTATGGATAACGCTATTATACTGTGTATAATATAATACAATGACGCGCGTGTGTATACGAATAACATAATATATAAATATTGTCTATAGAATATTATATAATATATAAATATTGTTTATAGAATATTATAAAATTAATATAAATCGCCGGGGCTCGAGACGACCGCGGCGTTACAACGCACGGCTACTACTGGCTGCAGTATCGTTGACCGTTGTACACGCGAAATGATAATATATTACAATATCATAGGCGAGATAGTAGGTAAGGGATGTCTATTAATAATACACGTGTAAAAAAAACAACACACCTCAATACTTTTATACACATATAATACCTACACTATACCTATATATATATATATATATGCATCGCGTAAATCGTTGGTTTGACCGCGCGTAGAGTATAAAAAATATGTATAATATTCGAAAAACGAATTAACACACGCACTGACCGAACTACACCTACACCTACTTGAAATAAGTTTTCTGGTATATTATTACGTGTTATTCTCCGTACCCGCCAGCTATATAATATATCGGTACCGTAGGAATATTCGATAAATCGCGCGACACATAAATATTATTACGTAACGTACCTGCGAGTGTGTTATATTATATTTTAAATCTCAAAAACGCATCTCTCCTCTCGGCGGGGCCGCTTCGAAAACGCCGTTTTGACTTGGACTTGGACGACGACCGCCTATTAATGATAATAATGCGGTGTGGTTTTAACGCGTGTGCGGCCCGAACGACGACGACGACGACGAATAATAATAATATTATAACCGAGTGGAAAACAAATCACGTCCTACGCCCCCGACAGTTGGCGTCGACTACCGTATTCACATGTTATATTCGGTTGAGGATGTTAAACACACGCCGCCCATTGTACGCAACGCACTGCGCAAGATGCGCGCGGCCGAGGCAATTTTTATTTTTTTTTACACGACGCGCGCCGAAAACGCCGTCCGCCGCGGTTTAAATACGCCGCCGTGCCGTCCGCCGAGTTTAGATTATATGATAATCATATTTTGTATTGTGATGTTGAGATTTCGAAAATTTAAAAAAGACGGACAATTGTTTTAACGATACGATTTATCGTATTGTTACGAGTGCGCGGTGATAATGTATCGCCAACCCGATGTATATCGTGTGCAATTAATTACGATTTACGATCGACGCGTAGGCAAACGATAGATGTTTTTATTTCGCACCCACCTCATACCTGTCTGTAGGTCGATTTCGAATAATATGGGCAGGTATACGCACCTCGATAATTTGCTCGGTCGGTTTTCAGTTCAGATGCGTAGACTGTATAAAAAAAATGTTCGGTTCACATATTATAGTCTTAGAATATTATATTCCTTTTACCGCTAATATCTGTCAGTTTTGGAATGGTTGGAAATTGACGCGGGTCGATCATATTATTTCGTTCAAATAGAACTACTTGTTCGCATAACTTTTTTATAATGTGCCTGGTTTTTAATGGAAGTATTTGTTTTTTCACGAATATAAACTACTTTTTGAGTTGAAGTAAAATATTTTTGAACGAATACAAAAAGAATTATTCAGAATACGTCTTCGAATAATGTTTCGAAAAAAGTGTTGAAAACAATATTCGAATAAAAAACACTTTTATTTGAATACATTTATTCAAATAAATTACAAGACTGCACATTGTATAATGTATAGAAACAATAAGAAAAATCAACAATATGATTCCAATTATAACATTTTTAAACATAAAAAGTAATAATCGTTTACAGTAGGTAGGTACATCATTATATAGCTGACATTGGATATTATATTTTAGTAAATGTCTTATTTTATAATATTAATTGTTGTATAGATTATTAAGATTTGTAGTCCGGAATCATACTTGTAAATATTTGAGACGTATATATATATAGAGCACTTTTACATGTAGGACTATACCGTAGGTATATGTATTTTTCAATCCTGTATATAATCATAGAATAATATTTTCTATGCTTAAGTATATTATGTAATATTAAATTCGAACGTAAATTACGACTCTTCGTGAGTAGTATAATATATTAGATACGAGAATGTCCCAGAGTAGTATTTCGAATAGTGAATAATTGGTAATAATTAAGAATCGAAACATTTTTCTGATGTTTGCATGTATTATCGTTGTCCATAGTCCATCGCCCAGCTATCATCAATCATAAGAACAAAAAAAAACCGTTGATCACCATTAATTCTAATTAAAATTAAAAAAAATTAATACAACATATTACATAAATATTATATGAATGATTCGTTTCTCATATGTACTAAATATTATCTACACATATAAAATATCAACATTTAATTCTGATTTTCCATACCAATATTACTAAATTACCTATTTTATTTCAGTGTTCGGACGTGCAACAATCAAATTTATTGAATACATTTTTCACTCCAGTTTCGTGAAATCCGATACATATTATTCCTTATTCCTCTGCCCTAGCTTATTATCATACAACGACAAGCCAATCAAACAACTCCATACATCAAATCAAATGTATAACTTGTAAATATACATACTATGTATTTTATGTAGGTACCTATTGTAATAGCCTATAGGTTAGGTATCAATATAGAACATGGGCTAGTTACCTACCTATCTTGACTTTCATACTTAATATCAAATTTTAATTTATAAGATTCCGTGTATAACCAACGGAGATACTAATGCATGCACATAGTAAATAATACGAACTCCACATAGGAAGTATTTTATTTATATAAGCACGTGTGCGATAGTATTTATTTTTAAGCGAATGACCATCACGAAAATTAATAAATATAATAATATTATTATTATACGCCGATGTGCTGTGCTATATACACTATACACTATACAGTATATATTATTATGACATTGTTGTTATCTTTCACATTTATCTTCGGAATGTGTTAATTGATAATTAAAATTCATAGTAAGATTTCATCACGTGTGTGTAGGTATTAATGAACTGCGTTGTTTTCATATTATTTATTGTTATACGACAATACCGTAATGCCGTTAATGTTGAGGTATTAATAATTACCTATATTATTTATTAGTACAATAATTTTTAATTAAATCAATGAACGTTTAACGAAAATTGCACAAGTGCAATAATTTATCATGATTAATTTACATTTTAATGACGCGTGACACTAAATAAAAACACGTCATACCTATACCTTCATCTACAAAATTTGAACAAATTTATTCGGATAAATATTTTAAATACATACCTACCTGGCATAAAAAATAGGTAATAACAACAAAAATAATTTCATAAAATGCACACATTACACATATTGTACAGTTTGATTCGCCAAGCATCATGCTTGAATTGCTCACCCTATTTTTTGCCTATTTATGTGAATTTACTCAAATTTTGATTTTTAGAACTTTAAAGTAAGTACACCTATGCTATACATATATATATATATAAGCCAAGGCCTTGCAATCGAATTAACAAGAACCCTGAATAAAACATTCTGGTTAACATTTGGACTCATTTTGTATCTTTATGTGGTTGGTACGATTTTGTAGTTAATTATTTGTTTAATAATAACTATAATTTGGACATTTTGCTAAACAATTAAAAATTTAAAACAAATATCTAATAAAATATAAATATAAAAATTATGATTTTTCTGAACTACCTACTAAACACCCGCATTAACCAATATTAACCCGAATAATGACGGTTATTCACACCCAAATGTTTGTTTACATTTTTATTCTAGTGTTTGAACACCTGAATACATGCAGCACCCAAAACCCGAGACACAAATAAATTATTCTGGTGCATTAAGCGTTATTATTATTATTTTTATTTTTTAGCAACTATGGCCATTAGCTGTTTTTTGTTTGTAGGGTGAGGAACGGTTGGTTGAAACACGTGTGTATGTGTGGCAAGGATTTGTAGTTAAAAATCCACGGTGGTCACCCATCCGGGAGCTAGCAACACCGGCCGATATGTACACTCGGAGTGTTTCCGCAGTTGAGTGTACGGACTAAAGCCACACCAAGCAGATACGCACCAGTTGATACGCATTATAACAGTATATATGTCCAGTATTATATTATTAAATAGCTCAAAATATTTAGAAACTTTAGGCATCTTAACATTTTGAGTTCAAACCCTGGCTTTTGTCTGTGATCCATTTGAGCTGTTTTGTACTGCAATTCTCTCCGTTTATACTCATTCTCTCTTCCAAAGTAGGTACAAATAACGAATATCGAATCCGGACCTTTTACAATTTTAAAATACTCGCTTTAAAATTAAAATATAATAAAAATCCCTTGAGGATGCCAAGATAATAATCTTACCTTCAGATTTTAATAAACTTTATAACAGGTCAATTCACTCTAATTTTTAAACTACTTGGAACTACACGTGTTTTGCTGAGCGTACAATTTGCTACGTTACGTACTTGTAAGACAGAGACAGTAAATATCCGTGTGGGGCGTCCTCTTAAGGGGATTCGATACCGTGATTTTCTGTTTTTGTCTAATACACGTGCGGCATAGTATTTTAGACGTGTTTCATAATTTTTGATATTATAACCCAAATGCCTAAAATTTTTATAAAAAAAAGAGTATTTAAAAATTGTCGTATTTCAACTTTTGGAGAAGTTAAAATCAAAAAATCAAAAATGTGGAAAAGTCGATTTCAAGTAGTCAAATTGAAATATGTTTTTAGAATTCTTACCAGGGATGGGCTGGCCAGGGTGCCGGCTGAGCTTTCCCCGCCTGGTCCTGTCGAAAAATTGGGCTGCTTAGATAAACTTGGGCCAATAACTTATAAATAGTTTATTATTAGCCCAAAATTAGGCCGAATTTTCTGTTTCCCCGGAGCCATATTGTATTCCCAGTCCGTCCCTGATTCTTACCGCTTCATTAGATCAATAAATAGGTATGTTTGGCAAAGAACCCGTCTAAAATCATACGTAGAGCGTACGTCAGACAAAAACAGAAAATCACGCTATCGAATAACCTCAAAATTTTAAACTTGTACGCATAATATTGGTATACTAACTCGATTTAGGTAACTACGTGGGCATAATGGCGAACATGGGCTCGGGATTACGAATTGCATATGTTTCGACGCCAGCAAATCCGCAATTGATGCATTTAGGCTCGTGGCGGGTCATATTCCTCAGGTTGTAATTTGTCCCAGGATTACGTCTCTGCGACATGATGCATGCTTACATACAACAAATTAAAATGTTTGGTAAATTTTAAAAAAGTTTTACATTAAACTAAAGTCATTATTATTGGTTTTCATAACGTATTGTTAGAACGTTTTTAAATGTCTATTAGAATTTAGAAACATTAAAAACTTGGACAAGTGAGTACAGTGTGCAAAAGTACAGTACAAATCGAAAATTTCTCATGGCTATAGCTGGTGAATAGCGTGACTTTCGGTGAACTTTTTCTGTTTGATAAAGGTAAAAAAAGTTGTTGGGAACCTTCTATTCAAATTACTTATGTTAGCTATACGTAAAGAAAACTTAAATAAACTTTTAATTGCAATAGTAAATTGTGTGGCAAAGGCGGGGAGTGAGCTATTTCAGTTCCGGAGACATGTGTGGCATGAGCCGCAGGGGAGGGTCGCATTTCGCCCAAGGCTGAAATTACTCCCCTCACGAGCCACACATACTATTTATTGTCACGTCTCTGCAGCGTTCATTGATCACGCCATCACGGCAATAAGGTAATGCAGGCTGGGATCTATGCAACAACCATAGATATATAAACCAGACTATTCTACGAAAACAATATTTCATGCAAGGTGGTGGATTTAAAGAAAGAAATACGATTTGGTTTTATTTATTTTAAGCGTCATGCGTGGAGGTTATAATATGAATATAAGATGTAACCAAAAGTTTGTTTTGTAACGACCGTCGGACCGTGGTTTAGATTTCCGTATAAATAATAAATACTATATTAAAATAAAATAATAATAAAAAAAAAGTAATCACAGCAAAGATAATGCATTGTGCAGAGCAGGGGCGGCTCCAGAGACATAGTTAGGACTTGGGGGGGAGTCATGATTTCCAGAAAATGTCGATGATTTTTTTTATGTAATTTTGTTTTTAACAGTATAAAATTGTTAAGAAATATGGCTCAGGGAAGCGGCCCCTAGCCCCCCCTTTGAATCCGCCCCTCAATTGCAGGGATCTATGTATTCAACAACCAAATTATTATACAAAAACAAAGAGTTCAACTTCAAGGAGTTCAAAATCAAAAATATCCTCTCCAGTGACCAAATGTCAAACTACAAACATTAGTTTTCAATAAGAACATTTTTAAAAATGTAGCGAAAAAGTAGCGATAGCGAACTATTTTTTTTGGGGGGGGGGGAGTAGCTGTTGCGTTAGCGTGCTACAAAAAATGCTTAAAATAAATAAAACCAAATCGTATTTCTTTCTTTAAATCCACCTTGCATGAAATATTGTTTTCGTAGAATAGTCTGGTTGTTGCCATAGATATATAATATTAATATTTAATATATTATATATCTATGGGCGAAATGCGACCCTCCCCTGCGGCTCATGCCACACACGTCTCCGGAACTGAAATAGCTCACTCCCCGCCCTGGGCACACAATTTACTATTGCAGTTAAAAGTTAATAAAAGTTTTCTTTACGTATAGCTAACATAAGTAATTTGAATAGAAGGTTCCCAACAACTTTTTTTACCTTAATCAAACAGAAAGAGTTCACCGGAAAGTCATGCTATTCACCAGCTATAGCCATGAGAAATTTTCGATTTGTATTAATTTTTTACTATCAATAATTTGATTATTTATACAAGTATACTAAGCTGACACAATACGTTTCCGCTCAGAAGCATTTTTCGCAACAATGATTTATCATTGAATTCAAATATATAACATATCCATTACAACATGTTCGACAACTATACTGTACTCACTTGTCCAAGTTTTTAATGTTGCTAAATTCTAATAGACATTTAAAAACGTTTTAACAATACGTAATGAAAACCAATAATAAGGACTTTAGTTTAATGGAAAACTTTTTTAAAATTTACCAAACATTTTAAATTGCTGTATGTAAGCATGCATCATGTCGCAGAGACGTAATCCTGGGACGAATAACAACCTGAGGAATATGACCCGCCACGAGCCTAAATACATCAATTGCGGATTTGCTGGCGTCGAAACATAAGCCAATTCGTAATCCCATTAATTTATCGTTAAAAAAATCATTGAACATTGATTTCTTTGATGAAAACTTTTGTAGGTGAGTGACTGCTTAGTGCTTTAAGGTCTTGTTGAATTCGATAAATGACTACTAAATATACAATATCGTAATAAATATATATTCAAAGGCTCATAAAAAAATATTGTTACTTAACGCTAAATGAACTGGGTCATGACAGCAACCTTTTTTGAGTAATATAATAATACATTTTTCGGAAATCAACTTTTTTTAAATAATGCATTTTTTTCATAATGATTAATAATCAAAAAGCGCACTGAATAATTTGAATAAAGTTTTTATAAGTTGTTTTTGGTGGATCACATATGACACCAGTATGCTATACGTCATTCAATGATTATAAACACTGTCTTAAAGTAGAATACATCGGTTCTGCTCTGGCTCACTTTTTTCTTCTTCCACTGGTCACTACCTATGCCATTATGTCGAAGACGTGCTCTATCAGATGGAAACAGGTGGTCGCCCGGTGTATTTTACTTTGTGACAGATTATTGTTTATAATAAATGGTCATATAGATTGCAAAAAATGATGGTTATGACACCAGCGACCTATGTGTAGATTGCTTACGATGCCACTACCCAATTAATATATTTCCTGTTCAGTATATATTGTTTGGTCACAATAACAGGAGAGTACCTTTATCAAATATGATTTCAAGTTCTTGTTTATTTAAAATATATTTTATTAAATTATTCATGTCTACAGAAAAATTAATAAAGGTATAAATAAATAACTAACTTAACTTTTTTAGTTGTAACTGTAAGCATTGAGCTTAGGTTTCAATGTTAATATTTAATGAATTACATGTTTTAATTTTTATTTTATAAGCATTGTCATCAGAAAATACTTCCGACTACAATTTACACAAATCATCTTCATAAAAAAATTATCCAGTATTATAAGTAATATAAAACTTTATACAAAAATTCATAATAGAATTAAAAAAAAAATAAATTAAAATTATACTTCATGATACATTATAATAAAATAGTATCACATAACCTGATCATTAGACATTCTTTTATAAACATATAAGTAACCTAAGTCAGTTGGGGGATTTTGAGAAACTGCTACTTTTTCATCATTGAATATTACCCAACGTCCTTCTTTTTTTATATGGCAAACATAATGTCCAACTGTGGAAGAACTGCCCATGTGAGATATAAATGCAAACAACTTATATACTGAAATTAAAATTATTGCGATCAGTATTTAAAAATGTAATACAAAAATAAAAAATCATATTTCTCAAAGACATTAAACGGACAAAATGTTATATTAAATTGTTTTTGTCTTCACTTACTTCCTTTTCCATCTCTGGGTTTATTAATTGTACTTTTTTCTGTTTCTTCTGTTGGGAGTATCTCTTCTGGTCCATGACTCATTATCCAGTCAAGAGCACGATCTAGATTGTTTTCAGTGGCTTTCAAAGCAGCAATTACATGGTTTCGTTCAAAACCCATTGACATTATCATAGCAGCTGCTTCTTCATTAGGCAAAAATTCTAAAGTAGAAAAATGAAAATTATTTAATTCAGTAAAACTGAAACGTAAGAAAACAATCAAAGATAAAATAAACTTTCTGACCTGCATTCAATTTTGCTCCTGGTACATTAAAGGGTTCTGAGAAATCAGAATCTGATATATGTTCCATAAGCCAATTTGTAGCATCGTTGAGACTTTTATTTTTTGTGAAATACATTGCACGCTTGCATGCATCTGGAGGAAATCCCATATTTGTTAATTCAGACATAATATTTTCATCATACACAAACACTGGTGGAGGTTCTAAAAATCATAATAATGTTTATGATAACAACAAAACATATAACATGCTAACAATGTATTGATAATTAATTTCACACCTATAGTTTCTACCATAAGGTTTTCCCCTTCTTGTGCACCATGTCCTCTTAGATATTCTATGTCCATATCCTCAGGCATTTCAACAGATACATCCAACTTAATAGGAGTCCAATCTTGACGAAGTGTAAATTTTTTTAAATGTATCATGAGGTAATCAGGAAAAGTAGAAAATCTTGTAATCCTTGTATTTAAGTGGGTAAATTATTAAGATTTAAAACACCAAACATAATTATACACTATAAAAATTGAAATATAAAGCCAACACTACATACTTTTCTGCAGTAGTTCTCTGGTCCAATGAAGTATTGAAGAATTCTTCAATGATTTCTGGCTGGGCAAAAGAATTTAAACAAGAAGCAAATTTCAATTTTGGCCGAACTACTTCACTTACACTAAAAATAAAATAATTATTTGTTATATTATATAATATTTTTGATTTGAAAGAATTCTCATTTTTTTAAAGTAAACAACAATCATTTAACTTTAATTAAAGTTTCTACTAAAAATCTAATACTTTACAAGTGTATTTTAGTTAAGTAGAAATATTTAGCAAAATTAAAATTAATAATTAATATACTCTTTATTATCATTCTCAGCTTGTTTTTGCTTAAAAGCTTCGACTTCGGCTTTGTTAACAATATCGTCAAGTGAAATGGACAATGGCAAACAGTATTCAGGTCTATAGCTGTAATCAACTTCTCCTGTAGTTGTACATTGAAAACGTTCTTCAATACTAAATTTGAAACATTCTACTGGGTTTTGAGAACGTTGACAATAGCGCTAAAAACATTAGTAAAATTGTATACAATATTATTACTTTTGTAAATAAGTGTACGTAAATACCCCTATCATGACAAGAAATACAAAAAAAATTCTTGTGCATCTTGCTGTTTCTTTGAAGCAAACTCGGGATGTCCTTTGCCGATCAACGATTTGAAAGTAGTTGGTCTAATACCATGATGCCAATATTTTTTCCCTTCAACAACTTCTGGAGGTGGCGTTGAATATTTTCCTGAACATAGACCATGGGCTACTTTTGCCCTAAAAACAATTTATTTAATTAAATATAAAAATATTTGATTATTATAATAATTAACATACATTTGTACACAAAAATTTTCAGTAGGGTTGGTTTGGCACGATTCAAATATATCTTTTGAGCCTAAATAGTACCTATACAAAAAAAATATTCATATTAAATGACAATAAATAAATACATGAATTTTAGGTTTATGGATATTAAATCAACATAAAGATTTTCATACTTATCGGTAAAATCCGGAATAGAAAATAAAACTTGTAAGACACTATTCATGTAACAAGAATTTCCCAAATTGTGAATACCTGTGTAACCAGGACCAAAAATTGGTTTTAAATCACTTCCACTCTCTTGTAATGTTGCCCATTCACCAACCTTTTGGTTTAAAGCTAATTCTAATTCTACCATTGATTTTTCAGTCTTTAATTAAATATTATAAGAAAATTACTATATTTAATTAATTTTCAGTCATATATAAACAATATTACCTTTTCCAAAGCAGAAATATTAATACCAAAATGTGAGAGATGTTTGATTAAATTTGGATTTTCTACCATATCATCTTCTGGATAACTGTACACATCTCCTTTACCATCTTTTGTAATAGTACCAAGTTTAACAGCCAAAGGATATTCTATAATAATAATAATACAAAATAAATTTAAATCAAGTTCAAAATTAAATCAATAAGTTCATATTATACTAGTTTCTTCATAATGAAGAGTAGCATGTCCATTTCCTCCAGATCCATCAAAAAACTTTCGACCACAATAAATTGAACCATCAGTTAAATTAAGCCATAGATTATCGACTTTATCACAATCTTCATAATCACACTTCCAACCACTCGGAGTAATTATTTTCCCGTTATTTAACTGTTCTATATCAGCATATCTGTTAAATCACAAGAAATATAGACATTATTAAACTTGAACTCATAAAAATCCATAAAATATTATGTTTTAAGAGGATACACGTGCATGTATTGCCCCCGCCTCACAAACATACAACATAGCAAATTTGCATACAGAGTAACTGATTTATGTTGTGAACTTTAATATTAAAGTGATTGACCTATGATTAAACTTTAAGGTAAGAACAATATCTGCTATGCTATCTCTCGTAATTTTTTTACAATATTAATATTTTAATATTTTATTATTTTACACTGATAGCACACTTAAAAATTAAAATAGCGTAAAAAACTGACAAGAGATAACAGATGTTCTTACCTTTAAATTTGATCATAGGTAAATTCACTCTAATATTAAAGCTAACAACACAAAATTGGTTCTATTGAATGCAATTTTGCTTTAAATATTCTAGGTTTGTCAGTCGGAAAAAAAACACATGCGGATGTAGCGTCCTCTTAAGACAGAATATCAAATATCTAATCAATAAGTCTTATTGTTAAAGTATTGTTACTCAAGTTAATTACTTCAGTATTTTACTACAAACAAAGATTTGCTTGATATCAAGATTAGTGGTGCCAAAGTGTTTAAAATATACTATGATATGGTACATCGTATACCGTCTTTTTTAATAAAAGAATTAGATGCAATCAAAGCACCTACATATAGTGCAATATTTAATAATTAATTTTTACGTTTTAACGTAAATTCTGAATCCCTTGCAGTACCCTAAGGTGGGTCCTCCATCTAAAAAATCTACTATGACATATGTCATAGATAAATTAGGTGATCGGCGCTACTGAGCAAGATCATATTTTAATTAAGAAATAATTTATGAGAATTTTAAAATTGTACAATTTTGGTTACTTTATTTATTTTTAAATTTTGTAATAGGTCAATCACTCTAATTTTAAAAATAACAAGAGTAAAATGAATTGTTGTAAGTTTGTAAGAAGAAGACAATACATGCTAGTGTACACATACATTATTACACTAGCATTTTTAAGAAAAATATACAGTTTCTGTTATTGATTTGATTTACCATACCTAGTTTTTTGTCGAACTTCACCATCCCAAGTGCTAGACATACTTTGTAATTCATCTAGATAATTAGCAGATTTAGCTTCAATAATACCTTTAATAGAATCAATAACCTGAAATTCATTAAAATAATATGTTAATTATTTAATCAAAATTGAAATACAACCGTATAATTACTTTCTGTGGCAATTCACTAGTTTCAAATGGAAAGGATTTAAACGATGGTAATATAACTATAGAATATTCTTCTATTGTTTTATACTTTTTATTTTCAGCATCTGGATCAAATCCACCATCTACGCCAATAGCAAGTCTAGTAACTTTCCGTTCAGTTGGAGCATCACCTACCTGTGTCATTTTGGTTTCAACCTAATAATTTATATATACATGATAGGTAAATACTATCTAATTATAATAAATAATATTATATAAATAAAAAATTGTTTTTGATATTTAACAATTTTTTATTGCATATAAATCCTAGCTCTAATAAAAATAATTATTCATATTAAAATATTTAATTAACACATAAATTTCACTATTAAATTTATTAGTGTTTAATAAACTATCTAATTACAGAGAAACTGTCCCTAAAGAACAATTCACAATAGCTGACATTTTCTTGGGAATTAACTACAAACTTTCTACAATCTGAAACCTCTGAATAGCGATAAAAACTTCTGCGACCGAGACTGTCCGGTATTTAGAGGTTTCACTGTACTAGTATTTTTTGATCAATTTATAAAAGATTACAATTTTAATAAGAAACAATTAATTTACCTCTATTTTGTGTCTAAGCATATGTAAAAACACTGAACATCCAGTTTTTCTATGATGACGTTCAACATGATCATACCCAAAGCCAGCAAATGTTTTTAAACAAATAAAAAGGCCTCCCTCAAAATCCTGTAAAATATTATTTATTTAGTATATTTATATCAAATTTTTAAAACTAACACATAATATTGTAAGGTAGGTACTTTGTTTTAAAATATACTTTAAATTTTTATACTCAATTAGGTTTAAGGTATTAATATTATGGAAAACATAAATTTGTGCAATGTTATAGATTTTTGATCACAAATTTAAACATTTAAAGATTTTTATGAAGTTAAAACAATTAATTTATAAAAACGTACAAAATTAATGTTAATATCAATAAATAACGAAATAGGTACCTAGATAGCTACAATAATTTAAAAATATTACATTCAAAATAGGCATCTAGTGAGAAATTAAAAATCATTAGTATTGTGACTTGATTTCTGGTTAGGTGGCACTGCTGGGAGCTTTCCTTCTCTGTTATTTTTATATATTACTTACTTACTCTGTCACCACACTTACTCATTATACACTTAAGTATAGATTGTAAATACACTTTATTTTTAATAAAAAGAAAAAAAAAAAAGTATTGTGACTGACATTATAGTCTTCTAAAGGTAGGTACAATAATTATTACATTCATGTAACTATAGGATTTTAATTTTTCATATTATAAAAAATAAACAGTACCTAGCGTAAATTTTTTTATATCAAATATGTGGAAAATTCTATACTTACTGGAGAATCAAATGAATAAAGACATTCGTCTTTATAGACACGATCGTGATCTCGGGGAACGTTTGCGTCACAGTTTTCTAATATTTGCTTAGCAACTAAAGCAAAATCGCTGTCCATTTTCGATCTTACAAATTTAGTTTTACACAGGGTAAAATAATTGGGCTATCAAAGAAACAAAGAAATTATCCAAGGTTAAGAAAAACACCAATATCAAACATCTAAAATTCTACCAATTGCTTAAAAGTTTAATAGAACTGAAAAAAAGTAAATACCTATTCAGAATATTTTACTATGCAACAATAATAATTACAAAATCTCTTGAACAAGAGAACCGGATATTTTCATAACCTAACATAAATACATAATATGAGTTATCATTGTGGTTTATACCATAGATATCTACAACCGTGGTAACCACAAAATTCAAGGCTCCTAATAATATTATATTGTACAATATTTGAAAAATATTAAAAATTCAGTCCTATTTTTTTTTATAGGCATTTAAAGTTCAAATCTTGACAAAAAAAGTTAGAAAATCATGAAATTTTTTCTTTTTAAATCTTTGATAAAATTTTTAAAATATAATACAAGATTCCTTATAACTTCAAAGATTATCTACCTTTATCAAAAAAAAAAAATGTCTAAGAAAATCAAATTAAATTTTTATGAGCATTTGAAGTTCATATTTTTACAACATTCAAAATTGGATATTCACTCGATTTCTCATGTAGCGATTTTCTCATTTTATTGTAGTTCAAAAACGAAATATAATATGTTTATATTATGTATTCCTATATTTGATTAAATTTTCAAAATATTTTGACTTGTTTTGAGCTGTTAACGGGCAATTTCAGATTTCAGTTTTTTTAGTTTTTTTTCCTATAAATATCAAAAAACTTTCATTTGTTGGGCCAAAAAGCGTCAACATTTAATACAAGGCTTCTGATATATTGCTTAAATAGCAGTTGAAAAATATTAAAAATAGGTACATGGGCACAATTTTTTTTTCTATAATCATTTAAAGTTAGTTTGAATTTTAACAAAATGTATCAAATTTAAAATTTAATAATTATTTTGCAGTTAACAATGTATAAAATTTAAACTAGGTTCTACGTAAATAGGTTAGTTATATTATATAAATTACTTTATTCTCAATAATATCATCAAATATGCTTAGCAATATCATGGGCACAATATTTCTAACTCTTTGTTTATCACCGTAGAAATGAATAAAAAATATAATATTATAATATTAATTTAACTTACAGGATATAATAAATAATATCAATATAAAATATTTAGACTGACAAACAGTCCGCTCATCTTATACAATGATATTTTATCATTGAATTCAAATTTAACACCATCCATTACAGTGACCCACTTAAATAACCTACTGTACAGCAGGGCGACACCCTCTTGCCCACCTTTTTGTTCTTATATTTCATAAATTTATAATAAATAAATATAATTTTCATATAAGTTAAATACGAAATGTCGTAAATCTAGTACATAACAAAAACGCTAATTTTTATACAAAATTGATTTAATTTTGGTTTTTGGTATACCTACCTAACTCTAAAAATAATTACTGTAAATTATATAATTGATTCTATTATATAAATGATTTATGTTGTCATGTTGAGCTTTTTATAGGTATATATGACATTTTGGATTGTTATTAATTTTTAAAATTAATGTTGATAAAAAATATTCGGTCGGTCAAATAACTTAAAAATGTAATACAAAGTTCCACGTAAGTTGTTGTTAGTAGAAATAAAAAAAAATCCACGATTAATTTTTACAAGGATCTGAAAAAAATTATATTTTGAAACACGCATTTAAAATTTTTAAATTATAACTAAAAATATCAATATAATTCTGGAAATATATTTTCAGGTATTTTATGCATTATAAATTTATAAAGTTCTGTAAAATGTTCTTCTATTATATTCCATTCTGGAATTATACACCCATAGGCGTATATTATAGCGTGATGATTTTTTTTTGTGGTATCAATGACGCTGCCGCAACTTCTTGCAAATTACTTCACATAAGGGCTATAATGATTCGGGTACAGAACATAATAAATTCTACAAATATTACAATAGAAAAATGTAAAGGAACAAAGTATAAAAAGGACTAAATAAGCACATTATAAAGTAAAATATAAATAAATAATATTCCATACATCATATTATTATCAAATACATATTTTGTATTTGAATTAAATATATGAAAAAAAATAGGAAATTATTACTATAGTGTAAGGTTTGAACGCCTGCTTTTTTGGACAAATATATTAAGAATCTCTTCAGGTTTAATAATATTAGCTAAGTCCCTTTCAATATGAAGTAACGTAAAATCTACCGTTAGTCATAGAATTTCTTAGCCATGTTTTTATTTCCCGCATTACTAAAAATGATCTTTTACAAGAAGTAGTACTTACTGGAATTGTAAGTGCTACTTGTAAAAGCTTATATAAATGTGGAAAATTGTTTTTGTTATTTTCTGATACAATAGCATCTTTATCAATACAGTTCTTCATAATTAGCATTTTTTATTTAAAATTTAAATTATCAAATAAAATATTCTTCGGACACTAAAATAATTAATAGAAAATGTTTTCAGTTCTCACATATGGACGTATAAAACAGTAAACTTTCACACAAGGGGCTAAACAAATTTTTGTGGGGCTTAATAGAATTCTGGGGGGCTACAGCCTCCTTAGCCCCCACCATTTTACGCCTATGACCCAATGGAATTCATGAAGTATTTCATTTTACTGATATACATTCTTATCAGTTTACATCCTATTTAAATATTTTCTTTGATTTTTCTATTCTGGCAGTTTTGAATTCTATAATTGGAAATTTGATCAATATACATTCTAGCGGTTTTTTTTCTAGAACATTATATCGGTCCATAATTTGAATAAATAGTCCTAACTCCAAGTACCAAGCATAATAAATACTATATCCAATATATTATATCACATCTACTTTATATTTTTGTAAAACCATTAAAAAAAATAATTTCCAAATCAAAAAAAAAAAAATCCACTAAGGAACTTCTTAAATTACAAAAGAGACGTATGTTGGTGTAGCGTATGCGAAATAAAACTATTACTGCAGCCATGGTAGGGTTGAACAAACTTTATAATTCTACAAAACATCAATGGAAATAATTTATATATATTATATAGATTTATTATTGATTCCCTTTATTTGAGGAATAGAAGAGTATCTCCTCTCACACTACATTTTTATAGACAGTTAGAAAAAAATACTTATTATATTAAAATATAATATCCACACTAATAAAAAAGTTCTCTTTAGCTACACCACAGAATAAATTAAATTTCAACTACCCTGGGGTTACATCAATGATAAATATAAATATAATCTAATTTTAATTCTGGTCTTTTTTTGACAATAGACATATTGATTTTATAAAGCAATCATGTGTGTATTCTGTGTATTCCATTACTCATTAGTCATTACTATATTTTGTTACATTTTAATTGATTCAATTAAAGAATAAGGATATTATAAAAGAAGTTGTATAATTTTTAAAACTAATGTAGAATTATTATTATAATCAATTAAAATCTTAAATGTCACAGTTATACCATAGAATAAAGAATTTATTATTGTTAATATTATCCTTTATACTAGTACCTAGTGTGGTCACAGACAGTGATGAACAATCCCAAGTAGCAAATGGAGCGTACAACTGACTAAGGAATGATCTAAATTTATATACATACATTTAAAGTAATAGACAACATATATTAAAATAACTTATATAATAAATTGATAATGTAATTGCCAATATAAGATTTTATACAACAGATCTTCTAAAATAGTATCTCAGTTTGGAGCTAAGTTAATGGCTACTATGCTATTTACAATAAATTTGTAAAATATTTTAAATACAAAGGACAATGAATTTGAAACCATTTGAAAATGATTTAGGTTTCTAAAAGAAATTATAATAAATAATTTTTTTGTAATGTATTTGTATATTATTATTTGGAGCAAAACTAAAATTCCATTACTTAATTTTTTTAATATATTTAAATTGGTGAAATTGCATCAATACATTTTCATACATTATTAACAGTATCAACATTAAAACTTAATACACAGCTGTGTTCAATTTGTAATTTATATTAATAATTTAAAGCTTAATTTTAACAGGGTCTTCATATTACAAAATAATCTAAGCATTATACATAGTTAAAATACAGATGTCTAATTTTGAAGAATAGTTTTAATTGTAATAAATAACAATGAAGTTACCGATTTTTTTATTAAATAAAACAAATAATAAATCGGTATAAAAATAAACCAGAAGAGTATTTATTTTTAAAAAATTAAAAATAAAAAAGTTAAGTACAATTAATATACCAAACAGCTATATTAATGAAGAGCATAAATATATGTCCGTTGGGAATGATAATTGTATTGTTTTTTCAGTCGAAAATTTGAAATACTATTAGAGTAATTAATAATTATTGATAGTGAAAATAATACTTTGAAATACCTATAATTTTCAAAATATAAATCAAAACGTTCAATCTATACATGCATTTGTTCCGAATAGCTCAGATACTGCTAGAATGTACATTGTATATAATAAAATAGTTTCAATTCACAAAATAAAATAGGGAATAGTTTTTGTTTATATTATTTTATTATTTATGTAGCAATTAAAAACTATTATTGGTTGGAAAAAAATATATATGTTGTTCAAAAAATAATGCAATTTTTGTCAAAATGTCAAAAAGAAATAGTCATACTTGTACTAAAGTAATGGAATCCAAAAAGATAATCTTAATTCCGTAATAATGACTTGACATAACCTTCATGTATTTTAACCATAAAATCTGGATCATTTTTTAATAAGTATTCAAAAGCTTGTAATAACTGATTCTTTGTTAATGGTTCCAATTTATTATTAGATTTATTAGATGTTGATTCCCGGTGTTTAGGTTCTGTTATTGACATTGCATTTACTGAAGAGGTAACTAGTTCATCTTCAATGTCATCCAATATGAACCTAGTAGGTGGCATTAGCTCATCTGAATCAAGTTGTGATTCTAATGGCATACATGCACCTAGAACATAAAAGTATTTATTTTTTTTAATCATTAAATAATTATTACAAAAATGAAACATTTAAAAAAAGAGTTTTTTTAAATATACTTAAATAAATATAAATATAATATTCATTTATTTAAAATGAATAGAAGTTAATACAAATTTATAATTAGTATTTACCCATAACTATATTTGATTTTTCTGATAGATCACTTTGATTAAGAAAATTGTCAATCAATGATGTACTAAATGAATTATTTTTAATATCTTTCGGTCGATGATATCCATTGCGATTAGCATGGGAAATATCATCTTCATCTTGCTGATTTAACTGATTTATTAAACTTCTGGGCTTTATGTTATTGAACGAACATGTCTTAGTTTGTTCAGTATGAGTTGCGACCAAGATATCTGTTCTAGGTGTTGCTGACCTTTGTTGCATTTCGATTTGTTCTACTGTATGAATTGGACTGGCCATCAACTTGTGCAACATAGATTCATTAGATCCTGTTTTTAAAGCTGGAGTTTGTGTACTTTGTGTATTTGCATAACTTGATAATGATGGTAATCCTTCAGAGAAATTTTTCCCACTTCCTGCTTGTGCAAAAAAGTCCATAACACATTGAGGAGGGGCAGTTTCTTCAACTTTTTTGGATGGTGTTTCAGATCCTTTTGAGCTGGTCTTATTGGCCCTATTAAATCAACACAATGTATTATTATAGTTTATAGTTTGTTTAATATTTATATCAAATATTGGAAAATATATAGACTGCATAAATTGTTTGGGTAAAAATTTGTAAGGGGATTATTATTGACATGCCATCCCATTTTCCAATCGAAAGAATAGCTTCATGAAATATTTAACCGATATAAAAATGGAAATATATTATACCGAGTGATTCTTTTATCATTGAACATTCATATTATTTCAAAAAGTATAAATGTTTTGGAAAAAAAATGTTTAAATGGTGTCTAGTTGTCAAAAAACAACATTTGTAAAATATATAAACAGTTTTAATTTCATATTTCTCAATACCTATTTCGGTACATACAAATTGAATTTAGGAACAGAAGTTATAACTAAGTTAAGGATTTATATGTAAATATATTTAATTTTACACACTTACATATTTTGCCATAAATACATGTTTTACATATTTCTCAATAATTCCGTTTTTTTCCTACATATTTAGACAATTTGTAGTTAGTATACGATTGTATTTTTCAAATTACTAATTCTATGAGTACACTATGGCTTGATGTAGTATTTCATGATAATGTATTATTATATTTGTATCTTATGGTGCCTTTTACGGTAAAAGCCGGTAAACTGTAAAGCATTAAATACTTTTTTCCCCAAAATATTAATATTTAAATCATATGAGTAAAATAAATATTTTGAGTTTTTTAGCACATATTTTGGTTTCATAAATACATTTAAATTCGAGCCTAACTTATAATTATTTAAAATTTGCAGAGTGAAATGGTACGCCGTTACCCCATTAAATGTTAGTCCACTATTCCGCTCATCTATACTTATAATTCAAAAACTACTCTTCCTAAATTTGATTTTTATGTAACGAAATACTTGAAAAATATTCTGCTTTAAAACTGTATGTTGTCAATGAAAAAATTAAAATCTATAAAAATATTTTTTAACAACTAGGTAGCATGTTTTTAAAAACATTTAATTTATGAAATAATTAAGGGTCAATTATAAAAAGAATCACCTCGTACATCAATTTAATATAAATTAGTTTCTTTCCATGAAAAATGAGACATTTTGAGCTCAAAATTAATATAGTTAGAATTATCACAAAAAAATTTTTTCTTAATTTTTGTCCAGGTACAATTTTTAATAATTGCACTACCAAAGTTAAGATTTTACTTAATTTTTTGGATTTTAAGTATTTTAAATTTAAAATAAATAGTAATTAGACTAGATAACTGCATAAAAATAATACATTTCAGTAATCTAGTATTACGTTTTAAAGTGTTTTCTTTAAAGTAAAAAAATAAATAATTGATACATTGTATATATAACACCTATGGGTCAAGTCTAAATTGAATAATTACCTATAATCCTCTTGTGCCCTACTCAGCATTGAAACGAGATCGATACTTTTTGTGGAACCAGTTTCTTGTTTGTTAATTTTATCGTTTTGTTTTACTATCAAACTTTTGATCAATGATTTCAGTATATTAGAAATTTTGGCACATTCTTCTTTGTCATAAAACCAAATACCATAAATAGAACCACCACAGTTTCTGTACAGTAAAAATGGCTCTTGAAGTTGTAGATCTAGGCCGTTTTCGATCGGTTCCATCAAATTGTTTGTATTTAATCTATTCATTATCATAATACTGTGCAAAGGTTCAGCAGATCGCGTATACACGTGTAAAGTCCCTTCTACATTGGTTTTTTGCCATGCATTTGCCTCTGCATTGAACGAATACAGAGCGACGTGTCCCGCCGTCTGTACGATACTATCAACATATGGATCTACTCTTTGCAGAGCAGAAAGATTCATTTTAGCTTCAGAATCGCCGTAACTCATTGTTTATGTGTAACTATAGAACGGTAACACTAAAATATATGGAGATCAATAAAATGCACGAGACAGTAATATTAGTTTATAACAATTATACCCGTACACTAGTTCTTCAAATACTAGGTCTGAACGTAGAATCTTGAATGTACTCAATAATATGTTATTCTTTTTATATCATTTCAATGATATTTTTTAGATGATAACATTCACTGGTCCTGTGTTTTGTTCGTCACAACTCGTGTAAAAGGTAGGGGATTTGAACGGTATTACCTATGTAAAGTTATATTTTAGGAAACTTCAAAAATAATAATGTATTCAATAAAAACTAGTCAAATTGTCAAAAATAATAAAATGAAGTGACTGGCGAGCGTTAAAGAACCAGATTAGTAAGCAACATAAGCACCGAAGTACCAAACGAATCGAACGATAAGTAAGTGAAAAAGTGGGAGAATTTCGAGAACGAAAAACAAACGTTTCTGTTACCAGTTTACCGCTAACCCGGTATTCGCGCGTAGAGATAATGTTAATAAATTTGATAACAAAAATTCGTTATATTTCATTATTATATTTTTTTCCATCTTTCCTCTGAAGTCGTCGGTTTTCAGCTATCTATGGTATTATCTATAGTATCTAAGAATTTGACCAATGAGTTCGCGCCTTCGTGTTTGGTTTTTTGTTATTTGTAATTTGTTATTAATTTTATTGCTACTCTGCTGTACCTTGTGGACTTATAAGTTATAAGTTCAAAGTTGTAACTTTAATGAATAATCTAATAGCAACTTCAACAGTTGAATTTACGATGGAAAAACAATAATTTGAATGGTGAATGTACCACATTACTACCATGACAGTGATTACTACTACTTATTTACCTAATATTTAAATTGTTTTACTTCATATAGTATAACTTCATATAGTATAATTCACAATAATGAGTGGTCAAGAAGATGAATATTACTATGACCGTAGTATGTTTTTCAAAGAATTGTCACAAAGTATTGGTAAGTTTGATCTACTACCTAACTTAAATGCAACTAATTGTTTTCTTTTTACTTTCACTTCATTCTGTTATAAATATAATTCATTAAAAGCAATAGGTACCTACAAGGTGTACAATTATATCCTAAATCAAATTACATTTACAATATTTTTTTATGTGACTTCTTTTACTTCAAAATTACAACTTACAGAAAATAACGTATCATAATTTGTAGATTCCTTTTAAGTAGTTGTTTATAATTGGGATAACCTTGTAATTATCATAATATTTATTTTGTGTACATATATAATTAGTAATTGGTAATTACTTATACATTTTTAATCTTAACATAATACCTATTGTTAGTGCTTAAACTGCAACTTTTTGTATTTATTTTAGAAAGAAACAAGTTATCAACTAATATATTATTTAGTAATTATCTAAATGATTTTAAAGATATCGTCCAACACAATGGATTAGTTCACGAAGAGATGAATATTGTTTGTCAATTATTGTGTACTGTTGATTTAAGTAAGTACACAAGTATTAGAACCGTATCATATATGTATTATTATTATTTTTAAATTTATTATAGTATCTAACATAAACTATCATAGCTCAATATTTGTCAATTATATTATTTAAACAATAGGTTATAACAGTTAAACAGCCTGAAGTTTGAAATATTACATATCACATAATTAGCAAAATATAAGAAATGAAAGTTATAAAAACAAGATATAAATATTTAAAAACAAAAAAAAATTATAATTATAATAGTGGAAATAGTCAAATAGATCCATAATAAAAAAGTAGGTGATTAATTTTTCAATATTCAAATGATATTAATAAGAAAAAACAATAGGTAATGAATACAATTTTTATGATTGAGTGTTGACCAAAAATAGATTAATGAGAGATAAATATTTTGACAATAAGTGTCTTTAGAAGTGAAAAAAGAAAGAGAATAGTGGACTGATAAAAAAGTTAAGAGTTGCAATTAAATGTGAAAGAGAAGTATCGGAACTATGTTCTGTATGAGAATTTTGGTTGTTAGTTGCTTCTGTATATGTTTTGATTTTGGGTTAAGTATGGGAATAAGAATTAAGAATCAGGGATCGCTGAAGTGATCTTTTTAATAGCTGACTTTAGACTTGAATGCTGGGCATCCCTTAAAGTTGGCAGTGTAATCCTTGGTGCTAGGGCACATTTGGTGGGACTGTTACGGTCTTTGGTATACTTATCCATTATCTTGCAGAAAACCCTCTACAAAGAATAGTAGAAAGATACATTTATATTTGTTTTTAGCCTTGTATACATATTTAATTGAATGTCCTAATTCAGCCAGAGCTTTACCAATGTCAACAATTAAGGTGGAATGATGTTGGTTTCTTATGATGATCTTGTATGTGCGAAGATGACAAGTGGTAAACTATGAATGAAAACTAGTATTAATCTTATATAAGTGATCCATAATTAGATGTATAAATTTGTCCATATTATAAAATAGTGAGCGAGAATAATATGACGTATGACGTGTGTTCATGATGTATGTTAAGGCCGAACTGAATAAATAAATTATGTAAAATATATTAACGTATGTACTTGAATAAAATATAAATAAATTGTTATAGTTAGGTAATAATTTAAAAATTAGATTGACTTAGTTAAAGAATTTTAAAAAATAGGTACTTTTATAATTGATAGTATTATTTTAGGTGTACAAAATTTTAGACGAATACTTTTAACACTAGTACCAGAAGAGCCATCAATTCCCCATGACATTTGTGAAGAACTTATAGTTTGGGCATTATCAGCATATCGCCAAAATGTTAACGATGCAACAAAAGCTCAATGCATATTATACTGGATACTTTGTAAGTATTAAACTATATTAATTATAAATAATTAAATGCTTTTAATTTATCCTAAATTTTTAATATGATATATTGATTTTGTGTCATAAATTACTGATATTTCATATTTTTACATTTTTATATTTTTATACTAAAATAAACATTATATTGTTGTACAATTGTATAGATGTGGTTGAAGAAAAATTAACTAATATGGATATAATTGATAAGTATTATAAAGTCTTATTTCATCTCTGTAATTATCAAAATTTAGTGAGTAAATATATTTTTAATTTTATGATATTACTATTAAAACATGTAATGCGATTTATTTGATTATAATTTTATTGTACTAGAGTCAACCAGTAGCTGGAATTATTTATTGTTTGACAAAATCTGATGATGTTCAAAAGAGGATGATAACATGCTGTAAGAATATTATAGAGGGTTCAAAGTCTGAACCATATCTGAACAAATTACTGACGTAATAATAAATAATTAAAAACCAATGCTATTTAATTATTTAATATACATTTTTTCCATTTTTAGTTTCTTTGAAAGCCCTAATTTAATGAACAATACACGACAAAAAGGACTTTTTGATTGTAACAATACATTTTGTAAAGAGCTTGCTTGTGGTTTACGTAGTGTTCGAAAAGAATTAATGAATATACATCCTCAGTCTACACATACTCAGCAACTCATAGAATATGTATATTTAATATTTATCAAACATATTTTAAAATTTAAATTAAATATAAATTTAAAATTATTTGTATCATTTATTTTATTTTAGGAAAGAAAGTCCTCATATACATTTTATAATAAAATTCAGTTTGTAGACGTAAATAACAAATTTGAATTTCCAAGGTAAAGAACCATGATACTAAATACAGTGAGTTCCGCTTAATGTGATCACTGGTTTATGGAATCAATCGTTTATTGGAATCAATAATGAAAATCCTGAACCAATGTGATCTCATTAAGCGGTACTCGTTGTAATATGCTTTTCTTAAATTATCTGCTTTGTATTCACTAACATATCGTAATAATTTGTATATTTTCAGTACTGAAGAATTAGCTAAATCATTCATAAAAGAGTGTTCTTCTAATAACACCTTGGCACTTTTGGGTAGCGTGAGTGGTTGGTGTAAATTACTTATGAACAATGACAAAAAATTGAATTTACAACAAAGATTTTCAAATAATTTATACCATAGTCTAGATCAAAGTAATTAAAGTATTGAATCAACTTAACACATATTAATTTGTAAAATGTTATTAGTCTTTTTAAGTAATGAAGTTAATGTAAAATCTTCACAAAAATCAAAATTCTTACATGAAATTTTGGAATTTCAAAAATTTGCACATCGAGGTTTGGCAGCGGTTAATATTTTCATATTCCAATACATTATCTCATGGGATGGAATAGAAAATAGTCGTGTGATTTATGAACTTTTCGAATACTTAACATTCACTTCAGAAGAAGGTTGTATTGTGGAGATATAATTTTAAATTTTATACTTATTAGTTTTATTTTTATGTTTAGAATTAAAAAATAGTTTTTTAGAAAAATTGTATGCAATATTCATTACTGGAGATGAATTGATTTATCGAATGGTAATTAATTCCTTGACTAATCTTCTTTGTAATTTGGTAAGTCTAATACTGATTTTATTTGTTAACATTAAGATCATTATTTCTAATAGCCGTAATTAACATTATTTGTAGTTAATATTAGGGTTTTTGAATTTATTTGATTCTTTTTTTTTTTAAATAAGAGTAAATGATTAATTATTATCTGAAATCCCTAATTGTTATAAATTACCTGTTCATTTTATTTCACCCTCTAAATGTAATATTTGGTATTATTTAAAATTGCTTTATTTTTCTGATTTTTTTAAAGGTCTAATATATTTATGTATTTGGTTTATTTGTATCATTTTTTGCTTAAAATATTCTTACCAAACTTTCACTAACTTGAGGAATCTCATATGCTGTGTATTTTTTTCTCAAATTAATTATATTATTCTTTTAATACATAGAACAATTGCATTGATTAATAATGTTTATTTAGTATTTAAATTCAAAAAAAACCAGATCAAATAAAAACTGTACATTATTTGGTGAAGAGTTAAGAGAAGAAACAGAATTTGAAGTAGTAAAATGTTTGACCAAATATATATCACATTGGTGCTCAATTTGTATTTATAATTATCCTCAAGAAGAACAGTTAAAACATACAGTTTATACATTTTTTGAAAAAGTAAGTTTTTTGTAAATTAATAATATAGTTATTATATACATTAATTAACTTGCCAATTTAAATACTTTTAGGTATCTGTTTTAGAAAATTTGAAACCAACCATATGGCCTATTTGGACAATTATGCCTCAAAGTGTTTTCTATAATGGTTTAATGTCAGTAAATATATACTGGTTAGATAGATTGTCCAGACTAATGCTGAGGTATGCAAAGTACAACTTGTTTAATGTTTAAGTTGTAAAATAATACAATATTTCAACACTACTGAAAATTAATTAATTTAAACAATGTTATACTTTAAACTGTGTTTAATTATATAGATAGACCCATTAATTAAAAGGTAATTTTCATATGACATTGCTTAAATTATATTACTGTAAAGTTGATAAATATATAATATTAAATTGAATAAATTAGTATAATATGGAGACTTAAAAACAAATTAAAATCAATTTAGGCATATAAAGTTTGACACCAGCAGAATCGAGGATATAGCAGAGTCTCCATCAGTTTTAAGAATGTTACAATTGTTTGACATGTACATGGCAGATTTTTATAATGCTCTCCACACAGGAGTGGTAAACATAATACATAAAAATATACAATAGTAAAACAAGTTGATAATATTTTACAAAAAAATATTTTTTTCTAGTTGTTTGATAAACGTGAAGAAGGATTTATTTTTAAATATTTAAATGAAGAAGAAGTTGAAAAAGATTTTAAAATAGTGAATTTAAATGTATGCTTTCAAATGGAAAAACATATTGCTCTAGCTCCATATTATATGAATGCTGAACATACAGTGGAGGTAATTTTTTATCAATTATTCAAATATGTTATCAACCCTTATTTAATTTTAAATTAGTACATTTTTTTTATCATCAATTATTTAATATAGTATTTTTAAATTTTTAGGATCCATTGGAGGATTTACTTCGGACAGAAGCTCCAAATTTACACATGTTAATTTTTATGTTAAGTCAAAATTTGCAGAATGATTCTGAAAATGACATTTCAACATCTTAATTTTGGGTTATACTATGAACAAAAAATATTTAAGCAATATTGGTTGTCAGTATTGTATTAAATTTTAGTTATTTTTTTTGTATAACAATCCTTCATAGAAATTAAAATTATTGATACTATTAATAGGATAATATTTAAATAATTTTTTACAGTATATTTGACTTCTTATATTATGAGATATTTGTTTACAAAAGGAACGTGAATTTTTTTTCAACAAGCCAAAAACTAAAGTAGAGTCAACGCTCTAATCGTTTTTATATCATTTCATACATTTATGGCGTACACTATATTATTTTATATTAATTAAAAGTGTTTGTTTTTCATAAATTAAAAACACAAATTATTTTTGTCATAAATTCTTTATATTTTTATTTTTTATTTAATTTAATAACTTTTAATACTGTATTATAATTTATAAGTGTATAATTGTATAAAACTTGACAATTGGTCATTGGGTTGTTAACTAAAATTACTTTAAGAAAAAAAAATATTGATTTACTTAATTTTTTCAAATATAAACAGTTTTTTAAAAATGCATAGGTCTTTATGATTTAAGTTTAAATTGTCATCTATTTAAATCAATGTCTGATTTTCTACAGCCAAAAGTTTAAAATGTGCTATAATATTCTTGGATAATGATTCTTAACAACAAAAATAAATTGGACTAATTTACAAGTAGCCATGTAGGTAAATTTTAATAGCTCAGGTTTTGTCCATTTTGATAATTATTTAATTTCACATAATCATATCTAAACATAATTTACAATTGATGTTCCATTTGACATTTCCATAGTAGCATAATAGTAGGTATACCATGTTACTCTGTACTAGTGTACTATATATAATATATTATATATACTTACAAATGTTAATACGTTTACAAGTTTAAGATTAACCAAAGTAAAACCAACCTAAACTAAAAATAATAATATCTTTTCGTTGGTTCATTTTGGTTACTTTAAAATCATTAAATTTTGAAATGTGTATACTCCACGCACGGCTTAAGGGGGGGGGAGGACACAGGCCCACAACAGGTATCGAACAACAGTGGGCCTCTGGGTAGTACGTTTTCTATAACAATTGGATAATGGATATATTATTATTATTTGGCCCCAGCCCTAAAATTATCATAATCCAGGCTTGGTATCCTCATTATTTATTTACTGTTGCTAGTAGTTATTTTCTATAATGAAAACAATAAAAATCATTACAAATTCACTTTTATCCAAAATGAATAATAAACATATATCGTTGTATCTATCTTAATATGCGTGTTTAGTGATTATACCTAGGTATTTTTAAATCCAGTTTATATTTTATATAAAGAATTTCAATTTTCAGGTTTAGGTTAGGTTAGTTAAAACTTCAATTGAATAATAATTGTGATATTTAAATATAATTAACAGTTTTTCATTAAAATATGAGAACACTCGATATTATTGTACATAGAGTAGGTACATACAGGTTAGATGAACATTAATTGTTTAACCCGTCATACATGTAGTACCTACCTATATGATCAATCAGGAAGTAATGATGTTCTATATTTTTAAATTTAGGTATATTATACGATATTATAAAGTAAAATTGTATTATTAAATATTTTTAGGTACAACGTAAATACTGTTAACTTAAAATAAATATATAAAAATACTGTTGAAATTGAACATACATTGCCATAAAAAAAAAAAAAAAAATTATGATAATAATAAAGATAACACCAAGTCATAATATTTAGCAGTAGGTGGTTTAAAAAAAATAAAAACAGTCTTTACAAGACAATCTTTAGCGAAAATGACACAAAAGTGTCGAAAAATAATTTTAGCTTAATCGGTAGTACACCTATTCTACTTAATATAAAATAATATTTACATCCCGCCATAAATTATTACTATAATATGTCTAATCCACTTCGTTGGTGAATTGGGATAAGTATAGAGTCGTGGTGTTTTGCAGCCATTTGCTGATCGTTTTAAAATTTCTTTCCATCCAATTCACGTTTGCTTCGGCGTTTTCGATCGATTGCAATACGCTTCTCCTGGCCGAACCCAAATGATCGTATTCGTCTTTGTAAAACTGCCACAGCTGAAATAAATGTCGCGGTTCGTGTACAGACAAATGGCGTATTATCGTAGATAAAGTTTAAAGTCGTTCGACATATTTTAATATGCGCGACGCACAAATATTATTTAACGTACTTGGATCAGGTCGTTTTTAGTGTTGAAATGGTATGTGGCCGATTTAATGATCTCGCTCATCGTGGAAAATCCCGCCGCAAAACTAAACAGAAAGGTACATGGAAGTATAATGTTATACTCGGCGTGATCGTTAACGCGTTGACCGCGGACGATCACTATATTGCATAGCAGTCATAATAAAATATAAGTCGTAATCGGGGCCGGCAAATTTTTTAGGAAATCGAAAAAGAATCGTATAAATATTTTACGCATTTATGTAACTGCAATCGTAATCGCTATGTAAAATAAATGTCAATAACACGTAATAAATGTTTTGTGAGCCATAAAGATGAAATATTATATTCTTTCTTGGGGTGGGGGTGGTTTATTTAAAAAGGCCCATAGGGCGGCACCTGTTCTAAATCCGGCACTGGTCGTAATATGACGATGCTACAACAGTTTTATATAAATGGTATTTAAAAGTCGTAAAATAGAGCGGTCGCGTTTCTTGTGGCTTCAACAAATTGTAAATTATCAAGCGTCCTATTTTGAGTTATTAACGATAGTAAAAATTCGGGCGAAAAAATCGAATAAAAAATTCTAAAAATTCTGCGGACACAATCGGATGAGCGTCCACCAATAATAATAATTATACAGTCGTGTGCATATGATTACCTATTTTTACTGCAGTCGTGTCCGTCGACGTGTCAAATTTTATCGTTTATGCCAAATAGGTAACAATATAATGTAATAATTGTTTCGATACTTACGTCGATTTGAGATTGCGCCAGTTGTCGCGCACATAATTCCACGCCACTTCTTGCCCGGCCACTTTATTGGTCAAAGCGTAAAATACTTTGCTAATGTCTTGATTTCTAATGGAAGAATTGTTTTGCAAGGCATAACTGAGGAATCTGCAACACGACATTTTTAATCGTCGGTATTATATATATATATCAGTGTTCGGAACGTTCACTAAAAAACGAACTCGTTCACGTTCAGTCCTTAAAAAAGGAACTCTTTTTTCAAACGAACGCGTTCACGTTCGCGTTCTTTTAAAAAACAACCGCGTTCATTTAATTTTTTTTTTATGTGCCGTTAGCCCGCAGTCAATATAAAAATTAAAAACCCATAAATACATTATACGACTCTACCAAAAAATAAATAAAAATACAATTTAGACTTTAGAGCATATTATACAATTTATAAAGTATCTGAATTAATTTTTAATAACTGACACGTTATTTGTGTTACATTTTCATGAGGATTTCCTAGTGATCAAATTAAGCGAATACTGGGGTACTTATTATGATAAACCGATTGGGTTTATTACAAATTCGTGGAAATCGTTGTTGTTATATGTCTTGCCGAGGACGCTGAAATATCACGAATTCAAATTAAACCTATATTTTGCAATCAAACAAATATTATAGGAACTATAATGGGAAAAATGAAAATATTACTATTACAATATTATTAATTATTAATTATTTTATACATATAATATTTATTAAATGGTAAATAAATTGAACTTCTTAAAAATCGATCAAATTCATTAAAAATATAAACGTCGTTCACGTTCACGTTCTATTTGCAAGAAACGAGCGACGTTCTTCCCAAACACTGTTGTATATATATATATTCAGTGGCGTGATTAGGAATTTGGTTTGGTTTAGGGGGGGGGGAGGGATTATGAGTTTTTAGCAAACATAAATGGTCATTAGCGATACTTTGATATTCAATTTTAATTACGCCTCTGACATTATTTATATCATAATATATATAGTTGCCACGAAATATTATTATATATTTTATCATTCAATTAACTGTGCAGAATAAACGCCGATACAATATTGTTTTGTTTACTATCGCATATCTGATATTTATAAGTACTTGAGAATAATTATTACATTTATACTCACTTAATAAAAGCAATCATAAAAGTTTAAAATTTCGTTCGTATATATTATCAGTGGCATGCTACTATAGATATTTTTCCTCTGCAAGAAAAATTGACGAATCATAGATATGTTTTTGGGCGTATAGTACAGTGGAAAAATATCTAGTAACATTTGGTTAGGAATTTAATTTAATTCATTATTTTTCAACATATTATTATAGTATATGTTTTTGAGCTGGATACACGTTTTTGTTTCTGACCGATTTGTAAGGTTTTTGTTGTCATAGTTACTTATAGTTATCAGCTAACGAAAACATATTTATGATTCATAGATTTTCATGAGCGCGACTAGGAGGGGAAGATAGGGGGGCTTAGCTACTCCAAAATAAATTATTCAATTGTTTTCTAAAATATTAATAAACCTTTTAAAATTGTAATTCAACTGTAATTCTTATATTTTCAAATTAATCATTTAATTTTCATTTAAAGTTTATATAAATATTTTATATTGCCTATGATAAAATATGGGAAATATATCATTAGCTGTATGGCTGTATTTTTTTTTTAACTAAACGATCTATGTCGGTACATTGTTACAATTATTGTACATCATTTTACACTATACCTAATATCTATACACTGAACTATAATACATACTGCAGACAGTATATTACTATATTGAGAAAAATAAAACTTGAGTACCTATACCTAAATTAATATTTGTTTGTTTTTGTATAATTTTTTTTATATTTATATGTGAATATACATATGGGGTGTGGGGGGCAACGCTCCCCCGGTTATTTTTCATGTAATATCCGGCGAGGTTACAGCTCCCCTCCCCAACATTTTAGCCCTAGTTGTAACTCTGTAGATTTTTTTTTTTTGTTTTTATATTGTTGATTTGCGTGTCTATGGAAATACACAAAGCTCTACAAAAATTGAAAATTGGTTAGAAAATACAAATTGTACCAGCCCAAAACAATATTTATATCTATGATAAAAAACGAACAGTTTATATAATTTAACGCATTTCGCACTGTTTCCCTCGTACACGACGTATGTGTAGCAGGTCTGAAAATTTATTACCGACAAACGGGCAATTTACGACGTCTAAGGGATTAGGGAGGATATAGATTATAAAATTATGTTGCGTTTTTATTTTTTTAGAACCTTTTTTGTGACCATATACAATATACATTTTATATACATATTTTATGGGTATAAAATAGTAAGTACACCATACTATACATCGATATTGACGCGAGCGCATGGCGTGCATAATATAAATGCGTCAGTTGCCCATAAATTACCTGGCCAAAATCCACGTTTCTCTGCTACAGCCCAAAGCGTCCAGCAATAAATCTTTTTCAGAAGCCACCGTAGTCATTTTATACATTTTCCACGCGAAATCCCATTCTTCTTCGCTTCCATAACTGATGGCGGTACAGTATATAATTGCTTTCAGATTTGGCGAAATCCTAAAAAAAGATAAAAATCAAATTAAAAAAATAAACATAAATAATAATGTGCATTGCGCAATCTATCGAAATCGATCGGTAAATCGAAACTAATACATGACATAATATTATTGTATAATATATCGGACACAAATCGAAATAGATAAATTCTTTACGGGTTGTTCTTTTCCGGTTGAGGGTTCGATTTCCAATTTTGAAACTGAGCCACTGCATTTCGAACACAATCGATGTGTCCCAACTCGCACGCGCACGATAACAAGTTGGATCTCTTGTAAATAACCAATTGATCGTCTCTCGGGTTATCTGCGAACCCGGTTATCTTATACATTGGGGATATCAAGTGTAACACGTATGCCTGCAAAACAATAACAATTAAATCAATTTTTTTTTAACGTATGTTATTATTTTAATAATATATAAAAACTATAAACGTGATGGCCACACAACTGCACAACAATATATTATCAATATACCACGTCGTAATATCTGCATGGTTTTAAACAATAATGATTGGTTACAGTAGCGCACGCAGGATTTTAGTTCGGTTAGGGTTTTACCTGAGTTCACATTATTTTTTTCTTAACAGTTTTTATATAGTTGGCTTTAACGAATTATAGTTAAATCTCAAATTTATCTACATTTAGAACACACGAGTGTTTAACCTGGACACCTGATCATCTACAGCTACACTCAGGGAAATATAGTTTTAATTTCTATGATTTCGTTCCATTGATTTACTATTTTATTGTTTCCTTTAAGTTTTTAACAAATTCCATAATTTCAAAGATAACATAATTAATTTAAAAATATTTTCTTTAATTTAATATTAAAAGTATATCACCAAATTTTAACGATACCATTGATTTTACTATTCGTTTTTCTTTAAGATAAAGAAAAAAAAACATTTTATTTTATGTTCAACGGACTTAGAAACGATAAAAAATAACACCTAACCTGAGTGTACAGAGCCTCTTCGGGTTGTAATAAACGTGGTAATAATCAGTGGACGGTGATACATGATGAATGATGATACGACGATTATGGCAGACGTTTAGCAATGTTCTAAATCAGCCAAAAATCTGCAACTGTGATTATCGACGTCTTTGTCATATTTAACAGTTTAATTTATGACTATTAAAATTGACCGAAAATTCATCGACTCTGCGTAGGTATTGAAATGGTGGTAAATAAGATATTTTTGTAAAAGGAAGAAATTTCAGGGAGTCAGAACCCTGGAATCCCACCCAGTATCCCTGCGTACGCCACTGATTGATTACGACTTTATATGGGTAGCACCTACGACTTATGATGATACATATTATTATAATTCAACGCACTAAATTATAATAATGCATCGTTCGAGCATAATTTTTCCGATTTTGCAGTTATCTTAATAATATAATTAATTAGTAATAAAGTTGATGAAATTTATTTAGTTACTTTTAATTTGTCGTAAATGGATGTTTTAATTAGCATTTGATGTAAATAGGTAAAAGACCTATACGCCGATTTCCACGGCACATACTCAGTCTCGTGGTAAAGATATTTAGTTAAATCGAGAGAGGTTTGGTAACTCAAATATCCAGCCCTTGATAAAGACATCGCGTCATCTATCAACTGTGCTCGGTTAATCGTTCCTGTAATTAATATAAACAGCGGTCATTATCTTGGTATTTGCAGAGACAAAATAAACACTCTTTATGCTTACCAATATTAGAATACATCTCTGGATCGGTTAAGTATTCGATTAACATGTTCCAATTTTTTGAATCATAATTCACTCTATAAAATCCAGTTTCGTTTATGTTGAATAACACCCAATCATTGGATGGTATCCCTGTTTCAGTTATCATCATGAATTCTTCGGGCTTAAGCCAATAGCTTGGTTTTGTTACCGAAAAATCCAATTTTGACGATGTCGTGAACGTAAGTGGTATCCACCAAAGATTATTTGGTTGATCAGTTTTAACGGTATTTTTAGTGTCGTGTAGAAGAAAACGACTCTGAAACATAAATCACGTATGAAATAAATATGTATATAATATAATTAGTATATAGGACACAATAGGTAAAAATAAACTATAAAATGTATATTTTCACGCTTTCACAGCAACAGGTGATTTTTTTAATTTAAATTTTTATATTCAGCCTTTAAAAGACGCCACTCCCGCATGTACACACGATACTTCAAATTTTTAGCAAGTTATGTGTATATCATGTACCGTAAATTAAAAATACTCATAACTCACTTTAAAACTGAATAATCATAAAAAACCAAAATATGAACACTGATAATGTTCTTACCATCAAGTTTCATAATAGGTCGATTCACTATAATTTTTAAACTAACAATAACGGAGCTAAACATGATCTGCTGAACATAAATTTATTATTTTACTTATTTTTACAAACTTATAAGACAGAGACAACACATGCGGGTGTGACGTCCTCTTAAGAAACGGTGAGAGGTTTTGAATGGTAGTTAAATAAGAAAGAAATTTTGGTTCGAGTGAAGATGACTGTTGTCATGATTCTGATATTGTGTTTGGTTGTTATTATTCAATGTTATCGGAAGATTTAAGAAATCAAGCGAAGAATAGATAAAGCTGATTAATAATAGGATCGTGAATAGAATAGTGGGCGGTATTACATCGTAAAGATAAACGATCGTAATTCATGACGATTACGACTTGATTGTAATATATTTTTTAGAGAATTATAGACACTGTGTGATCGCTACCCGCATAATATAATGCACAGTAAAAAACCTTTTCAATCTTAGCAAAAGTACAAATATAACAACACAGTATTGTGTTGTAATGAATACTTTTCAAAAATTAAATTTATTATACGGAAGTACTTAGTCTAAATTATTTTTATTTTTTGTTACAATTTAGTAACATTATTTATTCGAAATAAATTATGCATTCGTCCATAATCCGTATTCCGTACCTACCTATAAAACTACTCTTAAAATTACGCCATTTACCGGAATTAGGTAGGTACATAATATAATTTATCGTATAACTTTTTACTTAACAATATCTAATCTGTACCAATTTTATAATTGTCTTTATTTCGTAACTTGTTTCAATATTATATTAAGTTAGGTAGTCGTTACTCATTAGTCATTAGTCTTTAGTAACGCTAATAACCTCGAAGCTGTTGATGCGTATATATATTACCTATAAATGTAATTAATTATTTTGCGGAACAAGTGAACAACATTTTGTCATTTCGACATTATATGCAACAAATTATTAACACGATCTTTACATGTTCAAATTACATTTTAAATCACAGTACACGAATTTTTTGTCAAAATAATAAAATATGATTAATCGCTTTAAAATGTAAATTAATGTATTCAATATTAATTACAAATCATCATTCTGCAACATTAATAACACTTAGCTAGGTATATAAAATAAATCGAGGAGTCGCTCTGTTGTATTATAGTTGAGTGTACCTCTGAAATAAGTAGGTCACTGTAATGGAGGTATTATTTTGAACCCAATGATAAATCATTGCATACCTGCGAAAAACGATTCTGAGCGAAGACAGAATGAGAGACCTGTCAGTCTATACTATATTTCTAACGATATTCTGGTAGTTCATGTACATAATATATATCATAAATTATGTATTTAAATTGCTATTATAGTAATTCGTTTGTAATGCAGAGGGTTGAACTAGTTTTTGGAAAAACCCATTACATAAATATTATATTATTTATATATTATTACTTTGAAGTTCAAAGTTCCACCAAGGGAGATGTTTCTTCGCTTTGTCAGAACCAATAATATGTATTTTATTTTATTTATATTTTTTTTCGTCATACATTCATCAAATTCACATAATGTTCCACGTATTTTAACAGATCGTGCAGTAAAAAACTTAAAATTGATGTAACCGATGACCGATGTACCGTAGGTACAAGTGTAGAACTGAGTGAACAAGTTCATGGTATAAATAGCTAAAAATTAATTTAAATATTTTAAAAATCTCATTGTGGATGGGAAATGATGAAAAATTATAAAAGCTTCAAGTCCCAAGGATCAATATTTTTTGAATTGCAACATAATATGTTGTAAATAAAATCGTTGTGGAAAAAAATATTATTTCTCGTTTGAATAGATAATTTCGTCGAAATTAAAAATTCTAATATCTATTTAAATATCAAAATTTCAAATGCCTATTAATATCGTTACATGAGTAAATGGGGATTAAATGTTTCAACTTCCCCCCCCCCCCACACACACACACCCACAAACATGACCAAATTACGCCACTGATATTAATATGTATATTTTGTATTATAAATATTGAGGTATACCTATTAATTTAAAACTGTTCACCTTAACTGTCAAGTGAATAGATGAATTATAAATAAAATTGGCACCTGTGAAACGATTAATGTATCCACTTCATAATTTCGTGTAACATTTACGACTGGAAATCCTGGTTGTAGTATCCATGTATCCATGACATCTTTTACAGTCATCGTAATGTCCATTACACGATCAGTTTGTGCCTGTGCGGTCAAAGCATCCCACAAATCATTATGGTAGGCGCTATTATAGGCTCTACAAAATATCAAAATAAATTAATACAATTTACATTATAACGGACTTTAATGCAGAATAATGCCAATAATTAAACTTAAAAATTCGATAATTTAAATCTATAGGTAACTAGAAAAAATATATATAAACGTCTTATTCAACCAAATTATGGGTACTAAATATTTATTATAAATAATAATATATATTAATTGACACTGATGTTGACATAATATCATTAGTTGATAAAATTAAACAGAAACAAATTAAAACTCTTTTAGTTTACTTATTACAAACTAAAATAATATTATAATATTAAACACAAACATGTATTGAATCTATTGATAAAAAAAAACTCGTTCGTTATATTATAATACAGCTAAGTAATTCTTTTATTTAAAATTAATATAAAGCTACTAGGAAAATATTAGATGAAGCATTGTAGAGCATTAAAAAGTAGGCCACCATATTAATTGAATAAATAGAAATTCTTCTAATATTCTTTTAAGTATCGGCAATAAAAATGCCATATTAAATCAATCGAATAACTTAGATATTAATGTTGGTAGGTAATAATATTTATAAAGATATTAATGATAAATTAAGTTAGAATTGAGTTAAATGAAAATAAACGCAAATAGGTAAATGATTCTATTTCCCTTGTTTCAATTAACCCTATAGGAAATAGGAATGAGTAATTCAACTATTTAAGTCGAAAGACTTCTAAAAAATATTCATAGTATAATGAAGGTTTATAAATTTGTATTTTTTTTTTAAACAGTTGATACTATTTTATTACCTATAATACCTACATAAATGAGTTTTGGTAAATTACCTTCTACTAGAAGGCTTCTAGTTATAAAAAAATATGCTTTTATGTCATATTTGTTTAAACCAGGTGACCGTAAAATATGTGGTAAATATATACACACTGCATTCATTCATTTTAATACATTTAAAGGTGTTTTCTCAAGCCCCCCTCCCCATAAACCATATTGGCTTAGTACCACAGAATATAAAAATTAGTACAAATTACTAGATTTCGAACTGGGGGACTTGGCCGACATTTGGGGGGACTTAGTCCCCCCAGCCCCCCCCCTATTTACGCCAATGTATACTAGCTAGTATTCTATTTATATCTAATAATAATTAGATAAATCTTACTTTGCGTTCAAATATTTGGTTAAGCCTTTCCGGAACACCTGCCGTGTAAGAAAGTGGTCCATCATTCGAATTACAGATGCTCCTAAAATATTATAGAAATAACAATAGTTAATACTAGTTGCAGAAACAAAATAAAAATTGTTTAGTCACCTTTATCATAGGAAATGCGATCAAACAATTCATTAATTTCCTCCGGCCTCGACACACGCGCGGAAATCGGATGCGTAGATTTCAACGAATCCATTAAAAATACGCTCTGTATACCACTAGAAATAAATTGTTCCTCCATTTTCCACTTGGGCTCTACCTAAAAAAATAAATTTAAAAAAATAATAAAACTCTATAAATCAATTTAAATTATTGATAATATGACACTTACATGGTCTACCCCTACGTATTCAATGTAAGTTGCGAAACCTTCGTTTAACCATAGATCTGACCACCAATCTGGTGTCACTAAATTACCAAACCATTGGTGTGCCAGTTCATGAGCAATCACCGTCGCTACTCGTTCTTTCTGAGCATTTGGCGAAACACCTTCATTGTACAACATGGCTATTTCCCTAAGAAAATAATTATTTTTTGTTTATATTTACTCGTGTAATTGTGTGTACAGATAATGTGGGCTAGATCATTGAAAATAATTATATAATATTTACCGGAACGTCACCAAGCCCCAATTCTCCATGGCTCCAGCGGCGAAATCTGGAAGTGCTACCAGATCGGTTTTTTTCAAAGGATAAGGAATGGAAAAAAATTCTTCATAAAACTTTAATATGCTAGGGCCGATGTCTCGAGCATAGTGTGTGTGCGATAACACATCACTTCTGGCCCATACTCTAAAAGTCTCAGAGGATAAATATTCAAAATCGGAAATAATGAACGCCACTAGATAAGTAGACATGGGCACCGTTTGTTCGAACGTGTCCCATTCGTAAGACGCTATAGGTTCTGATCTGTAAAAATATTAAATTAAGTTAATTTCTGAATGTTTGAAAATTATTTATAAGTTATAACAAATAGTAATTTTTAATTTACAGCGTTGGCAATTTATAGTCGACATATTTAAGCCCGGTATTGGATATAGAACTCATATCCATGGGTCTTGCAATCGACACAGTAAATTTAGCTTTTAGAGCAGGTTCGTCAAAACAAGGAAATGCTTTTCTTGCGTCAGTTGGTTGAAATTGGGTTGCAGCTATCCACCTTAAATATAAATTACGAATTAAATTGTAAATGATTGTTAAAATAAAATACACTTTAAATATCTAACCTAGTTGTGTTTCCTACGTTGTAAGAACTTTTATAAAACCCTTCCATGTTGTCCTGAAGTTTTCCAGTGTATTTTATGTGGATGTTGTACTGGTAATCAGCTGGCTGCATGTCTTTGAATTTTATAATGAAAAACTGTTTAGAAAGATCTTGTTGTGTTTCTAGAATAGGAACGAAAACACTTTCAGCCATCACGTGTTCATTTAGTACCATTTTTGGATACCTATTAGATATTTAGATATAATATACAATTAATATAGAGTATACAATAATATGACAGTTATTATGATTGAAAAACACTAATTATAATTACAATTATATCGTATAATATTAGTTATTAGAATTATTAATATCATGACAAAATGTTAAGGCAACGAATGCGATGTAATAAATGTATTAGCGATTCACCCCGCGAGTGGGATCGGGTTGCTCACGAAAGTCTATCCTCCACCCATCATTCCTATCCATCTAAACACTATCGGTCTACTCGTGAACGTCTATATCCACCACCCGTCTTGCCCGTCCGCGGCCTATAACCACCTGCGGATGTCCGCCTTCTCACCGACCGGCTATACGTCCTCCTGCACCGGGTGCGACAGGCCGCTTCCTCCGCGCGACATCACAACTCACACGTCTCCTACACTCTTGTTTTGTTTTCTAGAATATGACATGTCGTTTACCTGGTCACGAGACATTCCGTCATGTTCAAGTCGACGGCGTGCAGCGTCACTCCGTCCACGGGGGCCGTCACGTTGACGACGATGTCCACCTGGCCGTCGAACGTCGAGTTTCCGGCCCACAGGAACGGTATTATCCGCAGGTCGTACGATTCCGGAACCACTCCAGCCGGCAACCGGACATCCGTGGCGCCGTAGTCGTTCTCTAGCCGCTCGTAGTCGAAGCCGCGGATCTCGTCCAATATCGTCTCGGTGGACCCAAAGCGTGGGCCGCCATATGTCTGCCGGCACGTGCGCGGGTGGAAGAAGAAGAACAGGCACAGCGCGCACAGTAGCACGATGAACGCGAACGATGACGTCAACAGCGTCCAGGACACCCGAAGGCTCTTCCTCCGGGTCGCGTACGTCGCGTCGCCGTCCATCGGTTCGTCAGCGGCTTCGTGGACACTGTACAAAAAAATTATAAAATATTATTATTATATGATATTATGTACACAACACTGTTTCAATATAATAATATGCGCATAGTGCTGCATAATAAAATATAATATTATGATTGATCTGCAGTGGCCACGCCAGTATTTCAATAGTTATTATGGGTACTATGTGTTAAAAGTGATTTTCAAAATAAGATGTTTTTCGGTAATCCGAAGTAGCGATACCAACTCGCAACACTATGTTTTTGAGAAAAAATCTTGTTGTAACAATTAAGAAAATTAGTGTGACCGTGGGTGGAGATTGAAAGGTGCTAAACCTTGAAATTGAAATTATTATTATTATTTTTTGTTATTAATTTGAGTATTTTATGTAGAAACAATTCTCTCCTCATTAAAATTGAAAAATTCAAACAAATCTCCATCAGAGCACTAACTTGAGAATTTATCGCATCCATCGAGATTCTATAGATAGTATATGTAGGTATGGGTATACAATATTAAATATATTATATATTTATATAGGCATACGATGATTTTGTTAACGCGTAAGACATTCATTATTTTGAAAATATTTTTTTTACATAATCTAACTCATATTGAAATCACATTTTTCGAAACAATGTGGATATAATATATTTTACCATTATAATATTTTGAGTTTTTTTACTTTTTTTAATGAAAACATAATGTGACGACATCAAAATAAAATCTATACGGCCGCGGCGTTTCTTTGTTTGATACAATGACGTTGTGTGATGAAAGTACGATCTAAATTTTCATAAAAAATGCAAGGCACCAATATATTACGGGCAGTATATAATATGTAGTGGATACTATAAATATATTGTGCGGCATGAGAAAAATAATAAAAACACAAAACAATAATGTAATAGGTAACAAAAACCGGACAAAGAATAATCTATAAAGGATAACAAAACTAATAAAATAAATACACTACTGCCATCACCTACTGCAGATAACCGTATAACTTGTACAGACATAAAAATCCTATTCAAGACATAATTCAAGTTACAGTGTAAACACACTGACAAAAAAATGATTCTAAACTAAGGAAAATCAAAAACACTATACACGAATAAGAAAACTATGAATTTAACAGAAAATTAAAAACAATATAATGAATAGACTAAGAATTGGACACACCAGAATAACACTGCACGGTCTTCTAATGGTAAAAGAAGATCCTCCAATATGTGAAGGCAACAGAGTAACTCCAACGGTCAAACGACAAACACATATAGCCATATAGGTATAGGTAAGTACTCACAGAATATGTGGCAAGTATACGGAAAAACTAAATAAATAAATAATAAATAAACCTAATACCTTGAATGAGGCGCTGAGATCAAACCCAATAATTTTGATATTCTTAAAAAATCAAAATTGTAAAAAAATATTTGTCATTTGTTTTGCTTATCTAGGAACATGGCAGACGAATATTATTGTCTACGATGCATCCGTATTGCATGCCAAAAATATAAGCAAATTGAAACGTTCAATAATTGCAAGCCGTCTCTAAGAGGGGTCTGTCCGAATTGCATGCCACCTCTAAGAGAGATCTTTTCGAATTCCATGCCATTTCTCAGAGTGGTCTGTCCAAAAATGCATGTCATGTACAATTTATTGCTGTGAGTTGTGACCATGCAGTGACGAAATAAAAAATGACAAAAATGCAGCAGGAGTCGAATGAAAAACACATTACGGGATACGTTTAAAAATAGATTAAAAATACCCGGAATGACTCAATGAGTGGTTAGGTTGATGAATAAGTGAAAATAAGTTTTTCATATAAATAATAACCAAATTAAAATATAACTAATAAATATGAATAAAAAATTTAAAAATATAAAAAAATGTAAAGTTAGTGCAGGTTATTAATTCTTTTTGTCATTCAGCTTTCATATTAATATCCACAATTATCATAATCATGTATATTGTTAGAAATGATTCCTAAAATTATTTGAAAACTAAAATTGGTTTTATAGTTACCTATACCTGGATAGCTATAGCTATACTTATATATTTTGTAAGGGACAACTATAGGTATCATCAATTGCAATTTAGGCACAGTAAAAAAAAAAATTAGTTATGCTCGTTACCTATTATTACAGTAATAAGTAATAACCACTATATAAAGGTATTCGATAAAAAAAATATTGACTATACCGTATATACACTATAATAATACGTCATGTGAATAATAATATATTATATTATGAGTACTAAACATTTTACGATACACGTCATGTACGATAAATATATTTATTTAGGTATTTAGTATAACAGTAAATTATACATGCGACGTGTAGGTATCTATACATAATGACTCCGACGACAGATATTTGTGCGTTAGCCCGGCCATTAATATTATGTCTTCATTCTAATTAAAATCGCCATTCTATTTTAGACCCACGAAAAACAATATTAGACCCTATAGTATTTTATATTATGTTCCAACGTCGTAAAAAGGCGGCTGGTCTAAATTTATCGGCTCGTTTACTTCAACTTTAAGACCGGCAGATGAACGCGTCTTAACAAGCACTTGGCGCGCGCATTAACTTAATATCGTGGCTTGTTGTTGATCAATTAGGGGCGGGGGACCTCGTAAAAAGATGGTCAAAATTGTCGTTGTTTGTACCTGCGGCGTTGGATATTACATATTTTTTTATGGGACGACAATAATAATATTATAAGATCACAGATTCACGCAGCCATATAAAATATCATAATCGACAATAACAACCGCGAGACCGACCGACAAATTAACGTTGAATCGTATTCTGTACAGCACGCCGCTCTGCGTAACACTTTGCTTTATTCGTATTCGTATTATTGTTTGTATGAATATTGTAGTAACGCGTTTCACATATTATCGTGCGTTTACATTATTATCATTATTGTCGGTATGTTTCAGATCGAATAAACTCGAAACCGATGATTGAGTTGGACCGAAGAAAGCAAGAACTAACAATATCGCAAGAGGACCTTAAACGTATAAGACGTGTGTATATGTGTATATATAGGTATACAATACACATTATTATTATTATTATTATAATCATCATATTTACCGCATTTTGAAACGCATAACTAAATCGCACGCTGAAAACTGTGAATACAAAATAAATCGAATCGAAAACCGTTTATAAATGTCGCGCTCCGTTACTAGACTGCGTCTGGTCTTGTCTTAAAAAACATGTACGCGCGGCGATAATATATTATATTAAACGACATTTCGCATTCACGTAGATTGGGACTTTATACTATAATTATGTCTGATATCCGCACACCTTGACCCATATATACCGCGTATGTCTCTGGGAGCATCGAATTGTGTTTTTTAGGTACGCTTTATTATTATTCTTTTTGGTACCTATTACCTACACCTATAGCGTATTATAGAACTATACTGCGCGCTCGCGATTCTCCCCTTCAAAACATTTGCATATAATCGTGTTCCTCGGCTGTACAGCGGGGGACAACGACAAACGTTTTCACTGTTCTTATTCGTCAAACCCCACGCAGCAGTCGTTTTTTATAATATATTATTTTTTTTTGTTTGTAAAATGTGCGCCGCATACCCTTCAAACCGTTGTCGTCCACGCGGACTGCGCAGTCTGTGCTCCGAACCCGTTTTCGTGCCAAGGGGTTACCTATTATTTATTCGTTATTCACAGAGAGTTGGTTAAAATAAAATCGATTTCGCTCCAGCAGATTTGTTTTGAGGAGCGAGGACAATACGTACCAACAAGTTACAACCGGCCGGTGGCACAATATAATTATTACTATTACTATTTATATATTTATTTTTTTTTACTATTATTACTATTACTATTATTATCATGTGTATAGCAGACACGACGTGTAGTATGCCGTTTTAAATAAAATTATTGTAATTATTCATCTAAGGGTTGTGGGCCACATACGGTGTTATGTATTAATGTATTATTAGCATTCAGTAATACGTGCGTGTTTTGACCGGCCGATGACGCGTATTGCAAATTAAAACGAACACTATCATTTTAATTAAAAAAAAGTGTATAATATAATATTTTTTAATTCGTGTCTTGAGTAAGTATGTTATATTATATAATGTAATTAATTAATTACCTATTTAAAGAACATGCAGTTCAATTAATTAGTATACTGCAGTTGTTTGTCGTGCTTAGGTCTTATCAAGATAATTATAAAACCAAGTCGCACGTTGATATAATATTATATAATTTAAAATTCATACGTAGTCTCTATGTATAACGACTTTTTAGTTTGTTCCAAATCAAAACAACAACCAAATTATAATAGCTAATATATAAGTTTCAAACGATTTTATACTTTCCGGGTTGTACAAATATAGACCAAGGGATAAACTAGACATTATAATAATAATGCACCAACGTTAAGAACTAATGCGTAATAACTTAAGTGTATAAAATAGGTACTACGCAAAATAATATTGTTGCCATCAAAATACATAATATATTATTAAGATCAGAAGGAAACAGTCACGGTTCAGATTATATAAAGAGGATTATTTATTTTAAATTATACACTAAGTCACTAAGCAAGTCTTTGATATTTTCTTAAAAGGGTTGTTATGAATAATTTTGTAAATATTATACATAGCCCGGATATAATGTTATGTTATACCTACATCAAAAAGGAAAGCTATTCTTTTCTAGAGCACGTTGTATTCATATTTAAATAAATTGTATTACATGAACATGCAATATATTTTTAATATTATTACTAAAATTGGGAAACTTCTAAAACTATAAAAATAATATACGATCGTATCCAAGATCAAAACTTGTACGTATAGTAATATTTTAACCTGGAAATCATAATAATATTATAAAATATAGTACGTAAACGTAATTAGTAAATGTTTGTGAGATATTAACAAAAAATAATATTAATTATTGTTATTTTAACAAACAATTACAACTGTATTAATTCCAAAATGTCAAAGGTATATCGTATATGTGTAAGTATTAAAAATAAATTCTAATGTGCGGTTAGTGAATATTGCTCCCTTGTCGTGTTATGCATATTTAATGTATACCTATAGCTATATTAGATATACTTGTATATAAATTTTTTGATGTTATAACAAACGGATTGTAAATATTTTTAATTAACAAAAAGAAAAAATAGTAAGAATAAATCACGTGAGAATAACTGATAGTTTTAATGTATAAGTACAGACTACAGATATTATGTCATATTACTTAATGTATTAGTAATTTAATTGCGGCATGCACGAGAACATGCCAAACAAGTACAATTTTAATATATTATGGCAGATTTATTTTTTTTTAAAGGTTTATGCGATTATGATTTGCATGCATACAGTACAAACAACAAACAAACAACAATTACTTGAACTTGTATTTCATTTGAACTTAGTTGATTGATTTACGGGGCAGCGCGGTGATCTTGAGCGAATGTCTTACGTGACATTCAGCGAGAACCTCTGTGTTCGTTGTAAACATAAAGTAAAATCAATGAACCGAACATGAAAAATGTAACAACAAATTAATAATAATAAAAAAAAAAAACAGAACAAACCGCAATTTTGTCGTACACAAATTAATAACAACAACAACAATAAATAATTAAAATTATTTTAAAAGTATTATTATTATTTATAAGTTTAATAGAAAACGATCAAGGCATAATATTAGTTTTTGAACAGATGCGAGACGACAAAATGATCAAGCAACATGTCTAGTTCGAATGCACACAAACTCTGTCTCTGTGCGTGCAAAATATTAATAGTACCCCCACTGAAATGATTCAAAACACGTGTACAACGTATAAGGTTTCGTGCATATTAAATATCACGTGTAAAACAATATATATCAAAAAATATTATGTTTATCACAACAATACGCTCATTGTTTTCCATTTTTCGGTTTAGGAGACCACTATACTACCAGCATGGCAATTCCGCTCGGCGTCGGTGGTTTTTCGGTTTACCACACAGGTTGTTGATGAAGATGGTTCATATTGAGATACAACTTCCGACAGCATAAACAACAACTACTATTGTCTACCGGCGAGAATTAAATATTTGGCATACATCACAGTGCGATGTACATTGTATATTATATGTAATATACTATAATATGCATATTAAGAACCACGTAAGTAAATTAAATGTTCCTAATACGATGCCTAATTCTATGCCTAATATATAAGGAAGTACGTATAAACTATAAGATATACCTAAATGTGTAGTATGAATTAATCAAAACGAAATTTAAATAAAAAAATCTATATTGTTTGATTTTTCACATTATAATTAGGTATATTTGAAATAATAAATGTCAACATCAATCAACGACGTAATTATAATTAACCATGAGCTGTGCCTACAAAAATGAATTGCATGAAGTTGCTCGATATCGGTTTAAACTGATTTTCTATGGTAAGATTTTAGTGGAAAAATATGAGCAATTTATGCATTAAATGACAAAATAAATGTCTTCTCGGACAGACTTCATGGTATGTGTAGTTTATAGTATAATATTAATTTTATAATAATAAAATAATTACTGTCCTTTTAAAATTTAAATTTATCACTTCAATATAGAGCTAATATATGCGTCAGAAATAAAATTAAAATCAAATTATATTTTTGTGATACGATGGTAAAATGAAATAGCTGTAAATAAATAAATTGATAAATACTATAAGTTTTGATAATTATAGTAATAATTGAATGACATTAATTAAAAATAATTTATTTACGCTAAATTGTATCCGTTAATATAACAATAATTGTTAAAATATATAAAATAAAAAAAACAATTATGTATTAAAAAAAATAATAATTAAAAAATCCAAAGTGTTGATTGAGGAAATTCAAATTGACGATGTAGATTAAGATGTAATAATATTATTGTGTAATATTTTCTAAATTGTTACTTAGAATTAACCAATTCAAATTCACTTGAAGTAATTTAACTTTGATGACTATATGTTTTAATTGCGTGAACGTTACGTGTCAAAACGGAACGCTTCATTTAGATTTTATTCATTGATTGTCTTCAATGAAAAGAATTTACTAGCCATACCCTTCCTATAATATAAACACATATCACACGATTATTAATTAATAGTAAATTAAACTATAATCTACTACTATTCGTTACCACGGAAACTGATAAAATTAGTAATCGATCCATAATCCATATTATTATTAATTATTATATTATTTTGTCACTGTACTTCGTCAGTGCAATATAATTGGTAATTGGTACATACTCATATTATTCAAAATATCTAGAAATCCGAAATTATGTTATTGCATAAAATACAAATTATTAATTATTAAATTAAGCTATAATTTTGAATATAAATTCATTTTTTAAAAAAGGTTCAAGTTTCTAAATCGCTAAAAACCAAAACATAATTTAAAATTTATGCATAATGTCTTCAACCGTCTTAAACGCCATTATTATAATATAATATTTATTTATATATTATATTTACATTTCACCAAAGAGTTATTCAATAGTACCTATAGTATCTTACTTTTTGCTTAGATTTTAGCTTAAAAAATATAGGTACTCATCATCTTTTGTTTTAATTAATAACTATACAAATTACAGAGTGTGATAGAAATCAACTGAAAAATGTAATTTACTCTTACTATATTGTAATATATTTTGTTCTTATTAATATTTAAATTTCGATTTAAAATATATAAATAATTAACAATAATCATAATTATTCAATTTAAAATAGTTTCATTAGAATAAAATAAAAGTTATTACAAATTGTTCGATAACTACATTGATAGTTATTTTTGTTACACTCTGCAGTATGTGTATAAAAAAACAAAAACTTCTAAGTATCCTTATCCAAACTTGCCTCCCAGTATTTTTCCTTCGAAAAGTTAATCGATGTTTTATCGAAAAAAATGTGTGTGATAAATTTTTTTTTTTATAATAGACGATAAAATGATAAATATATACATAAATGCATATTTTATTATACTTATACAATTACCAATACACTTAAGATAATGGTGATTTGAAATGTTGAGATTAAAGTGATTTCGAAAAACGTATGGTTTGACAAACCAAGAGCGCAAACGCCAAGAGCGGCGCTAGGACAAATGATAATACAATAGGTATTGACAACTTTTTTTGATTACAAACAACATTTAATAGGGTTCATTTAGGAGCGGAAACCGCTAACAATGACCTTATACGTTTGGATAATGCTTTAAATTAAGTTGCTACTTACAGGCTACAGCATGTAAGCTAAAAGACGTCAACGGATTTGACATATTATTTTTTAACAATCAACTCAGTGGAATTGTTATCATAGGGCCAAGCGGAGCAGTGCCTATGAGACCCGGATTTCAAGGGCTCCACAATATTACGTGTATATTCGTGGATTATCCACTGAATCTAGTTGTACATATACTTTCATCGAAATTGTTTTTTTCAAAATTACTATTATTCTTTAAAAACTTAAAAAGGTAGGTATAATATAATATATACATAATAATTAATATATAAACATAATACCATCGTAAAACGACTGACCAAAACAACGTTACCATTATTGAGCATCATTTAACGGACTATATTACTGACCGAACGAATTAACCAGTGTGATCGATCTTCAGATGCTTAGTGACTGCAGTTGGCACTATATTATGTAATATGTATAATATTTTAACTGATTCGGCCAGCGTTATAAAACTATCACGAACGAATTATAGTGAAATGTCGTAACGAAAAACATGTGTATACTAAAATTGAGTACAATAATTATAGTCAATTTCGTTGAACACGAATTGATATTAACAACAATAAATCATAACAATTTTAATATCATTTATTAGTTTGATAAAAAAAACGACCATCGAGGCGTATTTTCAACAGATACAGCAATAACAGAAAAGCGGTGAAACGTTTGATCAAGCGAACACTTGTTGCTATTCACAGACGAATGGCAAAAATAATATTAAATAAAATCCACATAGGTATTATTATAGCGGCATTGACTATGACTAGTATTGCTATATAGTGTTCATAATCAATGGTATACATGCGAAAACGATCGACAACGATGATATTATTATTATAATTTATATAAAATTATTGTTTTGACAAAGGACGCACGGGTTTTTATTTGCGGAGGATAAAAAAAAATTGGCACGATCGATCGAGTTTGTAATCCACACGATCTATATGCGGGTATCTACCTATAGCTAGGGAACCTAATATATACAATATCACAACGCGTGAGAAAATAACTTCAGATACTGCCCGACCGGTGGGCTGCTGCAGATAGTTTAAAAATTGGAACCGATGGCTTTCTAATAAATGATGTGCCGTCGAGCTATAGCAGCAGCCGCGTGTATCGAGGGCAGTTTTCTCTGAGACTGCGACAACGTTGCCGGCGGAGTGAAAGGACATCGTATAATAATAATAATAATAATAATATAATGCCTACGACGATATACGCGTATATATATTATATTATTATGTCTTGTAAAGGCACTTCTATATATAGGCGTAAAAGTCCGGCTGGCGGAGCCGTCGCACTTGATATTACAATATTATTATCAACGGGCGAGCCTACACAATACTATACGTCGTGCTGTGGCTGTGTTGCGGCCGTACAACGATATATAATATTATAATTTTATACAGGGACCTTGAAAATTAAGACTAATTGAATCCGCCATTTCGGTATAATTTAAACGGGAAGCCTCGAATTGTATTTAAATGGGACTGACGGAATTATTCAACACCCGTCGGTATTTATATATGTATACGAAATACAATAATATATACATATTATATATATATATATTATTATATACGGTGTTGTACCGGAATCCACTGCGCGTTTATGTATCAGACCCATGATTGATAAGGAAACCCAAACGCCTCGAGAATTTATCAACTGTCCTAGAATATGATTAAAGACCGCCGCCGCCGTCGTCGAAGTCAGACGTAGTTGTAGGCATTACCGAATGCTCGATGCAAGATGATAATAAACGCGTATTACTCGGTGGTTGCAGTACGCGTATTTTGTCCAAATTGGATTAAAGTATAATGATTATTTAACGCAGTAATATAATATATAGCAGTATGGTAGCGTACTGTTTCGTATAGTAAAGTATACTTTTACGATTCGCACTGTACGGCCGAAGAACCGTCCGGAATGCCAAGTGCCGAAGGAGCAGACCCCGTCCGAATAATGTAATATCATATTAACGTCTCGGCCACTCTCGGGATGACGAACAAAAACAAATTTATTCTCGTAAATCGTTAAAATTTCAAACGAAAATCATAAATTGATGCTTTGCTATATATACCTAATATTATAGGTAGATAGGTTATATACCTACACTATAGGTACAGTAAACTATAAAATATAATGTTTCAGTTAACCATTTTCTACGTATATCTAACATTTTACTCCGGTAAAATTAGTTAAAGTTGATATAATAGAATATATGACATATTAATTATGATTGCCATATATTATAGGTATACTTATCGGCTATGATAATATATTATAATATTAAAGAAATTGCACGTGATGTTTCACCGTGCACGCTCATCCCAATTTATTTCTTTAATAATATTATTATAACAAATGTGCCAATTGTAATTCTAATTTTCGAAACTTTCATGGACCATAATATTCTTAATTGGGTATTTAGATTTGTATTCCGTCGAAGGAGTGTCCTACGGCGACACAAACTTCTTTTTTCAGATGAGAATCAGCGTTCTTTACTCTAATTAGTTGTTAATCAGATGATTTCGAAGTATTTAACTAAATTAAAATTCGAACGAGAAGTTTCTTAGTTGTCTTATCTAAAAAAAATAAGTATTTGATTGTCACAAGATAATGCTTAATTACTAAAAAAAATTACTTATAAAATATATAGTCTTTAAGTGAACTTAAAAATTCCGAAAGTTGAAATTGTAATAAATAAATTATTAAAGTACAAAAGAAGATTTGTGGTGAATCTCCCTGTGTTAAATCTATATAATAATAGCAAGACATCGACACGTGATGATAAATTATATTATTAGCTGCAACTATAAAGATACGATAATCAGTTTGATTTCAAAATATTTTTTTATCATAATAATATATTATACAGTTGTAGGCAAATGAACTCACCCCTTTCACATTTTTACTATAAGAATTTACTTGAATTATTTCTATCTGTACCATTAGCAAAAAATATTTCCCACAATTCAGAGTTTCGTCGTGGTTTGTGTATACTTATTTATTTTCATTTGTTCTATTTCTATTATAATATCAACGGGAACAAGTGCATCGACATGCCATTAATGCATTAATTGTTAATGAATATTCTGGTTATTGGTCAAGGTAGGTATATATTTCGATTATAATAATATTGTGTTGTGATGAAACCTGCAGAGCCGGTATACTAGGGTCATTGGCACATCCTTTCAAAATATTATGCACGTACATTTTGTGAACAATATATCTATTGAAATATTGTTCACATGGTAAAGATGTGAAGACATACTTGTATTGTATGCCTACCGGTACTTCGTGTTTGAGGATATGCATACAATTTAAATTAAACTGGGAAGAAACATTTTTTATGACGTATGATATTTATTGAAATCCAAGCGGTGATGGTTTGATACGATTTGTTAGGAAAGTAAACATCCGAATAAATTAGTTTATGCACGCGGGTGGGCGACTGGTGATATAGAGTTTTGAAAAATTACTTGGGTTTATGACTTCAAGACAAATTTATTTGATATCACCATATTGCAGTTAATTTACGGTAATAGATATATTATAGTGAAATATATTTGGTAAAATGTATCAATCGTTCTGTTTAGTATTTATATTAGAATGATTAAATACATTTTTAAGTCTTCTCTAGTTCAAACTATGCTGTATTTAATATTATATTACAAGGAAAAATAACTATGAACATAACCATTCGTTTAATTAACATAACCATTCATTATTATTGGATTATCAATATATAATGGGTAGGTATACGTTTTTATAAAATGTCGTGTTCTAAATATAAAAAAAACTTTTTAATATTTTAATATTTACTTACTTAGGTCTAGTTAATACCAAGTTAACACTTAAATGAATCATTGATTTTAAAATATTATACTAACTTTTGCGGGGTCTTTACTTCTTCAGTTGGATTATAAAATTGAATTTGCAATTATAAAACCGAAACACTTTTATTAATTTGTTTTTAAGATAATATGTTATTTTATTTGTATCACGTGGAGATATTATTACTATACTAAATTATAATAAAATAATACGTAGTCTGAAATATTAATTAATTACGTCATACCTACCTAATTGTATTATAAATTATAACATTAAAATATATTATATTTTGTGCTACTATCAATATACCTACCATAAAAGTTTGTAAACGAAATAGGTATAATGTAAATATTTTTTATAAATGAATATTTTAGATAATTTTGTTTTATTGGTTACTTGTAGATTATTGAATTCCTTTTAAAATATATTTACCTATCCGTCTAAGCGTGTTATAATCACATTAATTGTTGCATATACTCTACGAAAAAAATAATATATGTTACGCTATATCAGTGTATTATTGAGAAAAACAATGTTCATTACAATACATTCACTTCTAATTTTATGTAGTATTAATTAGATCGTGTAATATTAAAATCGTATTATGAAGAAAAGTTTGAATCATAAGAATGATTTTAGTTCTTAAGTAATTACCCATCTAAAAGCCTTAAAATATTTAAAGTTATTGTATAATACTTTGGAGGTTACATTGGTCTTAACCCTTCCCAGGATTTAAACTCATTGTGTATTATAATGCGTGTCAAATAACATGTTTCCTTCCGCTGTGGATTTAGTACCATATAAGTACGCGAAGCTCTATGTATGCTATCGGGTCAAAATATTTGAAATGAATTCTCGCAAATTATATCGGTTATTGTGTTTATAGTTGCCGATAAAAAGGAAGTGTAGGCTACTAGTTTTCCGGCATCCGGTTGTGGTGCATAAAAACAAGAAAAAAAATTGAATAAAAAACAAATCAAAGACGATTTATAACAATTGCTGGAAGTACCAACATCAACGTTTTAGTCCCTCATAATATGTATAGTAAGATACTTAGCTACATTGTACTTACAGGCTACAACTTGTATTATGTATATCGTGTGTAATACTAAGTGTCTCAATACGCGTAAAATATAGCGTCACTATATATTATAGTTATAATGGATACGACTCATATGCCATGAGAATAATTATTGTACTTTTTGTACATACTTATCTACTGATAATTATAATTGTCTTATTACATACGTGCACACTATATGATAATTAGAAACTCTTTTTAATAAATAAATGCATCATAATTCGTTATACAGTATAGTTGTATATATATTGCGCATTTCGATATGCTATTAAAATGGAATATGTAAACGAAAAGTCTAGTGGTTCTAATTTGTAAAATAAGTCTATAATCATTAGGAAGTGATGGTTATTAAATCAGCATCTAACGCGTTTCTATCTATTTTCACGTCCTGTTCTGTGATTGGTTCAAATATTAATAAACATATTTTGGTAATAATGGAAAGATCACGCTCCAATATAAATAAATATGTAAATAATTCACATAATATTTTTAATTTTTATTATTATTTAATAATCACTCATAATTTTATTACTAGTTATTATAGTTATTACTTTTAGGAACTCTAAACATAAATCAAAATGGTAACACAATGATAGAGTTATTACTTTACACAGTATACACGCATATAGTCACACAGAAATACAGGTTATACTTATTACCTATATCTATACTTCAAGCAATATCGAGCTACATCATATAATAAGCTTACTGTTATTAATAATATATATTAATTGTTAATCAATCATAAGACGATTTACTGTTTACAGTTATTGCAAAGCCATTTTTTTTTTATGTTAGTTTGACAGAGGATGTCAACACTCAACGCATTATTTGTTTTCTCTCACTAACCCACGTGGAGTAACCATAGCAAATGTCTGTTTAGCAGCACCAATTGAATGATGTTAGTTTTAATATTAGAATGAAATAATCTATCATCAAAAATTCAAACTTTAAGTTAAAAGGATAACCTGTGTTTATACGTTGACTTTTTTTTGAAGATATTTCAATTTTTCCTGTAATATATTAGCATTTTTAGATTGTAATATTTTACATAATAATATGTATAATTATAATAGAATAATATAAGAAATATATATAAGAATATGTATATTAATATAATAAGCAAAGGATATCCATCTACATAAATCGTGCTTGTATAATTTTCTTCGCTACGGTAGTATGTTTCTAAAAAAAATGATAACGATTTACTATTATAACCCCTGGGTTGCCAATTCTAGCCGTTCTTAAAATGGTTAGCTCCAAAAATTTAACCAGACCATAAGAATCTAGGATGTGGCAAATGCACTTATGCACATATGCACCACATGTTCCTCCCCTCTTTAAGTGATACCTCTGTTAAAATTTAAATTCAAATTATAGTGGTATAGTCAAAACATCGATGATAAGACAATTTGTTGATTAATATTCAAATAGAGGACACAAAAATAGGAAGATATTTTTTTATCATACTTTTTTACAATGATTAATAAATGAATTATTAATTTATACAAACAATTAAATCTACAGGTGTTGCACAAAGACAAAGCAATATTCTTGTTTATTAAATTTAATAGATAGCAGCTATAGCCGAAATAGGTCTTTTAAATTGAAGTTACGAAGAACTCCTATTTTTTTACTATTGCTTATTTAGTATTAACAAAACAATTTGATCCAAAATATTTACATTTTGTAAATACACAGTTAAGGTAATTTTTTGTTATCATTTAAGAGTTTTTTGTAATTTATATTATATATATAGTAGTATAATCTATAAGGGAGTGAAAAACATTGGACATTTTGTATCTCATACTTTCGAATATTTACAACATTTTCACACTAAAGCAGTTCACCACAGAGACAAGTAAAAAAATTATTGTACTGCAGTTTCATCAACCATCACAAATATATAATTTATTACATAAGAATAAAATATTTTGTTTTTATGTATTTTTTTACGATTTTATTAAGTTTGGAAAATTTCGTTTTTATAAACCCTAATATGATTTAAATTTAACTTTGTTTTATTATTTTTAATAATTTAATTTTAAATAACAAATTCAATTCAATATTTGAATAATCTTTTAAAAAAAAGTTAGTACAAGTAAAAGTTGATTTGTACAAATTTGTCATTGTTATTCAATATTGTTTATACACAGTATAATAATCTGATAATCCGTAAGAATATAAGATGAGAGAACAAAACGGATCCAGGAATCCTATTTGGGGAAGGGGTTTTACACGAGGGACGAGGGTGCATATATATGCAATATATTATATTTCAGTATAACAAAGAATACAAAGAAAATATTACCAAAACATGTAAATAAAAAACCATCTACATTTATTGGACAATATTAGCATATTACAACTTTTATAATATAATTTAAGTACTTCTTAATAATAATAAATCTCGAAATCTAAGCCTTTAAGTAGATGGTTAAGTCCTGCAGTCATCCATGTCCGTGGACTGAGCAGATATCTGGTCATAACATGTAAGTTATAGGTACTCATGTTATATAATAACTAATAAAGCGGAAACTGTGGTGAAATTTGAGGTACGAAAGACTGGAAGGATACAATTATTTTTAATTAAAGCAGTCAGCATATTATAATCAGTAGGTATAGTCGGGATCCTATAATACTGTATTTTTGCAGCGCGTTAAAACTACAGCTACTTCCCCCCAAAAAAGTTGCTCGCTATCGCTAATGGTAATTTTTTTTAATGTGGCACGCAACTTATAACGCTGTTTAAATTTATTGCGCTAATTTATTTTTAACATTTTTTTACTAATTAAGTCAGTTGTTGAGTATTTATCCATTTTTTGTTCATATGCTCATCCCTATTTTCTTGTATTTCCGATGGCTTGATCCATGTATGTCATGTATTTTTCGTAAACAACTAAAAACCGTCTTATCGAAAATTGGTAGCTGGTACTGACATGTGGTCACTAACGGGATGTGATTTTAGTAAGTAGCTCAACATTTAAAAAAAAGTTAATGGTTGTCGTAAATGATAATAATATAGATAAAACAGAAAAATCTTTCAAAGCTTTTCATAATTTAATTTGTCATTTGTTATAAATTATAATATACAACTATAAAGGTTGTTGGTATGGAGACAAATGAAAATTTTCGCTGTATACGCTAACCGCAAACCTCTAGTGCTCTATATAGTATTTTGCTATACATTGCTTGTGTATAATATTATAGTGTAGTGACGTTATGTAAATCGCTATACAATTAAAGTATAGCGTCGTTACAATTAGCGCGCTATACTTCCGTCTACGGATAATAATACTGATTTTCTTCGAGATGACTACCTCTATACCGCGCCGGTAGACGACAAATCATAAAACATAATACCGTATACAATTTATAAGTTGATCGAATAGCTTACCATAGTTGTCGGACGAGAGAAATTCGCGTGTCAGTCGTTCGGCAAAATAATGGATCAGCTATGGGCCATCGCCGCGGCGTGACTTGCCGGGAAGATGGACTGCGGCCGACTTGAAGGTACGTCCTATATATTATGTATAATATGTACTATTATCGCAGACTCGATCGACAAAAACGAAAACTTGCGATCCCGTTCAACTATAGTATTCGATGTGCTCGTGCTGATATGACGGTAACCAATATATGGTTATTATGGTCCCTCGAAACAGTGGCGATGGCGTCAGTGTCGTCGTCGTCGTCGTCGTGTGGTACGGTCGAGGATACGGCGCACACTGTCGGCGCGACCAAACTAATCGCTCGGACGTAGCGGCGGCGGCGGCGACGGCGGTGGTGGCGGTCCCTCCTAAACGCGAAGCCCGTCGTCGGGGCAAGACTACGGACTGAGCGCGGCGCTATTCGCAGTGTCCGGAGAGCTCATCCGCGATATTGTATAACAATAATAATTAATAATTGCACGGTATTATAATTTATAAATTATTTTATTTATCTATTTTATAATTAGTATACGCCCACAACGAGGGCTCAGAACAGTTATTTTTCTTTAACTTAACATAATAACATATAAACATATCTTAATATCAAATCTATTTAGCATTTGACATAATATATTAGTATTTAATCCTTAATACTTAATGGTACCGTTCAACATTTAAATATTGATTTCAATATAATTATAATAATTATTATTATTATTATGATGATATGTATTGTAATTTGAAAAAAGTTTTAAAAAAAACACTGATAATAATTTGACGTACTCGCGTACATTATATTATATCGTCTTTGCGTGAACGGACGACAACGACGCGATACGTGGATGACGATTCGCTAACACGTTGGCTCGAGGCCACCAATATAATATACGAGAATATACTCTTCTGAGTAATTCATTTTTCATCTTCAATAGTCATTTACCACGATATCACACACTACAATGTACTTCTTTGACCGCTATATAGAGGTGCTACACAACACTATACAATATTATATTGTGCTGGTCATATCCGGAATTGGCGCTGTACAAAATGTGTGTATAATATCAATTAAAAAAATGTTTTCAACGTTTGTACATCGTTGTATGCAGAATACAATTGAGACGAATAAATTTATTACGCATGTGTCGATTCCGTCTAACAAATGTAAAACATTGCAAAAACTGTTAGAAACGGGTATAATATGCAAGAGGTTTATCTCATCATAAGAACGTGACCGACATTTCGTTTCTAACATAGCGAGCCAGTGATGGATTTAACGAGGGTGTTTTTTGGGAGCTGAAAAACCCGTCGTCGAGCATATTTACTTTTTTTTTAAAACTATTTTTCTCCAAACTGTGGTATTACATAATATTTACAAAATATGATCAATACCACTGAACAGTAATATCAAAAATATTATGTTTTTCGTGACCGAAGAAAATACTGTTGTCTGTTTATCATTTACCCTATTATACATACGATTGTATACGAAGTGAGTTTATAGTTGCATTAGAAACCGTGGCCAATTAATTTGTATGGGCGAGGATTTTATACGCATCTTACAGCCACAAAATCAGATTTATCGAGTGAAATGATTAAGGTAAAACATATGTAATTGATGTGTTTGAAGACATGCGTAAAATCGGAATATAACATTTAGCACTTTGCAGCTTAAAAACCGCAAACATTTTGTGAAGAATTAAAAGTTCTTAGACTCGGCAGTCATCAAACTAAAAGGAGTACCTAATAACGCCAGCAAGCGTATTGAACTAACCATATTACCGTCGGACCATAAGTATCATTCAAGAATTAAAATCTATAAATATTCAAAAGTTATTCCTGCACTTAAAGGATTTATTTCAGCTAACAAAACATTTGTCTGACACTGAAACTATATTAAATGCTGCAATGTTCTATGTTAAAAATGTATATACTTGCCCCGAGGTTATATACAATTAGCCATTATAAGTATACTGTATACCTATAATGGAAAATTATTAACAGTTCGCACCCACCATAAAAAAATCTTAGATTCACGCCTGTGGCCAACGTTTCCACGTTATGCATTAATAAGTTTTCCAGAAAAGTTTTTACTGTACAGTACACATAATACGGTGAAACTTCCATAATACGAAGTCTCGTGGGCGACATAAAAATAATTCATATTATAGAGAATTTCGGGCAAACGTAAATTGCGCCCAACGAAGGGAAACAATTGTAAATTGCACCTGGTATTTTTCAGGTATAAAATGATGTGTAGTAAATTGCGACCGGTATTTTTCAGGTATAAATTTCTGTGTAGTAAATTGCTCCCAATAAACATTTACTAATCACTAACCTTGATTAAACTCGTATGCTGAACATCTGCTATGCTATGGAGTATTTTTGATGGTCTTTCGCAGATAGGTATCTTCGGTTGCTTTCCGCTTTACACTAGCGGACACAATTTGTCGTTAAAATTTTTGAATATGTATTTTATAACTGTGATTCACATTTTTTTCAGTTATGTTTTTTTTTCTCCTATAGTTTTCAAAAATGCTTCACACGTTATTACACTACATTGCCACTTTCTTTCAACCGAAGACAACTCACGTTTTAATTTTGAAAATGTATAAGTTTGGTAGATTATAACATAATTTTCTTTCTGACTAAATCCAGTATATATAATATTTGTTTCACTGTTGCACGCAAACGGCTCACTAAAATACCTATTACATAAACGTACGTAAAGTCGTTGCATACGCGTAAAGGCATTGATATCGCTAATGTCATAAACGTTCGGCTTGTCCACAAATAAATGAACAACAGTATTTTTAAATTACACATAATAGGTAACGATGAATTCAAGGTCACTTAGATACTATGGGCGCAATTTACTATACCCATCTTAGACCCCGAAAAGTCCCAAACGCAATTTACTATACCTATTTTAGAAACCAAAAAATCCCGGGCACAATTTACCAGCGCCCAGAATTTCGTTGAACAGAATTGAATAAATTTGGTTCTAATTCGGTTTGGTTCTCGAAAAATATTTCGTTAAACGAAAAAACGTTGTTAAGTAAATGGAAGTTCGTTACCGTACCTAAGCATCACATTTATGTATTATTAATTTTCAGGGTATACACAGCCAGGGGTTGAAATGAAAACTAAAACCGCGATGGTATAGTATGCGTAAGTACCTATATGGCTATATATTATATAGTGTGTATTTCACCGTTTTACATATATTATATTTAAAAAAAATACGTCATGTGTGACGACATAGGTACAGTATAAGTACCTATGTACAATATCGTATAGCTGTATAATTGGATTAACGTTTTATATTCAAACGAATCGTAATGTGCGTAGGTACAGGCGTATGTATAATAAGTAGGTAGGTACCTTGGTATATAACCATAGTAATTATCATTCACCACAAAGCTCCAGCGAGCATATATATATATATTAGTCCAACGCATATAATATTATATAACAATGTCGTATTGATCGATTCGATAACGTACACATTATTATGTATATATAAATCGCTCACCTGATATAATACCTACGCATAATATGGTCTGCAGCGCACGGTATAAGTAGGTACCTCTTATTCTTATGCGATTAAAAATTATAGCGCATCTACACGCGCCATCGATACGTATAGGTTATACTGCCTGCTAATAGGTAATACAATTTAATATTATTATTATTTGATTTACGTCGACGACCGCGTTTAAGTATATTAATTGGCGAGAAAACCTATATACACATCGAGGACTCCAATCAACTGCAGCAAACTCGGTGCGTAAATCGTACATAAATAATGTGCGCGACGGCAGTAGTCACGCCAATACATTATTATCATTATTACAATAATAAATCGTATCCGTGTGGATACGACACACCGACACCGGTAAGTGGTAACCATAGGTAACATGTAAATACCTAATAATAATATATTATACACTCGGGTATCAAACCGAGGGAAACCAACGACGCCGCCGGTGCAACCACTCGCGTAGGTAATATATACACATTAATTATGTGTCGCAGTCTGGCCGAGCACAAGATATTTGGGCGACGATAATCGTGTGCGCTTTTCGCGGAACCGTTAACGGTTTTCGGCGGCGGCGGCGGCGGCGTTTATGGACACGGTCATGGACCCGTCGCGGGCCGTGAACACCGCTCGTTTGTTATTCCGTCGCCATTATTTAATCTCGTCGGTTTATATATTATTGTGTCGTGAAAATAATCAAAATATTTACTGGCGCGGTGACGACACGCAATATTGATGATAAGTTCCCGCCGTAACGATACAACACAAACGAGCACGGTTAGAAAAGGGTACGAAAAAACACGCGCATAATAAGGTACTTGTAATATTGCATTTCACATTAGGTATCGTCGCACTGGTCGCTGTCGACAATTTGTTTACGTCGTCGTATGACGTAGGTATAGAATATATATATATAGATAGCACAAAAGTAAAAATATCATAACAATAATAGCGTAAAATAGCCGAAAAGTATAATAAAACATCACACACCGTGTCTACGTCCGTCCTATCATCGGAAACTTGAATAAAATAAAACATGCGTGCCTATTTAGGTAATATACGCCATAATATTAAGAACTAAAGTGGTTTTATGCGTCCTTAAGCTGCGACCTCCGCGGCTCCACTCACACCGTAGTTTCAATATATTATGCGCAAGCCGAACGAACGAAGAAGTTTTTTCGGAAATTTTATTATTTTCGCTTGGGATGTTTTCTGGGAAACTTCAAAATCTTCTCCCTCGCTATTCGTGTTGGCAATATACCTAGTCTATAATGATTAGAAGGAGAAAAAGAAGAAGATTGATATTCGATATGTTTTGTAACGGAATCGGCCGGTTCGATTTCGGGCTCCAAAACAGGCTCCGCCCGTGACCGTCTACCATATTATATCTAACCTACGGGCTACGACGACGTCTATTTACTAAACGTGCGGTGCAATACGTCATCATAGTCGTGAGTAATACGATAATAGTAATGATGTATAACCGGGCTGACGAGAGGAAAATGTTTTGCCATAGTGGTGGCGATTGCAGCGTGCGGTGTCCCTCGGGAATCGACCAGGTGATCCGTTGTCATCGGATTACGCGATGTACACATTCGAATAATGTGTGTGCACACGTTATTGTAACGACCCTCTCGGTCCAGAACCAACGCGAGTTTATAATTTATATACATCGTACGCCGAGATAATGATCTAGGGGGATGGAGGGGTGGGGTAGGCCAAAGGGCAAACGGAAACGTACAGAGGCCATTAACGCATATGACGTGTCTGATCGATCTGCGAGAACTGAGAAGAATATATCGCTTTTATTGATAGATATTATTATTATTATTATTATTATTTGACATCGTTATACACGTAGTACGCGGTGATACCACAGACTATATGAAATATGGTGATACATATTTTATTTATTGCGATTTTCGGCTCATCCACAATAATAATATGGTTTCGTATCACATGGTTTACTCGTTACCCGAATGTTAGGCATCGCGACATATTGATATAATATGGCATCGGTATAATATTATAATATTATCATAATAATTGCCTTAGACCGGCATTTCTTCATCGAAACGTTCGAGTAACTAACAATTTTAATGACGGTCGTAGTGTAATAATTGTTAGATAATCAATAATAAATGGATAAATAAATCTAAAAGGATGACTGTTCACGACGTCAATTAAAAACAAAACATACTGCTATTATTATAGTCTATAAAATAAATAATTGTGAATTGATTATTTGTATAATTTGATAAGCTATAATTAAAATCTTCGTCTGTTATATTTTCTAAACGATTTTAATTTCTAAACATATTATAATAATAATTGATCAAAGGCATTATAAAAAGGAGAAAAGTGCAAAAGTAGTAGGCTAATTATGCATATTGTGTTTTATGAAATATAAACATTTTAGTTACAATATAAAATAACGAATATAATACGCGCTTACAGGTAGACAGCGATCTCAATAATTTATAACGAAGATGAAAAGGGTATTTGTATTTATAATTCAACAGATATGATGATTTATTGAGATGCGATTTTGGGGCGTAGCATGTTCACCGGATAGTATTAATTGCGTTTGTCTTCAATACTTTATTACTTATGGTATAGGCTTATGGTATAATAAATAAAACCTACGCAGTTTTAATGCACGAATCGTATACCTATATGTGGCATGCACTATGCACATATACCTATAAAGAAATGCACTGCTATAGTAGATAGAGAGGCACTGTCGTGGTTAGAAGGAGATAAAAGCATAAAAGAAGATACCATAGAAGAACAAATCATTTTCCCTTGATCTCCATCCATGATAGATATTAAAGAATTTATAATATTCTTTGATATCTATATTTCAGTCTCCAAAATTTGCTTAATATTCCGTGATGTATAGTTTTTTTCTTTTACGATTTTCTTAAACGATACTCTATCTCTTTCATAAACATAATATAACATCTATGATATCTTTCTAACAATTTTGGTACTTGGCAACCTATAGTATCGTGACGAGCAGTCCATATTATATTAATAAGTGCAATATTCATAGTGCATGATGCATGGTTTTTTTATGATGAAGTTGTACTCGGACAATCAAATAGTGATCTGCCGATTAATTACACAAAATGCCATCTGTTTGTCACGGATAAAAAATAACCTTAAGAGGACACTACACCCGCATGTGTTGTCTCCGTCTTAAAAATGTTTATACATAGACACATAGCAAAAAATGTTATGCGCAGGCTGTAGTGATAGTTTAGACTTTAGACTCCAAATTGATATACAATATATTTCAGAACATAATCTGTGAAATATCGTTTTTATTTTTGTGTTATCATTTATACGAAAAAAGTTCTTATTGTTTCAAAATTCATTATTTTTTGCGTTTTTCAAACTTCAATAACTTTTTTTGTAGTTGCGATATCGAAAACACAAAAACGGTATTTCACAGCTAAAGTTCTTCTTTTTATGTGGCGAAAATTTCGTTTCTTAGTTATAGTACTGTATCTTTCTCGGTTCTTTCCCGGTCCAAATAGTTTTTGCTATGTCTTACATTTTTAAGACGGATACAATACATTGCGGGTGTAGCGTCCTCTTAAATTCGTAACAATATTGTATAATAATATCGTATGAAAATCGCACAGTCATCGAACGCGGTCGCGTTAACCCGTAAAAAAACAATTCGAACAATGATTGTCGTCGTTACATAATAATATGAATATCTGATCGACGAATACGATTAATTATGATCGTCGGTAGATCAATCGGATGATCGACGCCACCGGTTGACTTAAATACAATAGACGACACAATATGCAGAGTGGTGCGGACCACAGTGTTTTCCCGATTACATTATATTATATAGGTAAGTATAAATGTGTGTACGAAGGAACGTTATGGCTCACTCTGTAATGTGATTGTTTTTAGTTCCGACGTATTGTGTTCGAAAAAAAATCGCGTTCGTTTCTGGTCGACTGACATTGAACCATCACCACAATAATTATATAATAATGATAATAATAATAATAATATAGCGACAGGTAATCGAAACACATATTATAATATAGATAATACGCATGTCCCAAGAGTGTGAAATATATCATGACAATATAAGAGAAACAACACCTTGGTGATGTGTGGGAATATTATGGTATTATAATATATACGTAGACCTATATATATGGCACATTAACACGTAGTTTATTAAATTACTTTCGTCGTACCTATAATATAATATAAGCGAAGCCGATTCGGCCGGAGTGATAACTTTGCGTGCGGGGCCCTATGTGGTATGGTATATTTATACACTAGTACATAGGTATATTATATAATATATTAATACAGATATTATGATATACACACATATTATAAAATCCCAAAGATATACTCGTCAAACTTGAACTACGAATCTATACGAATAAGTGTTCAGACTTTTCTTATTATTATCTATCGTTCGACACATATTTTTTCATAATGTAGGTACCTACAAGTTTGTCGTTTATTCGAACATTACGCCAACATTATTATCTTATTTCGACTTTCGCATCCAGCCTGCTATTCATGCACGAGTAAAATACCAATTCGTTAGTAATAACTATAAAAAGCTCAATATTAATAAAAAAAAATCTAAGAGAATAAAACCCTCATAGTTTATAACAGGATAAGTAAATAAATCAAGGGACTTTTTAAAACAGACTTTAGTTCAATATTGTAAATGTGTGCAAACAATCAATACTTATTGAATTTCCTCGATATAATAGCATAACTTTACTATGATTATAATATAGTACTCGAACATTGGTACATCTAAAGCTTAAAGTGTCCATATAGGTATATATTGAAGAACAAAACCAAAGTTACGTGTGCTTAAAAAATGGTATTAATTATTATTAATTGCCAATTAGTAAACATTTTTCATAATATAAATCAGCGGTGCAATCGCTCCAGCGAATAGCTATTTCGACTCGTTGGATTATTCGTTTTTAACGTTTATACTTTATAGACTATGATTGTTCCTTAATAATAATGTAAAAAATACTAAAGTTAAAATACGACTACAGAACAGATTTTATACGTTTATTTTAGAAAAATTTAAATATTGTATAATATGTATCACATAACTTAATAATTTTACGATACTTGCAATGCTTTTTTTATTGCTTTTGCTGCCCGTAAGCATTGTAAACTTTCAACGTTGAACAAATTATGACAATAATTTATGCAATAATAGGTTCGAGGTACGAAGTAAAATGTAAAAATGTATATGTTCTAGTACTTCAAAGTTCATTCTTTCGATTATTGTTGAACAAAATATATTATTTCACCAGCATATTTATATCTCGATTTCCACCAACTCTATTATGACTAGGTACTTTTTATTCTGCCCATCGATCAACATTAATATTATTTAGTTGGACGAGATAGTTAATTACACTAATTATGTCAACATTATTTTGTGGCTAAAAATGTCTACTTCTATAATGGCTTAAAGCTGAAGTATTAACCTCATTTATATTAACATAAATAATAATCAAAAAAGTAATCCTGTACTAGTTGTACCTATTTATTTTAATTTAAAATTTCGGGAATTCGAAATTATAAGTATAATTTTTATTTATTTTTATTGGTGTTTAATAATTAACACATTATTATAGTCGTAGTACTTACAAGTATACAAGTTTCAGATAAATACACGTATTTAACACGTTTTTCTTATTTCGCCGGCATCGTTACGTTAAAATGCGTTTGTTTGTAAAATATAAGTACCTATCTAATTATTGTATACTTTTTATAGTTATAACAGATGAAATTAGGTGTTCAATCAATTTAAAATTTAATTTAGTACAAATTGAACATGGTAGCGCGGTAGGTACCGATATATATATATATATTATATTATTATTTATTATATTATATTTATGTTGATTTAGATAAATCTGGGATTGCCTCTTTGAATGAAACGGCATTACGAATTCTATGTAATAAATTATAAGGTTATAGGAAATAAATAATGATCGGAAATGTTTCATTTCGATTGACTGAAAAAAGAAAACAGGAAATCTATGACACTGGTGCACAGATAGAGGATGTGAACCGGACCTACGGATCAACCGCAATAACACGGTTCAGTACTATAACAATGGTGAGTTTTCCAGTTTTCCTATTTTAGTAAAATCTAGTTACGATGACTTGTTAAGGTCATATCTAAAGGGCAGCTTTAAATGCAAATTATAACGATAAATGGAAAGATGTATTATAATATAACTTATAACTTACAAGTTGTAAGTGTCGAATTCATATCAACATCATTTTCAAGCGTATCTTAATCTGCATATTTATATAAAATTGAACATAATTTTATGTCAAATTTATTTATATATTATACTCACAAAACTAGTCGATGCTAATTTAAATAATTAAATGTTCATCAATTTTCATTATTAATATTAATCTTAAATACTAAATACTAATGTTGCCTATAAGCGTGTGTACAAACCAACAAAGTTTGACATAAAATTATGTTCAATATATTTTGTATTCCTTAAAATTGTTCTCGTTGTTTAAATAATTTAATGTTTATAATATCTTATATCCTATTACAATACCTATAGGTATAGGACCTATACTTAGTCATATAATACCAATAATTTTAAAGATCTTAAATGTCTTTATTTCACGTGAACATTATTTTAAATATTCTTAAGCATTATAATAAGATAACTTATAAGCTATAAAGTTATAAATATTTAATATTTAATAGGTACCTACCTCTTACGGTTTTGACTGATGACATTTTTGTATTTCACGTTCAAACAGTCATTTAAATGTTGATTAAAATTAGGATGACTTGTTGTTATCTGTGAACGCATTGTAAATAATTAATAACACCAATAATTAAAATCGAAATATGTGCACTATGAGTAACCATGTGGATAATTGAAATAAACAGAGCACTTCCAGTTGCGAATGTTAATCATCATGAATTGAAACAATATTTTTAATGTGTTTGATGTTGGATGTATGATAAATTAAAAATAAATTGAAATTGGCACTAGGTGCCTACTACAATTCCACCTCCACTAACAAAATAAAGATATTAATGACATTATTAATTGTGAGTTGATAAGGTTAATCTAAGTAATTGGATTTTCCGTAATGTTTACAGGTACATAAAAAAATGTAAATAATAAGTTCTCCAAGAATACTATAATAAGAAATATTTTTACTCACTACGCTAATATCTTAAATATGAATTTACATTAATTTATCTGATATTCAGTACATAATATATTTATAAATAAATGTTCATTAAAAATTATCCTATTCGTATATTTAAAGAATATTTTGATGAAAAATGTACGTAGGATGAATATTCTAATGCGTATTTAAAGATGGATTAAATATTTAAATGTTTAGCTACGGGGTCAACTGCCCTGTTTAAATGTCAAAAAAGCATTATATTATTATAATTTAATCTTTGTTTAAAAATATAATATTTAACGTAGCACAAACAATTTTTAATAAGCTCGGGAAATTTTTAATAGAGTACCTGCCATATTTTCTATACGCATTTTATACAAACTCGTATTTTATATTTTTATCATTAAAAAAACCAAATATATTTATATTTACTACGTATAATGTAAATAATATATTACATTTTTTCACCGGAATATCACGTTTTTCTAGTATCCAAGTATTATTTAATGAATTTTTATACCAATTATAATTCTTAGGTTTTTTTACTTTCTGGATTATTTATATTTTATAAATTATAATGTTATCGAATATTAACATTTTGGTGTATAAATCAATTTATTTTGACATTTTGTGATTAGATTATAGTTTTGTCTGAATTAATTCCTGGATTGAATATTAATTTATTGTTTTATACATTTTCTTACAAGTGTAATAATGTAATATCTAAATAAACATTAGGAATTATAATTAAAACGTATTTATTGTGTAATAAATAGTCTTAGATTTAAGAATTTAAAAAAATGAAATGAAACATCAGTATAGCAGATTTTTCTTTTTTCATGTAGATTATTAAAAATTAAATGTTGTACTCTTTCAATATTATAAAAATGTATATAAAGGCGTCGTGTATAGGCAATTTCAATACGTAAGATATTATGTCGCAGTAACTACACCGTTTGCGGCGCAAGAATTCTTATGTTGACATAACAAATGAAAAATAAATAAAAAAATTCACATATTGTGAGCGGTAGTGTCGCATAGCCAAAAACAACGCCGAACGAAGATTCAATTTGTTTACTAAGACGATTTATTTTCTAGTCAAATCACTAATGTGGCTTTTTGAAGTGAAATTTCTTTACGGAGAGTACAACGCCGAACGATACGAAATTTCCACGACAATGAAAAATAAATAAAATATTATAAATCATAATTCGACGGTGACAATGCAAAAGGGCATACGCGACACTTTTTATGAAATCTATTTTTTTGTAATTAAGGCATAAGCGACGTCATTCTCTGTACATTGCTCTTACTCATTTATCGGTACGATTATTTTGTACGAAATAAAACGAAAATTTAGATTTAGACATAAAGGGATTGGATACCGATATAAAAATGTAGTAATGGAGACCAAAAAGCGAGAAAACAGCGCGGGGCTTTAGGTGATCGGATATTATTTATGAAAATTGTTCGGAATTTGTTGTTTATTCTATTTGTAATTTTGTCTTTCAGTTATTAAAGGTCGGCATGTTTAAAATTAAAAACTGTTCTTTTTAAACATTTATAATATTTTAGGTTTTAGTACTAGAAAAAAACCCTCGATCGATCATGGACAAATCAAGTACCTAAGTAAAATCTTTTTACAGAATTAAAATCCAAACATTCAAAAATTCATGTAGTTTTGTCTAGCTTATAAGCATTGCTAATACTTTTGACCAAAAAAAACAAAATAATTAATATTTGTGTAATGTATTATTATTATTATTATAATTTACATAAATGTGCGCGTGCGGGAGCGCTCCGATATTTATTTTATACACAGTCACTCACAATAATGATCACTTACTACGCACACATTACACATTTACACGACCGGCATGCACACCCATAGAAAATTGCCTATGTTGAACTCCTTAAAAACACATTTATTATATATTATGAATTGCTAATATTATATTCTTTAGGCAACAGTAAGTTGTGTACATACATTAAAATCGAACATACTTAAGAGGAACGAGAAACCGTGTATGGAATTGTGGAAATCATTAATTAAAAAAAGTAAACAATTCAATAAACCCAAAGTAAAAACCAAACCAATTTCGAAAGTTGAGATTTGCTACACAAAATCTAAAGCAGATGTAGGTATATGGTATAGGTACGTAATTTAATAAATTTGTGTGCCCTAAAATCTGAATAAGAATATACCGAGGCGATTGAGTATTGACCAAATTGAGTTTTTAGTTAGCAGAATCAGGGACGTAGCCCAGGGGGGTCCATGGGGCCTTAAGTTAACTTAATTTTATTATTTTAAAATAACTGAACTTAACGAGTTAAAAAAATCGTTAACTTGCCCAGCCTGAATTCTCTGTCAGATCAAAGACAATCTGATAATTTAAACTTTTGGAAAAATACTTCTGGCAGATGAGATTGATTCCCCTCCCCCCCTGACCACTGGTTTTCTTTTCTTTTTTTAGTGTAAATATTTTATTTTTAATTTTAAGGGTCCCGTTGTCAGTATTTCAAATTTCCCACAATTCTATAAAATTTGAAAATTAAATTTTATATTTTAGTTGCCACTTTAAATTATAAGGCTTTTCCACTAATCTACTACCTGATACCTATTTAGGGGGGGGGGTTGATAGGGTGTATTATATATTGAGAAAAAAATTACTACGGGAATAATTCTCAAACTTTGTAGAATTATTGGATTTTTATGACTATTTTTTTATCTGAAAGAAGAAGACTTCCTACAGCCTGCATTGATCTTTGATTTTGTATTTTATTGAAAATAATTTTAAAGAAAAATTTGTAAAAAAATGCTTTTTATTTTGTATTTTTTTTAGACATATTATTAAGTTTGAGAATAAATTATTGAAAAACAGAGATTGATGCGGACTGTAGAATATTTTCCTCTAGCAATTAAAAAAAAAATTATGAAATTTGGTTGATCTACAAGGCGGTATCGTTATTTCTGCAGAGTGTATTTTTGAGGACAAAATGGCATCGTCACCGGGCGCCTTAGGTTGTGGACTAATAATTGTAAATTGTTCACTTCATAATATATATATTTATCTATTCTTGTTTCGTTGGGCTTCGGCCAGTATAGTGAACAAAAAATAAAATTTAATAATTTATGGTTATAAAATGTAAGGTCGGGGGTTATTTTAAACACGTTACGTTGACATGTTTGAGGTAATGTGTTTTCTGCACGCGTTTCGTCTGGAAATATAACATAGTTCTTCAATTTTAGTAGACTAACAGATATCATCTGTGTTATATTATTATGACTTTTAAAGCCAATTAAAAAAATAAAACCGACTAGACCATGTAGGTATAGTATATTATATTTTATAAATTTGTAATTCATATTATTATGTTGATAAATTTACCATAGAAATACTGGAAAACAATAATTTTATAAAATTTATAAAATCTAAATCTGATTCAAGCAAACTAAAATAAGCTGTCGTATATTATATTTTATAGTACCTATACAGTATAATATTATAAATTATAATAAGTAACTTAAAATAAACATAACAATAGTTATTAAATAATTTAAAAAAATTACATTTAATTTATTAGGTAATCGAATAGGAACAATAAAAAATATGTGTTTTCCTATTTTATTATATTACACGTCTTATATAGGTAAAATAATTAAATTTAAATAGTGTAACACACATAATCATAATATTATGCTGCACATTAAAGACACAATATACACATAAATAATATATTCTACTAATAATGAGTTATAAGATTGTTACCTACCTACTTAAATCGTACTAAAATTAAGAAAATTGAATTAAGATTTAAATAGTTTTTTCATTTATAGCAAAATTGTAAATAAATTCTGTGTGTGTTTTTTTTTTAGAATTGTATCCATAAATACATTTTAATCCAAGATAAATTAATAATAATAATAAAAACACTTTCAAATATTTTAGATTAATACTAATCTCGTTGATTTTTAGAGATTCTTGACGCACTCGATTGCTTGTCATTAAATGTAATATTTTTAATACCTTATTAGTACATTTACATTTTTACATTTAATACTTACACGATAAATACTTTATCAAAATATTCATTGTTTATACACGAATTTTGTCGGTACATATAATAATATGACATGTTTGCTGATAAATTACAATTTTTTTAACCATATTGCTTAGATACATAATTGTAAATTTTTAAATAATAGGTACATAAATATTGTGCTATAAAATAGTTACCTAAGTACATTGATCTAATATTAAATATTATAACTAACTAGCGGTCTTGATGATGTCTAAAAATGAAAATCAAATAATATTTCGGTGTGTTCTGACTGTGGTTGATTTACGTTTTGTTTCGACAAGAGTTGCAACATGAAATTTTATAATACTTGTAAGAGCACAGTCTGGCTTGGGCGACGAAATTACAATTTCTGAGTTGAAGGTCAACACAATTGGGATCATCTGTAAACATGGATTAAAAATATAATGAATTTATATAGTTTAAGCGTACACTATCATCTCGATTTCAGATATAGAAAAAACAATCTAACATTGATCCGACGGTTGTTGAGTACTGGTCGATGTTGGCTTATTCTCTCTTTCGGTTCGGCTCTCTTCACTTGTTACTTGTGCTGAAAATGATATTTAATTAAGAATTTAATTTCTATTTGTCTGAAATGTATATCTATAGTTAACTATATGTAGTTAAAAACATTTTTATATGCTTTAGCAAATAGATTATTATTAAAATAATACGTAGGTATAATTTATTATATTTTATTATAGATATAAATAAAAAATAATAAATGGTAGGTAATACACCTATAGGTATATTAATTTATTAAATAAAATCATTACATTACTCAACTTAAAATCAAATTTTTAATAAGAGAAACTAGAAAGTATTATTGGTTAAAATAGAAACACACGCTCTGGAATAAAAATTAATATTATCACGATCTATCGATCGATCTCAAACATTGAACGGCTGCAGTGATGAGTTATATCACTATTAGAGTATAAGACATTAGTGGTTGTTTTATTTAACTGGTTATCTAAATTTGTTCATAACTCATCCTCCCGGGAGGATCATTTTTATTATGTATTTTGTAGTTTTAACATTAAACAAAGTACAAATCCCCAGAACGAACAAAAGTCGTACAAATGGTCACAGTAGGTCACGGGGTGTTCAAAACCCTGCGCACACGCCTATATGGTATTATACGATTATATAGTTACCTGGATAACTATTGACGCATTGACTTAAGTTACAAGACCGTCTGGCCGGTGGTTTGTTCGATTCATCACATTCCAACGATGGTTTCAATACTTCATTGAGACACTTGACGTCTCGTTTCTGAACACCCAAGTCGCACGATCTCGAGCACTAAAAGTATAATAATAATAATAACATATTTTAAGACATCCTCTTTTAGTTTTTCATCGGCAGTCAAATCCGTATAAATTCTACTGTACCGGTAGCCACTCCGAAGTGAACCAATTAGAAGCGCAGTTTTCGGTGAAACACGACATGGTCATGGTCGGTTTTTCTTTGCTGGAACACTGGCTCTGGGGAACAACTTTCCATTCTCTTTGATCGTAAGACATACAAACCGAAGTTCTTGTTTGATTACCCCAACCACACATTTCAGAACACTATACAAATTTTAATGTTTTAATTTTTATTATTATAGAATATGTTATTTTCATGTCCCAAGAAATTTGTTTTATCATATCAAAAATAAATAATCTGTATGTGAGAAAAACATTTACGTATAACACTAGGATGACTTTTTTAAACTAAAATATTACCAACAAAAAGTTATAAACAAGAAACAAATTATTATTTAAATACTGGATCAAATCATTAAATATTATAATGTTAAAATCTTACTTGCGACCAAGGTCCTGTAAACCAAAGTCCACTACAATCTTTGTCACTCAGACAAGCTCTGCTCGCCTCTGGTTTTATTGATTGATCACATGCGTTCTCACGATCAATTCCTAGCGAACAATAAACCTTTCTAGTTTGCGTACCTGTGCCACATGTTTCTGAACACTGAAATAAATACATAATATTATTATCACGTACGCGTTTAAGATTTATTGTACAATAAATAATACCATGTGACTTACTTATTATAAAATAACATAAAAATGATTTTTTTCAAGCTTTGTTAGCTTAAAAAAAATACGATTTTATCAAAAATTTATACATTAAAGTTTCATCATTGGCGGAGACTTTTGGCATTCGAATTACATATAATATATTATATCTATGTCTTATGCATATCTCAATAAATTATAAGAGATCACGGATGAACGATGAAATGTATAGGTACAATGTCGTTTTTTTTGTGTTATATTTTATTAGCAAGTTTTGTTATTTTTAATTTCAATAAAATTTTAATGCGATCAATATCGCATATAGTTATTATGGACAATACTTAAATATTTATGAATATTTCAAGTTTAGATTGGCGGAAGTAATGCAAGAAAAATTCTCAGAATTAATAATATTCCATGAATTTTAAATAACTTTAACGTTTTCAGAGAAGTATTTTGTATGATCCTTTGAAATTTAAATACAGGTTACAATTTAAAAAAGTACCTATATAATAAAGTTAAAGACCAAAATATTAAAAGAAAAAATGCTTCAATATTTTTCAAAACCAAATATTGATCAAGAAAATGTTTTATAAATTTTATACACCAATATATACGTTGTTTTAGTACAATTAAGACGTAGGCAGGTATCTAAGCATTAAAATCATCAAGAATAGACACTTAAAAGGGTAATTACTTATAAATTATTTTATCTCTTATACCTATAATAATTATGTATATTACACATACATATAAGACATTTATGGCAGGGTACTAGGGTAGCCATACATAACACATTAACATTTAACATCACACACACACATACATAATATATACTATATTTTTATTCAAGTGTAAGTTATAAAAACTAATTTGGATGGGGGTAACCTCATTTAACTACATTTACCGTGGTAAAAAGTATTTCATAAATAAAAATAAAATTATCGACTATCATAATATAATTGAATATTGAGTGGGGAAAGTTCGCGGAGTAGTCAAGTGCCTACTATGACTACCCCTTGCGCACGCTTATTATATCACATAATAGTAAGGTATAATATTATTTATTTTAGTCTGTATATTTTGTAAATAGCTAATTATAATAATATTGTGATACCTGCGACCAATCCGATAGAATCCACGAACCAACGGCGTTGGAAAGGGCCATCGCACACGGGCCCGTGTCACAGGTGGTCTGATGCGGCGGTTTATCGTTGGACTTGCATTCGGTTTCGTTGGCCGACGAACAGCTTACCGACCTTGACTTGATGCCGGTGCCGCAAGTCGTGGAACACTGAAAAACAAAACCAGAAGATTAGTTCGTCATATCGCGGATCACGATGTATTATAACTCCGTGCCCGTAGATGTAGATTGATGTGGTATAATAATATTTATATTGTGTATTTCGAAAACGATTATTTCCGACCTGCATTGGCGCATTTACAGAGAGCGCCTAAACCATCCCCCTCCCCACCGTGGAGATCGATTCTTCGTCTATGTATAATACAGTATTATAGTATGTATCGTTCAATTAATTTATAAGATGCGGTAGAGTTTAGTTTGAATGCAATGTCAGATAATTAATATTTTCTTCGAAGTTCTCTTGGTTTGCAATGCTTACATATTTTAGATGACGTGATTTGACTATCAATTTGACTTACCCAGAATTTTTCCCACAGAAATTTACTTCAAGGATCAATATTATAGATCTCGATCAATAGGTAGGTACCTATACTTCATTATTAACATACTTAAAACTAAAATGTTTGTAATTTAATGTGCAAAAACCACTATTATTAGACATTTACTACCTTGGTTTGTATATAATATGTTTACATATTATATATTTTAATATTTATATACATATGTTTAAGTACGTTTAATATTGCCGTTTGTTGAAATCATGATTTTTGTTCTAAACCCTGTTAGGTATATGTACGTTTTAAGTTCTAACGATTGTCATTATTATAGAAATATTAGTTAGTTTATATTTATTATATATCTATAGTATACTGTTATAAAAATATATTTACATTTGTTACGTTTGTTCGTGTACCATTGACCTCTCGTAGTGTTAAATTAAATTAATAGTTAAAAAAATCTAAACAGTTTTCTTCGATAACGCGTTAGTCAACGAAAAACAAAAACGACCACCCACCCAGACCATATACAACCACTCTTAATTCCATGGATATTGAAAAGAACTAGAGTTTGGGCCTTTGGGGACGTTGTCAAAACACTAACTTTGGACCAAGTGCCAGCGATCCAATGCGAGGTCCCGTCGGATTGGGTGGAATCACAAGGTGGCCTTTGACAGGCTTTGGACAGGATGACGTTGGCTGGCATAGGCGACGGACAAGCAGACTCGTCCACGTTCATCGTCAGCGTGGGATTGATTTGCTGCCTGCACGCCATCTCCCGGGTCTGGACTCCCAAGCCGCAACTAACCGAGCAAGGGCTCCAGTCGGTGATCGACCACCTATAATAGGATAATACAAAAATAATAGGTATTATATTAATATGTATATTATCGTAACATTAAATAATATGAAAGTATTCGTAAGTTACTCCATCTCCAAGGTCCTAGTATTATTTTACAGCGTACTTACTGCGCCTCGCATGGTTTCACGTTGCATCTAAGCACCTGAGGTTGTGGTTTCTCCAGTCCGTGGCACCGTTTGTCCGCGACGATTTGCTGCTGTTGGTTATGTTCTTTGATGCACACCATCGTGGATGTCTGATACCCTGCGGAAAACGAGTCGGTCAGCACCGTTAGATATGGTAATATAGATATTCAGAATTCAGGGTAAAGACACAAAATAATCGGTAAAAAAATAACCCTTATACATAAACGAAAATATAGGTACGTTATATTATGTACCTACGTTTGAATTAAGTTAAAATTCGTATGCACTATATGCAACACAATATGTTTACTTTATTACAATATAATTATGTTAGGTAGTTATGTAAACAGATAAGGGTACTGCAAACTTATTTCTACAAATGTGCCAACACGGTCACTAACAACAGCAATAAGGAAACCTCCCCTAACCTCTAATCATTGGAACTTCAAATATAGCGGACGTTTTTTTGGGGGACAAACTACAAACTTTCTACAAACCAACCCTCTGAATAGCGGACATCTCCGAATAGTGGACAAAATCCAGCGACCGAGAGTGTCCGGTATTTCGAACGATTTTGCTGTATTTTGAAAGTGCCCTACCTACTATAGTATATGCAGTATAAAATTAAAATTAAATATGATTGAAGAAAATTTGTAAATATGTTAAAAATAAAAGTGATAAATTATTATAACATACATCTATTAGTTTTTAATTTTAATTAAATTTTTTATTGGTCTTAAGCCCGGCAACTGACAGCCATTTAGCTATTATTGTAGGGTTGTACTGTGTACTGCACATGTGTATGTACGGCAAGGATTTGTATCTAAAAATGCTGGTGGTCACCCATCCGAGAACTAGTGACACTGGCCAGTGCTTGCACTCAGAACACGTTTCGTGATTGAATGCAACCACCACACCACACCTAGCCATTATACATCTATTTGTTTTTACAATTTGACAACAATATTATTGTAATGTGGATGATAAATTATGCTATTATCTGGATCTTTTTGCATTTATTGATGTTGTTTGTGACCACAAAACGTGTCACAATTCAGTTAAAATATTTAAAAAGCCCCCCTGACTAAGATTTAGCCCCCCCCCCAAAATATCCCTTATTGATTTAGATATAATAAGCCTCCTATAGGTTATTTTTAATAAATAGTTTTGTTAGCCCCCCCTTCAGAATAATAACTCTAGTTGCACCTATGGGTACGCTGTATATTATGTAGTGTGGTAAACTGTTAAAGATGTTTTCTACACAAACTCGTTATTTCAAATTTATTAAAAAAAAATAATTTTAAACAGAAAAGAGTAGGTACTCGTAACAATATGACATAATTAATACGAGTAAGTAGATAATGCGTACTATAATTAAATTATATGCAAATTAATGGTTTATTACCTCCTCCACAAGTCTTGGTACATTCTGAATAGCCGGTCAATTTCCATATAAATTTCTTTTTCCTGCCTTTGTTACGCGGTTTTGCAGCTTCGTCGCCAATGAATCCTTGATACTCTGACGGTGCTCCGTGCGGTTGGTCCTGGTTGAATTTCCTGCGAAATAAAATATTCCTAGCTATACCCACGTCGGTCGTAACATCGCGCAGCGCATTGTTTCAAAATAACCCATTATACTTATACATAGTACATAATAATATATTATATGTTATTATAGCTTACGTCTTGTCTTCGTTGTCGAGTTCCGACCTTTTATCTGTCGCGTACGCTTCGTCGCCAACCAGCAAATAGTTTCCTGCAACGAAACCCGTCGATGTAAAAAAAAATATTAATTTAATACACCGAGATAGATAACATCATGAATATTAAACTGGAGCAAAAACTAGGTGTTGTGTTCAACGTTACTTCTGCCACCCCGCTGCAGGGGGTATTGCAAAAAATAGATTTGCTTAAAATTCAAATGTAAACCGCACAGTTGTTTTTGATCATTTTTTACGACATTTTGTGTAATTGCTTAACGTTATACTATTTTGGGTTTTAAATAATTAGTAGTTGTCCTATATTATAAGTGTTCTACTCGTGGTGTTGGGGTAACCTGCACATTTTGATACCGTTCGTTTTTTGTTATACCTTTAGGGCTTTAGATCATATACTGTAAAGTGTATATATGATCTAAGGTTATACCTATGATACAATATACAAACATAGAGCGAGTCGACACGACTCCGCAGTAAATCATTGTTATATATCTCAGCGTGCAGCATAATATAATATATTGTACAAGTACGATATAGGGCGTTTCGGAATGATTCACCAGATTTAAATTAATGGCCTACTAAAATCGGATGAATCGTATTTTAAATGAAATAACAAAAATGCACCAACCTGGATAATATGCAGACATGTGCGAATGGTGCCTGATCAACGGCGGCGTGATCGACTCGTCCTGCGCAGGGGCGTCCAGTGGCAGTTTGTATTCGTACTTGATACCGGGATTCGTGTACCTGAACACCAACTGCAAACCAGACAAGTCGCAAATCGACCGACGGCGTCAAAATAATAATCAATAAAAATATAAACGTGCGAATTATATTATATAATATGTTGTAATTACAATGAGGTCTACGGACTCTGATAGCGGTCCCGTGGCAAATATGGATTCGCCCAAATTACCGTTTTCTTTCCGATACGTGAACACCGTACCCGCTCCTTCGTAGTCTCCTGGCCAACTGTTCGTCCGATTGCCATTCAAAATGTAAAGCCCGACAGTATGTTTCAACGCTGCAAGTAGATCGGTAGTGTATTATGCAAATTATTGCAGTTCGTGTTCGAAAGAAATACAGTATTATGATGATATGTAATGCCTGAGTTATATCTTTTACAGTAATCATAATGAAGCGTGCTATAAACTTCAAATTAAACATATGAGTATATAACCTAATCTATGTACATAAAAATGAATTGCTGTTCGTTAGTCTCGCTGAAACTCGAGAACGGCCAGACCGATTTGAATGAATTTTTTTGTATGCGTTTGGGTGACGCCTCGGATGGTTTAGATTCTCAAATCATCCCCCTAGGTCCAACCAAGGGATGTGCTCAAACGGGGACTTAGAGATTTACGGTGGAAATTTTTGTTTATAAATGGTTGCCATGGGTTTTAAAGCTATTATATAATAATAATTATTGGTTGCCGTGAAATCAGTGTATTCATTCAATGCATTTAATTTTTTTGTTTTGATATCACATGTATCGGTGGTTAATCCACCGTAGGTAGAATTAAGTAAAAACGACAAACTTGGTATAACTTTGATACTTTATAGAGTTAAATCATACACTTACAGCGCGGGGTCCGCGGTCTACCGCCTACCTGATAATATACTGCTGTGAATAAGAATTTTTATTCCGGGCAAAAGAAAAGTTAAGATGAATCTAGAACATCATACACCGAATATTAAATAAAGCATTGAACAAAGTTTGAGTCATATATAGTTTGTACAATTAGAGGGTAACAAAGTGCACGGGATCAGCTAGTTTGATTGTAATATTATGTTAATCGATATATTGCAAATTATAATATTATTGATCATTTCAGAAATATCATTCATTTCTACGACCTTACCTGGAATGAAAATGATTTGGTAAAATAAAAAATGAATAACTGTTTACAGATACTTGACACTTTTATCAAATGTTTATAATAGCATTTTTTATATGAGGTGTAATTTTCAAAATATTTTAATAATTATAGACATTGTCATGACATTTTAAATTTTTTTAAATTTTTTTTCTAAAATTTTCGATCGGTCAAAAAGTTTGAAAATTTAATAAGCAGGTACAGTAGTACAAGGTTCCTAATCAGTTGTCATTATAATCTTTTAAAAATAATAATGAATCATAATTACGATTTTTATATATTTGTAGTTTAAATATTGACAAAATTCGTTTAAATTACGAAAGTTTGGAAATTATTTTGTATTTAAAAATCTATTAAATGTTTAATTTTTATAGTTAGCCTAATTAACACTGGAATCAAAAAATCTAAATAACACAGTTTTTATTTGTTAGACATTATAAGTTAAAATTTGGCTGAAATTATAGATAGGTATATTTAATAAACAATTTTAGATATTCTGTTGCAATTAAAAAAAAAATTTGTGGGGATTTGAAACGCTTATACGTATATTATTATATTTTATAACTACAAAGACTTTTTAAAATTTCAAAATATTTAGATTAATTTTATGCTATTAACTACCCATTTAATATTTATACTATACGAACTTATTCTACCGTTCTACGGCAAGTCTGTATTGACTCAAAAATGAATACCAATAATAATATTATGTAACATAAAATATATTATAAACTAATATAATAATCAAATATTAATAAAAAAATAAATGCAATATTTTTGGTAAAATTTAATTCAACCTAGCTAGGTACCGTATTGTATTACAATAAATGTATCAATATCATAAAATAGTAATATAATACGCTGAGAATCGTTTTTCGTATTCTAAGATATTTTATTATTGAATTAAACTAAGCACATCATCCATTGCGTTCAGGTAGATGAATAGCTTAGTTTAAGTTATTGTTATTACTTATTAGTATTACTTAGCAATAACCAACATTTGTTGCAATAATAATTTATTATAATAAATTACTATTTTAATTATGTATGTATAGATATATTTTAGGTACCTATGTTATTAGAAGATGGTTTAAGTTCGGTAATGGTGATATTGCAAGCAGATTTTGGTAATCTGGTAATTAAATTGTATCCTGTTGGCATTTCGGGTCTAGTGAAAATACCAGAAATTAAGCGACACGTGCTATTGTCACCACCACATACACCGCAACCGTCAAATCTCTTAAGTGGTCCACCTATTGAACCATCACAACTGACCACCTAAAAAACACAAATCGATCAATTAAATAATAATTATAAAAATAATCCTCATCACTTGTATTTTATAACAGAAAACAAGTTAAGACATTTGTTTTAAACATTTGTATTTAGTGTGGGGGGCATGTTGTATAACACGCACATTTGTACATAACTTCATTAATCTACGCGAATCATATGCACGTGGCGCGGCTTATGCATGTTTATTGTTTTAATGTGTATAAGTACTACTGAGAACATGTTAAACTCCAAAAAGTAATAATGAATATGGATATTCAATAAAATACATGCCATGATGTCTGATTAGTAATTTGTCCTATTTGAACGTAGTGTATTATAGCAATAATATATACCCATAAAATAGGTACATATTGTATTATTACTCTGTGGGCAATAAGAGTAAATATAGCCTATTTTACACAATATTGTAATCATAGGTGTAAATAAGGGCTACCCCCCCCCCCAAAAAAAAAATGTCAATAACCTCCCCCAAACATATCCTAGTTTTTTTTTTAATTAAATCTCAAACGCTATATGCACCTATGATTATAATATTGTGTCATTGTATCGTATGCGTGATCGTACAGTGAACAAACGTTGATAGTTCATTCTTCGCTCGAAAATGAATCTAAAATTTATAAAAATTAAAAACGCCAATAAATTATCCGGGAACGCGAGATCGTTATAAAATATAGTATAACAATATCACACAACCGTCAGCGATCAAACAACTACGGCCTCGGAGACGAATGGACATTGCACACGTTATACACGCACAGTGCACATATATATACGTACACGCAGACATAAATAACAATATTAGAAAACAATTATTGTACGCACAAACGCCGTCGACTCGATAAATCCTGAAAAATTACAATGTAATATCGTGGCGCTTTCGTATTATATTCCATTATAATCTCACGCACGTCGTGGCTCCAAGTATATATCATATTATATATATAGCGATGCCCGGCACTCTCCGGATTTAGGTACCTACCAAAGTACCAACCTACCTGTCTACCTACACAGGTATAATATATATACATATTACCTATGTACCTAATACGCGCGCTCGCATCACGATGGCGTCGCGGATGCGATTTAGACGTCAACGTTGAAAAATCAATTATCTCAAACGCGCGAGCGGGGTGTATGATGATGATGATGATGACGATGATAATAATAATAATAATATATTGTGATGTGCTGTGCAGAGATGAGATTCCAATCAACTACCGTTGCGGTCCCAACAGTTTAATATTATACGACGGCGGCGCTTATAGACAACATAAATCACCGGGGGAGCCGCGTTCGCGTGTCCGTGTGCGATAAACATCGTCCGTACACACATCGTATTATTTATATTATTATTATAATATTGTGTACAATAATATCATATCATTTTATTATTATTATTTTTTTTTTTTTTTATTCTATCATTTCTTTTCCCCTTGCAACGGATTCCGGCCGATCGGTAATCCGCCGAGTATCGAAATACTTCTCACCGGGACTCTGACCGCGGGTCGATCCGGTATACATACTTATATATATATATATATACGTCATCATGGGTACGATATCGTATTATTATTATTATTATTATTGTCCATCGCGGTATATGGTAGGTACTTATACATAATATATTGGTACCGCGTGCCGGTTCCTGCACGTTGATAAAATATATTATACATAATTAATATTTCCAGTTATCGTTGGCGCTTGACAATTTACTACTCAATTAAATATTAAAATAATAATATTGTTGTTGCAGGATTATTTCACAATGCCGTCGGACTTATGGTAATACCATAATTGTATGTAAAATAATAATAATGTATAGGTAGGTACACGTAATATATTTTTCGCGCGTTTTGTTGCCTTTTCAGTATAACATTACATCGTTAAAAAAACATTGTTTTTGTGAAAAATGTCAATTAATACTTTGTTATATAATGTGGTATCAAATATTATACGACGTGTCTCTCGAAATAAATTAATTTCTACGTTTATAATCCATTAAAAAAATATATAATTCATCACAAAAACAAATCAAAACTATCATCCTCTATCGTGGTATTTATGCACATGGTTTTAATTATAGAGTAAAATTTAAAACTCATAATTAATATGAAAACAATGGTATTTTTAATTTGAACAAATTATTTTTGAAAGAGTAAAAAAGTTTATAATAATAAATGTACATTTTTCGGAGAAAATATAAAACGTAGTAAAATAATTAATGAACCATCTGCATTAATTTCAGTATAGTTAAAATTATTGTTTATAAATGAAAAAATTAAACATAATTTAAATTAATATATTTCAATACCTATACATGAAAGTATAAACAACCAATAGATTTTCTCAAATCCGACAGTTTAATCTGTTTAATGACCTCCATGTTTATGTAATCAAATAAAACTGCTTTGAGTACAAATTTTAAATTAAATCGACAATACCTTGTAATTACGTTTGGATTACTGTTTAATAAGAAGGTAAAAACAAGCGCACACAAAGTGTAATGTTTTTGCCTAGAGGCTGCCTGACAATATTAAATTTGGTATATGCGTATAGATAATAGACGTCCATAGAGAAATTTAATTTGAAAATAAATTATTCGAAAACCAATATTCAGTACTTTTTAACAATCTACAAGTACCAGTAATATATTTCTATGACTAAAAAAAATGTTTAATCTTTAAAAAGCTGCAGTGTGTAAAAAAAATTTGCATTTGAACGTTGACCAGACACGAGCAAAAATTAAGTGCCAGATATGATATTCGATCATGTTCATAATTCGATCAGTAATATTTCAATATATTTACAAACGAATTTAAGATTTTCGATTAATTCACAAGGTATACTCCTCAACACCAATAATCAGCAATAATAATACTATGGATTGGATAATTTTCGTTTAAATATACATCTTTACATCGTATTAATAGAGTGACAAGAAATGTAGCTCAATATCATGTTATTTTAAAAACGTCTCTGATATTCGAGATTGAATTACATTTTAAACGATATGCGCCATCATTAAAATTAAAGATATATAATTTTATTTGTTATTATATTATCCGACGCATTCTTCAGTGATGATTTCCATATTCAAATACCGTCCACAGAATATTATTATAACCATTTTATTATTGGTATGTTGAGACGGACCACGGACGCAAGTGCCCAGTGTACTTATGTTTTACATTTTTAAAAACAAACTAAACAGTATATCGCGCAGTCACGCGTTGCGTACAACGCACGTTCGTGATTCGTCCGACTTCGACGACGCCTTTAAAACTTAAACGACACATTAGCGTAGTGTTGTGTGTTATTATTAGATCGACATAACACGCGGTTATTTCAGCTCCTGGTAAAGTACGTATGGGCGGCCTATTATATTATTATGTGAAGTTGTATTATACTTAAATACGTGCACAATCGTATTGTACCTATTATAACCGCACCGTAAGGGATCCATGCGGGCGGTTAATTGGTGACGGCATCGTAAGACGCGCGGTGGTTGGAGGACAATCCCTAAAATGTTCGGATATTTAAAAACTTTGTTGGAAATGAGTCGGGTACGTAAGAAAAAAAATGACAATATCAAAAACAGCAATAAATCGTAACGGGCCCTCGCACATTTACGAACCGTCGTGTCTCCTCTTATATATTATACTCGCCCGTATAATATCCTTTACAATCCTTTCCCATTCGGACTTACGCGTTATATTATCGTACTCGGCTGTAGGTAGGTAGGTTGGAGGACGATCCCTGAAATGTCCGGATACTTAAAAACTTTGTCGGAAATGAGTCGGGTGCGTGAGGAAAAAAAAATGACAGTATTAATAATAACGGCGATAAATATCGTAACGGGCCCGCGCGCATTTACGAACGGTCGTGTTTCCTCCTATATATACTCGCCCGTATAATATCCTTTACAATCCTTTTCCATTCCAACTTGCCCGTTATATTATCGTACTCGGCTGTAGGTAGGTACTAGGTAGGCAGGTACGGAAAATACCCGCGACAAAAGTCCACATCCATTAGGCACAACGGCCAGACGAAAACGTCGACTAGCGACATAATATTATATACAACTACATGCACCCAATACCCATATTATACCCAAAATATTACAAACAAAAGGCATAATAGTTACACTCAAAAATAGTATAATAATACCTATTTATTAGTATTATATATAGTCACCTTAAAACATAATATATTACACTGTCTTTTTGGCCGAGGGTTCGCTGTCGAATTCGACGTCGAAACTGTAGTTACAACACGAGAATGCGGTGTGGGTTTTGACCGTGGTTACTGTGCGGTTACGATATGTGTCGTGCCGTGCGAGGGCTTGGTTATTATATGGTTACGACTGGTAACCAATATGATTGAAAAGTTGAGCTGTAGTCAATTTTTGGTATACTCGGTTGAAACTTGGTTAGTACATGGTACCAAAAAGGTAATATACAATCACAATACGATTTTATCGACACGACACGACACTCGACGCAGCTGTGAATCCGGCTTAAGACGTATCGTCGTTTTGTCCATGGTAACCGCGTTCGTGCATAATTATATGTTACGCGACTAATAATTTGATTGGATGCTGATCGCGAGTTATTGAACAATCATTTCGACCAAAAGTCCGAAAAGATTCCGAGAAATTCATAATACACGATAAGTTCTATTAACTTTTTTTCGAATCGACAACTTCAATAATAATATTACTATATTAGTAATTTATATCCTGAAATTATAGTGGACATCGGACTCACATAATAATAATATATAGTCACACATCGACTCTAATACTTTACACCTTCGTACATCGCTTTATTGATCACACATCAAATATTATTTTACTTCTCTTATACTGGATGCTCCGAGACAATTATAATATTCTGCAGAGTTAATCGACCCAGCACTTAAGACCAGTATCATATTATTGTATTAATAATAGTGAGTACCTACTACGTATAGTTATATAAAGTACCGTCCAGTTGTTTTGCGATTTATCGTTAACTACTAGGTAGGTACTATATCGACGAGATTTTGTTTCGTTTGTTGTTTTTAAAAATTGCATAATTTATGCGCCGACATATAGTAAAACTATAGCCAATCGGACAACAGTAGGTACTACTACTGTGTACAGACTGACGTCTCAATGGACCGCGGTGTCAAGGTTACGCGATTTCTCTCTCTCGATCTCCCCCGCGCACAATCGTAATAATAATATAAATAATAATGATGTATTCGACTTACTAAAATATATCCGCCCCCGAACCACACGATCGCTGGGCACCTTACCAGACACGGTCGGATCTGATATACCGTGGTGGAGGTGGTGGAGGGTTTAGAAGCGCCGAACGACTGCCAACGATCATAATTAATTCGGTGGCGGGCGCGCGGGTCAACGAGCCCGGTTTCACTTGCGAAGAATTTACCGGCTTTTTTCTCATTCATATATTATTATTATTATAATATACGAGAACGTATTCCCGACGTGAAAATTAAAAAAATAATTATAACGATATCGTTGGATTTCCGAATTTAAAATGATAACATTTCCCCAGACTCGCCTAAAAACGTTAATTGGGTATTTATTTTTTTGACTTTATTTTTTTAATTCTACGTATTCATTTTTCCTCGGATTATATTGTATTTTGTGGTAAAATAATTTTCAATACCACTGTAAGTGTTTTATGTGAATAACTTACATACAATAAAATATGTTGACTCGAAATGTCAAATTATAACAAACTGTGATAAAATAGTTTTGAACGAAATTAATATATTAAGAATTATAAGTTTAACAAAAAAAATAAATTTTTTATTATCTTATTATCATAAGTCATGATGTAAGGATATTGGAATTTATAATAAAATTAAGTAATTATAATTATAATTTATGTTTTAGTTCATAAGTAAAAGTAATGCAAAAAAATTAATACCTATGCGAAAGTATATAATATATAAGTATCTAGTAAATAGTATTAATATTTTTAAGTATTTCAGATCGACCATATAATATTTTATTTAATTACGACATCATAATTAAACTTAATAGCTAATACCTTTTTTTTGTATAACCTACATCATATGCATTAAATATGTCCTTTAATTTTATTATAGTTGTAGGTACTCAATAATAAACCAAGCAAAATGGTTGTGAATTTGTGATCGTTTTTTAGTGCAACTAAAATGGCTTGAAGCAATTTAAAAAAAAATGTATATTATCGTGTTAATTTTATGAATGTTAATAATTATTATTTCTCTTATGTCTTTTCGATACAAATTTTAAATACATTATTTAGGTCGATACCTTAGATAAATATAAGTTATAACGCGTTACTAAAACTATTTAAGACTATGTTTTTTAAATTTGAATATTTTGAAAACTAAAATTATAACAATATACCAATAAGGCATATTATATACATTATACATATAATCAGACTTAAATTAGATAATTAAAATCAGTTGAAAATATTTTTAACAGCAGTCTATTTGTACGCTTGCGCGTTTGCATGCAGGCCATAAAAAAATCAAATTTACCTACTCGCAATATAATAAAAAACAAATGGAATGTCATAGGTATATCGATCTATTCTGTATAATATCATACCTATATTATTGATATCTAGATAACAAATATATCTATATCGTTTAAAATATTGCAGCGAACAAAAAAAAAATTATATTATATCAAAAATATGTAATATAAATTGTTCAACCTACACCTTACACTAAATTTGTTATTATAAATCCGTCGATCCAGTCGATGCAGCCAACGAACATTGTTTATGCCTGCAACTTGCATCGATGTATACGTTATTATTAATTCTCGAGATTATAACACTGGAAAAAGTTCCAGCTAGTCATTTTTAACCGTGCCCCTAAGATAGAACTCATGGAATTTTTTGGCAGATGTTTTATTTTAACGCTTACGTTTGTCATATTTTCTCAGCGGAAGTTAATTATAATGTTTGATCCCGTCAAATGCGTAAACGCGTATAACAACGAATGCGCCCGAAAAATAAAAAAATAAATGTTCGCGATCCTCGGATTAGGCCGAGTTTGCCAAGAATCAGTCTAACCGGCGTGCGTATATCGCATCTTATTTAGTAATCCCTACATAGGTCGTTCGCCGCAGCCTATACACATTACACACGATTATGTTATGTATATCAATCCGTGTGTGATGTACATATCATATAGAATATACAATGGTGTTTTTTATCTGAATTTTATACATTTTTTATTTCATGTCTAATGTACGTACATACATTGTTCATACAATGTCAATCGAAAGACAATAAATACGTATAATATTTTCCCAGCGTATAGCGTATAGGTACCGATACATTATATTATGTTTATTATGTGCGGTATATTGTTACCGCAACATTTATCGTATTATTTTCTAACAGTTTCTTATACACATTTTACGTCTCAGTGGCGTCCGTCTAATAGATTTTCGGACTATAAAATACAACTCTATACTCTATTATATATTGTATTTTATTTTAGTTGACAATTTAAAACTTTTCCCGAAATGCCTAATATTTCTTTATTTTTTAATGCACTTCGAGCGGTCGCGACCATTAGAGCATACAATATTATGGGAAGTTTGTGCCGATAACGAATTATTATTATTATTATTGCGTTTCATCATCCGAAATGCACTCGACCACTACATTATAGCATATATTATGTATGGTATACCATATATACATACTACCGAACACTCGTTGACTGCAGGGTCCGCGTGTAATAAGCGAAGTTCATTATATATACGCCTTCTTATTTATTATGTTGACACTCAGTATTATGCATATATAATATAATAATATATTATCGTTATTAACATGGGAATTGGTTTCTCCGACACACGATTTTTCAACGGACATTCCTCGAACTTTGTCAAATCATATTTGTATATTTTATTCATTTAAATTTATTTTTTTTACACCGTTCGAACTGTGCAGTCGATCTGCAGGCCCCATTTCGACCCATGTGTGTTCGCACAAAGTGACACGCACTCGGCGTGGTCCGAGAGCGTTGAGCACTTTAGTAGTGGCTGTTGCACAACGTTTGCATGCGTATAGGTATTTATATATTATATTTTATTATAATTTATAATGATGTACTGACCAACATAACATACATAAAGAGACCGTTCAGAGCTGATACTTGAAAAACCGGGAACAGTCGCCGCCTCACTGTTTTAATCGGCGAAATATATAATATATAATATAGGCGGACGCCGCCACCACGTTTCCCTCTCTTTGGGAAATCTACACCGTTGTGATCGAGTGTTCGGATTGTCTTCGTTTTTTCGAACCGCCATCCGAAAATTGTAAGTTATTGTTTTATAGGTATCGTATATAATTGTATTAATTATCGATATTGTTTCATCGAAACCCATCGTCATTCGCTTTCAGACGCTTCAATTCTCCTCGGAGTTCATGCCGATTATTATGTTATTTTTTATACGCCTTCCATTAGTTGTTTTATTCCGGAAAATCGAACTAAAAATCTCAAATATGAAATGTATAAAATATGTCGAATTCATTACTATATCTACTATGCCATTATGATGCCGAGTCATCGCGATATCATTGTATAGGTACAATGCAACGATAATTATTATAAACTGATCGTATAAATATGTGTTACAAACTTTCAATCACGATCATTACGTTCACCATTTTAAATTTTTTTTACAAATATTACGTGAAATGTAGACATATTTTTTTAGTACACCGATTTTATAAATACCGCTAACTTATCTATACATTTAAAAGAAACTTAATTTTCGTTAAACATTTTGAATTGATTCCAATAATCCAAATAATCATAAATATCAACGATAAAGTTAACATGTATAGGTTAAGTGTATGTACATTGTATAGCGAAAGGGTGTGTCGTATTCAAAATCTTGAGAAATAAAATACTTATCTCAAATTTGAGAAAGTAAAACTTTATTATGTACCTATTATACACCAATACAATATAAAAAAAAACCGTAAAAAATATGAATCTCCTTTTAGACACATATAGAATGTTACTGCACCAAAAGACTATTATCGTATTTTCAAAATTATTGTTATTTGACTGAATAACATTTATTGGTCCAAAAAGTAATAATAATTGGATAATAACACTAAAAGTAGTGGTACAAAATGTTCAGGTTGTTTATATATTGCACAACGACCTCGTCATTGGACGGTACCGCCGAACCAAACGCTATTAATCCCGTTGTAGGTCGCTGACAGATTTATTGGTTTCGACGGGAAGCTATATTTTATTTTTCTTCTTAAAAAATTTAAAAATTTGTCAAACCACTCAAACATAATACCTTAGGATCATTTTATGTTGTTTACATTTCACCAAATAGTACCCGGACGTGTGGGAGTATTACATATTTCAATGTCACAAAAAAAATCTGAAAACTCGACATATATATTATTATATTATAAACTATGTATACTAAAACATGCATAAAAATACGCCACCGAACTCGCGATTACACAAACACATCGAAATATATCCAATTTAAATGTTTTTATTTACCGGAAACGCTTAAAAATGACAAATAGCATAGAAAACGGCACATTAAAATACTTATTGTGTTTAAAATTATAATACCTAAGTACCTAACTACATGTGGAAAAACTATAATGATGTCCAGCATCATAAAATAGCATCATGATGTATAACATTTATTTTATTTAATGTAATCAACCGTAAAACAAGGTCCGTTATTCTTTAAACGTTTGTTCTTAATAATTGCGCTTTACGGTGTGACGATTATATAGGTACAACAATCCAACTGGCAATTCTAAATTAAATAGGTACATATATATTGTCTATGTTTAAACAAGTAAATGACCTATTTTAATAGGAAAAATAAATGTTTTTTTTATAGATTTTAGGTTCAATATAATTAACATAAAATCATCTTCTCGGAAAAAATATGTTCCGGTAAAGTTAACCACCGTAATAATTATATTTTAATATTAAAATAGTATGCAGTATTGTTATAAATTGAGTCTTGAACAAGATTTAATTTAAGTGAAAAAATTTGAAAAAATACTAGGTACTAAAATAGTTTTTATTGTATATAAATATAATATAATGACGAGTAAATAACAATTATTCATTATACGATATTATAATATGTAGGTATATATAAAATAAGAGACTGACTGACTAACATAACAACTCACATCTCTAAACCACCGGATGTAAAAACTTACTCAAATTTATTTGCTTATGAAACATTATTACACTCAAGCCGAAATACACCAAGTCACCAAACATTTAATGAATTCCAACCCACCGCAGGCTACCCATCTCGGTCGGATTTGTCTACAAAGCGATAGACACACCGACACCAATGACTTGCCCGTGAACTGAGGTACACAAATGCTACAAGCTCAGACAAAAATCACACAGAGTGCAGTATTTTTTTCCCGAGAAAAGTCGTGAAATCAAAAATACAGCTAGAGTCATATATATACTTAACTGGTTATATTAAATAGACATATTCAGGTATACAATTATATAATATAAAATTATTATGACATGAAAATGAAAAAAAAAAAATGGAAACATCTATCACCATATTATATTATATTTTTCCGGACTTATGCGTGCTATTCAATTGTCTTAGTGTTATACCTATACGTTATTTAATAGTTTATTAAATGATTGTAAAGACTTACCGCGATGGTCAACAGGAACACGGGAAATCCAATACCGATGAAGTCCATTTTTCGCCGATCAACCCTCATATTGTAATCGTCGACAAACTCCTCGATCGTCGAGATCCTATACAACCGAGTTAATATCTAGGGGGTGTACCATATTTTTATGGACACGAATAATAATAATACATTTTTCGTAACAAACTGGCCGCGCGCAAATCAACTAAACGTTATAGAATAATGTGCTACTGTCATTATTATTTTATCGACCGGCGCCTGTACGAGAGAGAGAGAGAGTGACATACGTCTCACATAAAACGTCATCGTTCATCTAAGAGCGGTTTAACTTAAATTCTCATCGGCATACGCGATAGGCTGTTTCAGCGGACGTAGAAAATATCAAATTACTACATTTATGTGGGCCGATACAGCGGTGCACGCCGTTCGCATTTTATTATAAAAAGGAAATTTACGGATTTGTAATGAAAATATTAAAGAATAACCGGCATTGATTATTATTATGATATTGGTTAGAAGAATACGTCCGGACCGAGAGAAAACTAATTATAATATAGTTATTAGAAGGATAAATATTAAATAGCGTCGTCGTGGTCGTATGGTCGTCTGCTCTATAATTTTATTGGACACCATAGTGATGGACGTAGTATAATATTATAATTTATAAGGTATGAGCGCCGGGCGCTACTCCGTGTCACGGCTGTCCGGATGAAAAGGGCATAACCGTTGTGTGATTTACGATTCGTAAATAATAAATCATAACGTCACGGACGCGGACTTTGTGCACTGTATATAGACGTTTGTGTATAAATGTTTATGGGGGAAAGGAATTCTTAGCTTATTATAATGCATGGTGCGATTTTTATTGATCTATTGAATTTATTCCGATTTTACTATGTACAGCCAAATAGCATACATATCATCTGCAAAGTTCTCTGGTTGAACGTTAGCACGCAGTGACCGATGCCAATACAATATAATAATATGATTATGACACATTGCACAATATTCGAGTAATAATTATAAAAATAAACATATTAAACCGTTAAAGTAATAATTTATAGCTGAAATCGTCATAGAAGATTCGAGTTTCTAAAAAGAAACTATATCCTCAAATATAATGATAATAATTTAATAGTTTATTAGTTAAAATAAAATATCGAAAAACTAACCATAATATAGTTTTTAGAACTGGATAAAAATAAAAATATTTAATCTATAAAGATATACAAGCCATTTTAAACTAAAAGCCAACATAAAGTCATTAGTATAAGAAGGCATGCATCCAATTTTTTTAAAAAAATGATAATTGCTTGTTTTGATGAAAAACGTGTACCTCGAGGTACGATCTAATCAATCATAAAAACATATAAAATAATGGTTGACACAATTGAAATTCGAACGAAAATATTTTTAACTAATAATTAATATTTTCATTATGACTTCCCAGGAAACTATAATATTAATGTAATATGATATACCTACATATAATGATGATTTACGACAATATTTTCCAAATTGTATTGTAATTGTATGATTTGAAATGAAATTATAGAGATTATTAGTATATATTGATAAATATTTTTTTTTCTTGATCAAATCGCTTCAACAACAAATTTTAGCGTAGTGTTTGATTTTTTTCTCAATTATTATGCTATGGTATAAAAATGTATTTTTAAAAATTAAAATTATAGATAAGTCAAAATAATTTATGAATGATATAATCCTCTTAAGATATTGTACAATTTATATTTTTAGACAACGAAAATCCTATTTTTGTTTTATTATTTAAACTTCTATTTTTATTTAATTATAGAATACATAATTTATATTTAACGCAAATGTCAATAATATAAACCGTGAAAAATGAAAAATATTGAAAACTTATATCAATGTTGTATCGAAGAAACAAAATGAGGTAGATATTTAAATAACATAAAAGTTATACTTGTAGAAAATCGAATTTCTAACCTTTTCTCTATTTTACGAATAGTACACTAGTACCTTCATTCTATAATATTTTTAATTTATTCATACAGCATGTAAACGAATAAACTATTAAAAAGTAATACATTCTAAAAAAAGATTTATAGGTACACATAATTCAAATTTCAATTTATGACAAAAACATTTCGTTTAAGTATATTAAAATAGTTGTAAAAATATTTTGAGCTATTACTTACACAATTTACACGATTCATTTAATAAAAATATAGTTTCCTAAAACGTATGATTATTGCAGTATAGACAATAATTTTATCATCAATAATAATATGTCACTAGGTATAACTTGAATAATATTGTAAATTTGTAAATACATAAGACAAAGCTAGAAAATGTATAACTACCTTACCATAAAACATTTTTCTTACTGTTGGTGTAAACGTACTATTAGGTGTACGTGTACCTAATCATATATTTTACGAACATAAGCTGGCCAATGGGCATTGATAGTATCAAATGAAAAATAAAATAAAAAAAATAAAAAACAAAAATTAATACATACCCGTTTACATGTCTGTTTACTACACAATATACCAAGTTATAAAAATATGGATATGTAATAAAAATGTTATGTATATTTCGTTTTCAGTACGGAATTTATACAGCCATCATAATAAATCCATATGAATTATGAACAGTAAATATATTATTTTTTTTTTATTATTTAGCTCTAAGCCGACCTAGCTATATTTACTTGCGATCATTTTTATGATGATAAGTTTATGGGAATCGAGACATGCCTGTATACGATAGTGCCTGTTTAAAATATTTAAGTTTCACTTACGATATAAATAATACATTGTGGCCAATTTGTTACGTAAAATAATAATATTATGAAAAGTAAAACTTTATACCACTTTGAATTCTCGTATATGATTAAATTCGTATGTTTGTTTGCATAAATTATTACCGACGGTAACACTCACGCGAGCATCGAACCGCGTACTGTTTACAGAATCCCATTGATAGACCGCTGCGTGCCCCTTAAATCTATCTACGTCGCGGTGCGCATGCGTGTAGCGTTCAGGTGAAAATTTTTTTTTAAAAAGCATCGGAAGCTAATTTTGTTAACAATCCAATACAAATATTCGTAAAGTAGGAAACCGAATAAATTAAAAATAACAATTCGTCAATTTGCTTAATGTAAATAGTAAATTCTTAAATTAACGTAAGCGTATAAAATTAGTTTTTTTCTGCGAGGCAGAATATAATATACCTATTAAATAATACTACATGCAATGATAGTATGTATATTTTAATATTTTAAATCATCAATAAAATAACTATATCCTATATATTATATAGGTACGAATACGTTTTTTACCAAACGATTATAGGATATTATGTTATAAATTATTATCAAATTACCAACACGAATTTAGGCAAAATATATCAACATTAACAAATTTATGTATATTTAAATACGCAATCTTGGATTCATTTAAAAATCAATCTCAAACTGATGTCATTTATACCGATATAGAGAAATTCTTTAATAGGATTAATCATTCTTTTTTGGTTTTATTCCTTCATTTCTGGTCGTACCCAAGTTGTAAAATATTTATCAGATTTAAATTTTTATGTTATTAATGTTTTTTTTGCAAAGCACTCCATTCTGATTACAATGTTACAATGTACAATCCGTTTTTTTAATATACGGTCGCTAACACAATGATTTATGGAAATTAAATTAAAATTTTTATTTAAATTATTAAATAATATGATTAAATGTCCGGAATTACTGCAAAATATAAATTTTAAAATAAATCCAATAAACCAATCTTATCCTACACAAAACATTTAACTACAAATTATATGTGAAATTCTCCATCCAATATTTGTCCGCAGGTAACAATTTTTTTTGTAAATATTTAAATATTTTGATGGCAAATGTTTTAAGAAATACATAACAAATTAGGTACTAAAATCTTAATTAATATCTTGTTTTTATTTCACTTTGTTTTTTATTTTATAAATTCAGATATTTTAATGTATGATATTGATACCTATTTGTTCTTTTATTTTTAAAAAACTATTTGAATTATTATTTTTGTTATATATAAATTACTGATAATGTACGTATATAATATATTACATACACATATGAAAAAAACTGTAATTGGAATTTATTTCCGTTTTAAAGAATATATTATTATTAAAATGTAAAAAGTGAAATAAAAATAAAAGTTTTCATTTGAATAAGACTTAAGATTATGAAATTAAGAACAAAATATATTAGCTCAATAATATTTAAGCCATCATTACTAGTTATTAGTACTACGTTTACACCCATGATCCATAGTATAATTACTTAAAGTTATCTTATGATGTACATAATATTATAACACATTATGTATGTACTTTCTAAAATGGAACAATTAGATTATGTCTAAATTTGGTTACATTGGCCATTTAGTGTTCAAAATTAATGTAACTTAAAATGCATTTCTAATTAATAAAACTAATAGCTAACCATAAATAACTCAAGTTTTAGTTAATCGTTTTTTTACGTTATATTTTTAGTAAAAAATTAATACTAGTTCGAAATGAATTTTAAACAAACTACTCAGGTATATAATTAAAACTTTATAGAATACTATATAATCACTACTGCTATGATGGCTTAAGTAATTTATAAGCCATTGTAAAATAGACAAGCTGAGAAAGTCATCTTCAATTTAAGTCATACAACATATCATGTATTAATATTATATATAAATACGCATTAATACATAATACATGCATAAACACGAAATAATTTTGATCACAGCATTCACAACTGCCTACGCATTGACGCTTCAATGAAAACGGTTTTTTCAGCTCCATCATCATTAAGTTAATAAGTATTACACTATATAATATGTAGGACGTGATTATTATTAGGGTTCTACAATAATAATTATTTATAATGGAAAATATCTGCGTTGTGTAGTGAAGTTTAAATTTGTTTAAACTAAATCGTGTATATAGTAAACACACGCGGTTCAAGTGATTTAACTGAACTGGGGAATGTATTGGTTTTACGGTTAAATTTTTTGGGAATAGAATAAATGATCAACGTTTTTATGGAACATCTTAAAAACTCAAGTCTGAAAGTCTGGGTATATTTTGGTTGTATTTAATAATTTCTCCGCGCATAGGAGATCATGTCGAAGAAATATAAGTAAACATACGGTTTTGGAGAAAAATCATCAGACGCGAATTTTAACGATCTTCTCTCAAGTTGTTTTGTTTATTGTTATATCTGTGGGTTAGTGTTCGAATTTCGAGCTAAATATTAAATTGTTTTCAGCAATTCAATTACTCTCTAAAAACAGTAAGTAAAAAACATAAAAATAGTGTATATAACTCTGTAAACATAAAATATAAATATTGATAACAATAAAAAACATTAAATTATATTTCCTCTGTATATAATCTTAAACACAATAGATATTGTTCCAGATTTAATATCTTATAGGGTATATAACAAAACCGGTAGGTACCTCTATAGACGCTAGGAAAAAAAAGGTATAGAATAAGTTAGGTATTGTTTATCAAAACTGAAAGCAAAACGTCTTGTTTGAGATATTTTTCAAGATTATTTAGATAAAATTAATGTAACGTTATATTAAATAACTAACGAGATCGAACAGAGCACCGCGATAACATTGAATTTGGAATACTACTTGGACAACCGATATAATAATATTATTATAAGAGTGTTAGTCCTCATTTTTAAAACGATAATCAAGGCTGCGGTTTCGCGATCGAAAAATTATAATATATTTTCCACACACGGAGATGTCAACACTATATACTCAACAGGTACGCGGTAATTACATGTGAGCGCCGAATAAATAATAACCACTATACTTACACGAAAATATTATTATTATTATTATCATAGCTGTTTATTATAATAATAATAATAATAATATATTTAGGTTGTGACGTCACGCGCACTGGACCATTGGCAATGAATGGCCCGGGGTAGATGCGATGAGGATAACGAGTACCTATCATGACGAGGCCTGTCAATTACACGGTCGATTATTATATTGTATTTTAATCCACATTGTAAATGTTAATAATAATTATTATTACGGCCACCGAACGACGATATCGATTATTATCTAGTGGTTATACCTTATACCGGCTGCGCCATTATAAGGACTCTGACCGGTGCGGTAAAGGTTATTAAATTATTTTTGGTATAAGTGTTTACCGCGCAGATCGCTAGACTGCAGCGTGCAGATTTCGCGCCGGACAGTTTTCCGAAAACTGTGTGTACTTACGACTTTTGAGTATTTCGAGTTTGAGTTGACGAACAGCAGGTATGCGGTGCGTTAAATTATATAGTGAATATTGTTAATGTCGAATAAAAATAGCATACAGTTGTTCACGGGAACAAACGTCTTATGTGTGAAAAAATTTAGTTTTCAGGATACACTAACTAAACGTTTTAAATAAATAAATCACATATAGGAGTTATTTCATAAACGATTTATAGTTGGTAAATGGTAAAGCATAGGAGGATATTTCTACGGTGGAGATAACACATAAGAGATATTTCATAAGCGATTTATAACGATTTATTGTATAGGTACCACATAGGAGAATTTATTTATTATTTTTCATTAATTCTACGATGCAGATAGCACATTGGAGATTTTATCAATAAATAGCTAATTTTCTTCTGAATCCAGGGATATCAAAAATTCAAAACATCAAAACCATAAATTGTACACATATAGAAGGTTCGTTCCCGTGAACGACGATACATCCATGTATAAACTCGATTGAAATTATTCTCGTACCGTCAATACAGTGGCGCGGCTTCTATCATACGCATTTTTAACCGATGACCGTGAAGTAAAAAAAATGATCCACTCCGTAATAAATCGTATACAAAACAGATTGGATAAATAATATTATATATATATTGCAGCAATTTGGTGGGTTAATAAATACACTAGGTCTGGTTTTGGATAATGAAAATAGAACGGCGTCTTGGCCCACGCAAAAATCGGTTAGTATATATTATTATATTCATTTTTGCCGCCCAAAAGCCATGACGTCAGAAGATGAAAAAAATCATTTGAAAATAGACCACGCCAATAAAATATTCATCTACTTTATTGCACTTTTATGGTATATATTACTATTGAAGTCTACAAGTGCATATATTATTATTATAGTAAATAGTCGAATGGTGATAATAATTAACAATGCTATATAGGTAGATATATAAAGAACGCGCGTTGTGTGTTGTTAAATTCCAAATGGTTTATATTATACGATGTATAGGAAGGTACATGTGCATATTTTTAAACAATGTTATTTCATGGATTGAGTAGCATACAATATTAAAACACATAAAAATTTAACATAATGACTTTTATCTAATTTATTTTAATAGTTTTATCGGTGACTCGTAAGTGCAGTGCAGTTTACAAATAAAAATTGTAAGTTATGAATTACATTAATATACTGCATAGATATAAACTCGCATAATATACAATTTGATTTTAACAGTACCTAGGTAATATTATATTTCATTTTACATTCGACTCATAGACATGAAGGGGTACTCCATATAGTCCATGCCTATTTGGACTACTAAATTTATCACAATCAACGATGTATCGTGTAAAGCTGTATAGCCATTGCCATATAGTTGTATTGGTACTTTTCTTGTTGATCAATATAATAATAAACACCCCATGTCTCCGAATGCACGATATGTACAGATGAATAATGAGTATAAGTATACAAATAGGTGAGCGTATAACTATGTAAGTTAGCTGTATATTTTGGCTGACATTGACTGTTATAATATACGTATTACTATGTTACATCATTCAATTGTTTACTGTATAATCTAACTTATTTTAGAAAAAAGATGCATGACATCAGCTATTTCAAATAAACCAATGATCTAAATATACATTATTCTAAGATGTAGGAGTTATCAATTTACATGGTCTTGAAAGATCAGTTAGCCATACAAATGAGTAATATATTATTATTTATCGAATGTATATGATGCAAACACGTTTTGACTTCGAAAAATTCTCTCTACTCGACTACTCAACTAGGTAGGTACTCAACTACTGTATATAAACTAAAACCAGTCAATCTTCATAATAACACCCATGAACCATTATACTATTTCATTCAAGTGTACTATCTGTGTACCTACTACCTATGTAAAAGTAGAGTTTTGAATTGTTTATGGAAATTGATTTCAACCACATATATAGTAAATTATCTACTGTCGTGCCGTTTGTAGTAGGTATTGGCGCCACAAAACACACTCCAACAACAGTGAAATTTCTTCCTTGTGAGAAAGCAATACTAATAAAAGTCTTGATTATTCACATTATTAATATTTTACAGTGTATTTGATATCGACTTATTAATTTAAATGTATGTAAAATCTTATAATAGTCTAAATATGTATAAATGTAGATAATATAATATAGGGATCAAACTTTTCATAATAGTGTTAGTTTTTGTATTTTATCTATTTATTATTTTTTCTTGCTCAATGCTCAAACAATATAATTTCATACTTTTTAGTTTCTAATATCTATTAAATATTACAATATGCTTATAATATATTTTATGTAGAATAACTAGCTGTGTTATCAAACATCGTCCGGGAAACAAATTAAAATATAATATAAAATACGGCGCTCGGTGTACTTCGGTTTGAGTGTTAGTAAAATAACTTTGCGAGTAAACCAGTTTTGGTTTACCTAAGATGGGAAAATGAACAACAAACATTTTTAACACGATCAAGTCGTCGGTTCCGTAGAACATTTTTTTTAAGAAATCGCTGAGAAAATCGGGCGTACGTCCATAGCTGTTTTCCTATTTCATCGTTTTCATTTCCGAGGATAAGAGTTGGGTCTACGAAACTATGCTTAAACCCTGTTCCAAAGTGTGTTCCATATTTTCTAAAACAAGATGCTTGGCGATTGGCTAAGTGGTTCCAGAGCAAACTCGTGACAAAAAACTAACATTGTAGTTTGCATCGTTTTGTTTGGAAAATCCCTGCTTAGTGTTTGTCTGTATAATATAAAAAGTCTCTGTGAAAAATTTCGAATTTTTAGACCCTGCAGTAGTTTGAGGTAGGTATTACTGTACGCTGTACAGATATGCCAATCAGTCAATTTCTTCTTTTACATAATAAACAGTGCAACACTGAAACCTCTAAATACCGGACACTCTCGGTCGCTGATTTTTTTTCCGCTATTAGGAGGTATTTGTTATTTAGAGGGTTCAGCTCGTTTGTAGTTGAGTATAAATAATTACGATACATAAAATTTATATCAAATATATGATACTAATATTTTCAATGTGATAAGTACCTACCTAATATTGAGTTTTTATTTTTGGTGTGATAGCTATAATATACGATTTTTAACGCAAATATACTACACTAAAATGTAAGAAGATGACATTAAATTAATATACCTGACGCAACTTTATTCCAAATTAACTATAAACTAGAATATTATACTTGGTGGTTAGTATAATATACTATACCTTTTTCGTGGACGAAATTTACCCCGGACGCCACTTATCTACCAATATCCATCAAAACATTAATTAACAAAATAATTTATTGGGTTTCCTTTATAATGGTTTCCTATTAAATCATTTTAAACCTTATTTCATAAATAAAACCAAGAATAGCGTCAACAACTTCAATAAGAGTATAATATCTATAAATATAATATAAAAATTATTATTAATATATAAATAATTATTAAAATGTTTTTTTCATGAACTGCAGATATTAATTTACAGTACAAATATTATTATATATTATAATAATAATATCATAATCTTCCGTATATGCTTTTTTTCTGTAAAAATAATTTTGATTGAATAAAACGCATAGTTTGAAACATGAATCTTTAATAATATTATGTTATTATATACCTATACCACTAACTAGATGAATTAATATATAACAACTATTATCTATAACACCTGCACGCCTTAAATATGAAATAATCCTAAAACGTTGATTTCATTTTTAAAACTACTAGATAATTTAAAATAAATTGATGTGATAACACACCTTCTTATAAGTTGAATATGTTAAAATGTATATATATATATATATTATATTATCATACAGCGTATAGAATAATATTCATGGTGCCTGTATACAATTAGTATATTATATAATTTATATGGTATATAATATGATACAAATTACAAGTTACGAAACATACCAATTAGTTCGCAATTTTTGGCATTCTGGTTGTATACATAGTATTATAATAATATAGTCTGTGGCCACCATTTTTTAGGAGTAAAGATGTATAACTTCTAAACACAACACCACTTGTTCGTCGAAAGCTGTAAATGCATATTATAATATTACATATTTATGATATTATTATTTACATTAATATATTAATATAATATATCCCAAAAATAATATCGTATTATGTTAAAGAACGAGAACAATCACTATCAACAGTTTACTCTACACAATCGTTATCACAGAAGCGTTTAATAAATACTATTCACGTGTACATGGTAGGTACGCCATATATTGTACGGCAATACGGCATTTACGGATAATTGTCACAAATGTAAAAAGCACATCACAAAATTAACTTGTCATTATTTTGCCACGTGCCCCAACCAACAGGATTAGGTGTATTGTATTTTATATTCTGAGCAAATAAATGAAGAATGTACCCATTGGTTTTACGATATTATTACTTTTTTTTTTTATTTAGTGTTATGTGTTTTATCTGTGAGTGGAACTGCTTCAAAAGGCTCATGTGATGTCGTAATACATTTTTTAATTTTTATGACAACAAAACTGTAATGTCTAACCATTCACAACGAGATAAACCGTATGTTATTACTTATTTTATTACATTTTAGTTAAAAATATAGATCTTATAAAAAAAAGTAAAAAAGGTAAAGTTCCCGACAGAAAAATTAGATTTGTCGTAAATAAACATAACCTTATCGACTATATGAAGTGTTCTTCGATCCTTGTATAAAAACAATATTTTCAATAATATAAAAACATGTATGACTTATACGAGAGTAGGTACTAAGTTAAAATAATCACCCTGTACATAATAATCAATAACAATTTATTATACTAATTTCCATATTCAAGTAGGTATGTTAAATTATGAATTCCATACACGATATCGTTTTGGGTCACTTATATTGAAGAAAAATGCATTTCAATGAAATAATTATAATAATAGTATGTACCGCGCGCATTAACTGAAAAACAAAGGAATTAACATAATAAGAGTTAAAAGTTTTAAGACACCCGATATTCCGTCGAGTATAAAAAATGTGAAAAAAGATCGAGGATAAGCCACGGACAATGTTCGATACACCGCGGGTTTATGAGAACAGTACCTACCGACGAAAAGTTAAAATCATTATCGCGCGAAAATATGTATTTTACATGTCCGACGAAATGTTTTTCACCGCCGCCGGGCCCAACTTAATAGCTCTATTAACTGACTAGCACACGAAAACCGATCGCCCGCGATATCTTAATTTCTTCGGAGATAATATCATCTGGGTGGGGATTGAAAAAACACTACTAGTCTGGAAGCCATTTCGTTCCGGGGTACCAATTACGATCGCTGGTGATAAGATTTTTTGTTTTTTTCGTACAGCGTGCGATAATAATTGTATACAACGACCGAAATGTTATAGGATTTTAGTCTCGGAACACATTGACAGTGTGCAGTATGTGTGTTGAGAACGATCCGTAGAAACGTAAAGTACCATTGGTATGTGCGTGTGTTCGGGAGGATTAATCCTCGAAAAAATGTGTTCGGCGTACACCAAATCCGCCGTTAAGTACGATAGACACTGATCTCGTGACATTCGAAGCAGTAGGTTCCTGTGTGTATTTTTTGGACTGGATTATGTTAAACGTTATTAATGTGTCCACTTTGTTTTGCATTTCCATACGGTCATAACTAACATAATATTATGCATGTCAATCATCCGAGTATTTTGTTTAGAAATAAAACGTAAAGTATTATATATATGGTTTCTTTTGAAAGGCAGGTATAGAAAATTCATTTCTCGCATATGTAAAATGCTTTAATAAAATGCATAATATCATATGATAAATAAATGCTGCTATACACGATATACAATATAGCATAATATATAATATTTGATGTGTAAACATCTATACACCCCCCCCCCACCCTAATTAAATAAGCCTGTAGTAATTTTATATATTTTATATAAAAGAATGAGAGTAACGATAGAATTACGAACAGTAATGGTTGAAGGAAAGGGTTGGGAGACTAGGCATGTTGAAAAAAATCAGTAGACCTGGGCTGTCTCAATAGAATTTTAAATCTATAATTTATTATTATAGATGAATTAAAATAAAAATTGATTAAGATAAATTATAATCAAAGAGTCATAATATAGACATTTATCAAAACTATATCCGAAGACTGCAGAAAGACAAGATAATTATTGTAAACCGAGATAACACTACCTATTGTATAAGTAAGTTGTAGGTACTTACGTAAATTATTGTATTACTACCGCTTCAATATTAAACTACCTATACCTATATATTTTACCTGTATAATTAAAGATAGACTTCCTGACACCTGATTTATAAAAGTAAACATAGTATAATTTTTATATAATTCGATTTGAAATACAGAAGTACCTGTAATATGGTAAAGTCTCTTATAATATTCGCTTACTGTATAATTCTTAAAAACTTAAATAGGTAAGATTACGTGTAAGATTACATTATAATATGAGCTAACGTGTACATCACAATATGCGAAATGACGAAAGCTTAAGTAACAGACAACCACTGCGGTATACTGTAATGAAAACATCCTCTATATACATCATTATTTTGAATTTTTTTTTCTCTGGTGTGCTACGAGGGAGGAGTAGAAAACGAAGATTTGAAAAGGTCGAAAAACAGTTTGTGGCCGCAGTGACCCATAGACAAAATCCCGAATACAAGCCGGGGCTGCAGGTGCGCGCGCATAACGGAAGGCATATAATATATATTGTGTGCCTATGTGCGGTATATACGAATTGCACGGCTGATGGTCTCCGGCTGATGGTCTCGATAGTCAATACTACAATGAGGTATTTAGTTTTTTTCCCCGAACCGTTCTAAAAAGTGTGCACGCCTAGTTTTCCGGATATTAAAACCATTTAAAACGCGACCGGTTCGCATGAGGTTACGAGCGCGCGTGTATATCCATTGCCCAATATATATATATATTATTATAATATACGGTGGTTATAATGGGAACGCAAACAGCCGTTCTATAAAAGTGCGTTCAATAACGTTTCCGCGCTATTGAACCGGACGCAAATCGATAGGTACATTGGAGTACAGTACAACACAATAACGATATCATCGACGTACATCACAGCTGTATAGAATAGGGAAACGACTATTATAGGATTTGCAATATTGTGCTACGATATACGCAGTACTTATATGTCCAGCAGCTGATTGCGTTAACGATGGCGCGAAATCCTCCGACGCTAAAGATATCGACAAACCTATGTACAAACAAATTGGAATCCTCTAATAAATAGGTAATCCCTGAAAACAAAATAGCCGCATCAATTTAGACCTCGCAAAAATAACCTCGTGAAAAAATAACCCTAAAATAATATACGTAACTCAACAATAGTGTACATAACAAATTTTAACGAGATTTCAATGACTGTCAATATATATGGTTTGAGAACAAACCGTTAGTCATAAATTCATAATACATTTTGTTTAAAATGTGAATAATATTATATAATAAATAAAAACAAATTTCATAATATTTTTAGTCATAATAAATTTATATGAAAATGTCAATAATATATAAACAAAAAACTAATTTCATATTTTCACACCTATACTATACAGCGGACCAAGTTCCCGCTTTTTTTCACATGGGGTTATATTTACTGAGGTTCTTTTTCGCAGGGTTATTTTTTCACGGTGTGGTATTATTGTATAGATGGTCATTATTTTGACAGTAAACACTCATTATCTCAAAACGTACTATAAACGTTTGTGAAAATATTTTTTTAAGGCAAATCGCAAAACCATTTTTTAAAAATTTATATTTTTTTTTTGTCGACATTCATTTTACTTTTTTGAATTGTAAGATACATTTTCAATTTAATATTCCTAAGCAAGATATTTTTTTGAGTATTTCAATAATAATATATTATAAAAATCAAACTTCGAACAGTAATTGAAAGCTTATAGAAGAGCAGATTGAAATTAGCCCAGCTGAGGATGAACTCCGTAAAATGCTATTCCACTATTATTATTAGTATACTCATCTCGCCTAAAATTGTAATACCTATCACCTATGTAAGTAATTAACTAGTCGATTGAAATTCTACTTTTATATATGAGATGGCCCATGTAAAACGGAGGATTTCTGTGTATAATCAAGCACTAAGCAGTATCTACTCGGTTATTTTTTAAGTTGAAACAATTTCATTTGCACATTTTATTGGCCAACTAATAAACCACCTGGCTCCCACCTTTGTACAAAACGAACCCCCGAAAAAGTGCAGAGGGTGAGATATGTATTCCTGAAAAGCCTAAGGCGATCTGCTCGACAACACAGCTCAAGCTGTTCGCCACAACTTTATGAACAGACTTATTGCGTAGTGTTTATGAACAATATAGATGGTCACCGTGTGGCTGACGTAATTTTTTAAAAATAAATTGGCAAGGTATAATAGGTAATTGGCTAATAAAATATGCAAATAAATTTGTTCCAACTTCAAAAATAAGTAAGTACCTACTGCAGCTTATTCAAATATAATTCTTTTTCCGTCGGCTCCGCTCCGTATATTTAAATTCTCAGCATATGAAATTAAAAATAGGTAGGTAGGTATAACAATAATACTGTCGTTCGAAAGAGTAAAAAAATTAAAAAGATAAGAAACAGTGAAAAATGTATTTATTTTTTTCACAATGACTTAAAATTATCTTAAACAAATATTTCCAAAAACGTTTAAACAAATATTACTCTGCGGGACGTCGTTGTAATAATAAAAACGTATGCTTAGCCGTGCAAAACGTTGCCCGTTAGAATAATATATAATCTTTACCACGCGATAGATGAGCAATATGTAATGTGTATACTTATATGACTATATATTGAGAAAAAACAGTAACGGCGAATGCCTTTGTTTTTGTGAACATTAACGTTTATAAAACGGTGTTTTACTCGATCATTATTGTTTTGTCTTTTTTTTTAGGTATTCGAAAAATGATTATTTATCATATTATATTATATTACCTATACCTATACCTATATATATTTCATTTTTTTTACAGCTTTGGAATAATTAAATAACCACGAGGTACAGAAAACAGAATATTACATAGATCCGATGATGGTGATTATGATTGGTGGTGATCGAGAGAAATATTAAACATTTTTTTTTTTTTTTTTACATTGAATATATTTAAACTGAAATCTGTATAAAAAATAAAAATGAGATACGGATCTACACATATGCTAATAAATTATAATCGACAACAATATTTTTCTTTAGAATTATAAATATACCGTGGTTAATCTCTTAATAAAAAAATATTATACACGTACAAACAACTATATAGGTAATGATTATCATAAAAAAGTATTGCCAATAATTTGTTATATTTAGCAATATTCAAATCGAGGCCTAATTAATTTCAAAAATATCAATACTGATAATAATACTATCATATTTGTATTATTTAAGTAACTTTTTGAATCATACATTATTATTTAATAACACAATACGGTTATGATTATTTCTAATGTATTCTGATAGCATTCAGACTTCAGAGTTCCACTATAGGTAAAAAAATATTTAAAGCTAATAACATTTTAAAAAATAAACTCCTTGATATTTTAATTTTTAATACAGCATTATTGACATTCTGAGAACCATCAACCAGCATCGACACTTTAAAGATCATATAGTTTATTAAAACTAATATTAATTTTCAAATTAAACAACAAAATAAACTCGAACGATCAAAACATGTAAAATGCAATAACAATTATTATTTACAATGCATTATACGTATCGCATACCTACTGAAATCTTGAAATACTTAACTGTGTATATTTTATACGCTTATATTTGCTGTTAAAATATATTTAAATATTATAATATTATAGTAGTCTTCAAATGTGACTCGTACGGTTAATATAATATAGGACTCAATCAAAAAGTCTACAAGAATAAAATATTCAAGTCCCATTAAATTAAGTAGGTACCTAATAATAATATGTATCACTCAAAACGGCCTACGAATAGGGAATACAAAAATTGTTTATCAACACATAAAGAAAAGAGAAATAGTACAAATGTGACAATAATGCAATATTTGTCAAGCTACAAAATATTACCTGTACTAATCGAACACGCATATCCACAGAATTTACTTATCAGTTATCATAATTAGCTAAACTTTAAACTTAAGACAATCAAAAACAAATCATTAAAACAAGATCACTTTTAGAAATCTAACTCGAGTACAACTCATACATAGGTAATATAATACAATGTAAAACCGTAAAATGTTAAATAAATTTCACTCAAAACATATTATAATTTATTACTGTGTACTAGTTAGATTTTTATCAATGTTATTTAAGTAGGAGAGTTAGAGACCTATTATGTTTCTATGTTTCACTTAATTATTTCAAAACGACTCAACGACCTATTCATAAATAAACACACCCATAATATAATAATATGTAAACTAATATAGTATAATAAAGTATCGTACACATTGGCGATCGTATTTTACAATTCATAATTAATATATTATATACATAATATATAGGTACATCATAAAATATAATATATATTTTATTGTAACTTAACCTACGCATAATAATATGTGTGATACGCAATGTTTAACATTATAATCTAACAATAGGTATCATCAACGGATCAAATACCGCTGAAAAAACGCGACCTATAATTATTTCGCATCGTCGTGAGTTTAACTCTTCTTATTCTATACGAGGCTAACTTATAAATTAAGCAATATCAATCATCTACTGACACTCCTTTGTTATGATCGATGGGTACTACTGGAAGCATGCCAGAATGCAAAAATAATATGATCACAGTAAGTCAAAAAAAATGTAGGTACCTACATAAAATGTATTTTATTTTCAGCCAACACGCCTGTTTCAAAAATCTAAGTTCCGTCACATGCGTATTCAATTTAATGATTATATTTTGAAAAAATATTCTCTTCGAAATGACTCCAAGATAAAATATCATATCTATGAGAAAAAATACTTCATGAATCCATCGTATATTTAAGTTTATTCACTATTCAAAAATATGTCCATACGAAAATCACTATTAAAAACAAAATATGTGCCTCACTACACTCTGAATCTAAAATAGAAAAAGATAGTAAAGATTAAAAAAATATAATATGAACAATATTGCCTTCCAGACATCTAATAAAAGTATGATAAATATTTTTTATTAGATGAAAATAACTCGGCTATTTTATCTGCAATCTTTCTTTGCCTGAAGTAATAATTTTAGAAACTTCAATAAAATTATAGAAAGTCATATTACACACAATATTTGCATTTATTTTAAATATATTAAACTCCCTCCACTGTATAGTACAGTGTGTTTGCATTGTTACTGACTTATACGTCTTAATTAATTCTTCCATAAACGACATTGTTTACGATCACTACGCGGGTACTTATAAATATTACTCAAAATAAGACGTTATTATTAAAAGCGTAATTGATAAATAAAAAAAGATTTACCATTTTATTTTAATAATTAAAATATTTCTAGCAACATAATCAAAATCAATTACTTACACCTTATTGAATACAAAACTATTCAGTTTAAGATTTAAACTTGACGATATTGTTTTTACAATGACAACAAGTAAATTGAAAAATGTTAACGACAATTTTGTTTTTAATTAACATAATATTATAATTTATAATAGTACCTATCCAAGTAATAGTTGCATACAATCATTTATTAGAATATTTTTAGCCATGTGATAATAAATAAATACCTAATTGAATATGAACATTGAAACATTAAGTAATTATATTACCGTGGCAACCCTATAGGCGAACATACTTAATAATATTATAATATATGAAAATTAAAAACAAATAATAATAATACGAGTGTTGACAACTACTGCTGCCTACAGATTTTTCAGTGAAAAATGTTTTTCATATTCGTATTGAATATTATACCATATTTCTTGACTCGTCGCGTTGTTTCTATGTCAATAGTTTTAGACCAAAGTCCACTATATAACGAAGACTTTCAACCATTGCAGAATCACACGGACTACCTGGAAACATTGATGACAGCCGACGACCATGATTTATTTGATTTATATGCAACCCGAACGTTATTGATTATTGGATACGTGATATTATTGTTCATCGTAATTTACGTTTGTCACAAGACTTACAAGAATCGGATAAATATAAGTAGTTTATACGTGAACACCAACACGGTTACGTGGTGAACCACGATTTACATATTTTATAAAATGTATGATGTACATATTGTAATAAGCCTATGTAAAAAAAAAAGAAAAATGTGCTTATGTATAAAATGTAAATATTTATGTTACTATTTTAATCCACCGGTGCGTATTACCTAGGTATATGCAACTAATAATTGTGCTATATAACGTGTGCTTTATGCCTACTTAAGAGGCTTGACATGTCATTTTTGCCACGCAACAAAACACAGATCGTATTTCCTCATTCGATTCATCCATTTTAATCCTGAACGGTAGTAAATAGCTGAGGACTCGGCAACCCAGTTTACAAAATAAATTATGCAACCGCACGTGATAGGTTTCGTATTATGATAATGTGTGTATAATATGACAAATGTTTTACCTCTATAGATTGATTAATTTCTAGACAAATGAATAATTTGTTTACAGCCCTCTGCGCTGTTTCCTCGCGTTTGATAATAATACATTATACTCGTATAAGCTACTGGTCCTCACTGTATAGTGACTTGTTTATAAAACATCATATTCCAGTAGAGTACACAATTTTGTTTTGAAATAAGTGTGCATGCACAAGACAAGTTGCATACCTCTTATATGGAATTACAGAGAGAAGTAATATATTATTTATGTTAACTGATCCTTGAAATTAAATTTTTATACGATCACCTCAAGTCATTAAATATTAGCATAGAAAAATCGACAAAATAACTTTAGGCTTACGTCTTTCAAAAATTATCTCGAGTCGTTGTTTTCACCAACATTTTACACGTTTACGAACAGCCAAAGTATTTTCAACACGTATCTTTGTGTAATTAAACATCATTATAAATTATGATTAAAATGTAACGAAATAGATATTTCGTGTCAATATAGTTATTATGATAATATCCAACAGTATACTCCTTCCGAAATTCAGTCAGCACTACACACACGTGCAACATGTGTTGCGGAACTACTACTGTCTGTGGCGCTACGGCTACATAATATTATTATTTAATCCACTTTTGAACGAACGTTTTAATCAAAGTACGACGACTAGTGTATACTGTATAGTAGTAGTGCATTGTACATTAGAGAAAATATGAAAATACTTTTAAACGGCGTCGTTTCGTGATAAAAAAATCTATATTTAAAATATATTATAGCTGCTATATTGCTTCGGTTAGCTCATAATATTATTTTGTAAAGGACAACAGAAACGAGAGAGCTAGTCGAGGAAACCGCCCAAAAGTAGGTATACGCGTAGCTGTATGTAATTACGCGGTTCCATGTTCACACCTATGTAGCTATGGATCATTAAAAACGTTACACTATACACTATTATTTACAAGCCGGTTGTCGATCGAACGTTTACTATAAAGCATTTTAAAAGTATTTCTCTCGTCATTTATTATTGTCAATAATAGACGTTAATTTTGTTTTGATCTCGTTGCAAAGCACCACGACTATTATAAAACCCATAAATGATGAAAAATAATCCAGTTTTTTTTTCAAGTTTTCAATGACCTCATAATATTTTTTTAAATATAATAATAAAAGTATTTGCTCAACTGGTTTACTAAACTAAAACTCAAGTATGATCAAGTTTATGGCTTAATAATTTATTAAGATCTATAATAAGCCGTAAAAAAAATATCTTCCAAAATTATTAATATTTTTATAGCTATAATATGCTTTTATTCTGTAAACCACTCAAGTCAGTTAGTAGAGCCACGCATATGAATACTTTAAATACATATTTACCGAATATTATATGATTTGATTGAGGTACTTGCAACATACATCTTATTAAAAGCTATACATAAACATTAAATAATTGAACCGTTTTTAAATACAAGTTTTCTTAAATTTCATAGTAGATATTATACGTAATTATTATGTAACGGATACAATTATTCACGAATAATATTTAATAGATATTAAATATTATAAAAACAAAAAATCCTGTGAAATTGTATACGAAAATATAAGAGAAACCAATACCTACCATGTATTCTAATTTCTTCGGAATAAAATATAATATAAAACATTTACAACATTAGAAGTGACTAATAAACAGTATGAAAATAACTCAGTCATGCGCAAAAGCTTTTGTGGTCCACGACTGAGACATAATCAGAACTAATCTGATGATTTGTAGGCGGTACCAGGGTAATTAGTTGCTCAGTCATCGTCTATAAATTAAATGATTCCCAGCACGTTCTCTGGGGTGAAAAGGTGTTTCGTATCCCGGAGGGAAAATATATACTAGACACCTTATTTTCCTTACGTATAATAACATAATAATATCCAAAACACCGCCACTCAAGATGGTACGCACATTAATGTGTGTACAATCCGGTAAATATAGTCTACAAACGATTCGGAAAATACCGACTATAGCTTAATATGTACGCTCCACGACTCACGAGTAATATTATAATATTCCAGTTGATTAATAGTAAAAAAAAAAATTACGACAGTTTCACTAATCACTGAAAAAAGCATTCTCGCGGGAGTTTAGTTAATTTTATGATGGCTTGATAAAAAAATATATTGTATACTGTACCAGCTATAGTTGATATACCGTTGTGGTATCCAACAGATTGGTAATTACTTTATAGTTTAAACCTAAATTATCTTTCTACTTATTGACTCATAATAACTATACTTACAGCTAAAATAACAAATTAGATATAAATAAAATTAATATCGTACCTCAAATACAATTAAAATTATAACTTAACTTTATATTCAAAAGCTAAACTCCAATCTTTCAATTAAATAATAGAATATTCAATATTGGTGATATATGCAATTTGTATAATTAATAGAATATTATTGGTATATTCAGTAGTCATTACCTACTAACTAATAAAAAAAAGTACGCAATATGTATTCCTCGCAGCCAAATGCAGTCTATTTCTCCCCAAACTCATTTCCAACTCCTTTGATTCGTTTCTTCTTCGCTAGCAGAATTCTGCATCCTTTAATTCCAATACGTTTAACTAGAAACCATAGGCAAAAATAGGGGGGATTTAGGGGCTAAGCCCCCCCCCCAAAAAAAATGTCCATGGCCCCCTCAAGCATTTCCTACATTTTGTTTTAAGCTTATTTAATATTATCAAAATAGAGCTTTAGCCTCCCCCCAAATTCCAAACGCTAGTGCGCCTATGCTAGAAACATTGCTATTCTCTTATTCCTATATTGTATAATATCCACTTCTAAAGTTCTAACAATCTTTCTAATACTCCCATTATCCATTTATTAAGATTTTCCAATGAGGACACTTTTTTTTCTTTGTAATAAACTGACATATCCGGCCATTCTTCTGTATTTTTATTGTTATTGTCACCGTCTTACTTTTATCTTACTTTATAAAAGCGCATGTTACTGCTATTGATGTAAACATATTTTATCTCTCTTGTTATTGGGTTTTTTTACCGCAATATTATCTAACAAATAAATCAGTATTCACTCACCTTACACTGTCCTTCCACACATATGAAAGGTCTTGAATAGTCTGTTCCATTGCAAGATGTGCCATCTGTTACCTTCGGTTTTAGGGTGGCATAGAAACGATATCCTATTGCTCGACAATTTAATGCACATTGATTTGTAGCTAAAACATTAAAATCCAATATGTACATAACTATAAAGTATTGCGATTTTCATAAAATAATATAAGACTGGTGCCTTTTTATATTTAAATAAATAAAGTATCAAAAGAGTATCTTTTAATATTTAATATTTATAAAACCATAAAATTAATTTCAACAATATTAAATAGGAACCTAACAAATTTAATTTGCAAATAATTATGTAATCTATCAAAAAAAGAGAATATAATATTATTATTAGAGAAGCGTAAAAGGTCAGTCTTGATTTTTTTTTGATGATACTTTTAGCTTTTGTTGTTTTTACATCGCATACCTTATATTTATTGACTATTAACCAAATAACTCATTTTAGGTTCATAATAAATATTATTATTAAAAACTGATATTTTATTTTTGTTTGAATACGTCATACTTAATTTATAGTTGATTTTAAACATAGAATTTATTGTTAAACATGATGGGAGCTAATCATGATAAAAACAATACAAAAAATACCTTAAATACTAACCTTGATAGTATGCTGACCATGTGTATTTTTGACCGTTGAATAGCTTTTCGTTGAACGATGAACATTGAGTTTCCCGAAAATCGGTATTATTTAAGCATATCTGAAAAAAAAATTTGGTTACATATGTTAGCACGGGATTTCTGGCAGTTAAATAGTTGAATACAATATACGAATATTCAAAAACATAAGCTAACCATCATACATTATTCGTATTTTTTATTTAAAAAAAGTTAATAATAATAAAGTCCTATGTCTTATATCGAATCCAGCATCAGTATAATACATTTTATATCCAGCCAATAAATCGTCGTAACTGATCCACCACGAGTCACAACGGCCGTGAGCCGTTTTTCGTGTAGGTACTCTATATGTGTACATTTAGATAAACCCACCGGCTCTTATTTTTACGCGAACTTCAAAAATGCATTTTATCTGCTAGTTACAAATTTAAGACCAATAGTGGCATGCAGTGCTATGAGCCGTAATAATAATATGTTTTTCTACGAGCAGACGGCAGCTGCAATATGTACCTATATACGTGATTTTGTGGGGAGAAAATGAAAAATAGTCGGATGAGACAAAATGTTTCCAGGCAAGCTGAAATATCATATTCAATGGATTGCATTGAAAACAACCTAATTGTCAACCACATTGTCTCCCGCTAGCATGCACTATTATACATTCCATAAGTACCTACGTCCTTCTATAAATGCCCGTTGTGAAATGTCAACCCAGTTAAACACGCGTGTCTGTCTGCTCGTGAGTGGTTTTTTTTTTCAAATACGATCATCCGTTTATCTTCGCCGCCAACACGCGTAACCTACCTAATCTTTACCGCACGGGATCGCAATTTTTTTCGTGTGTGTACCTCCGCTCGCACACGTTCTCCGGAGCTAATACGAACATTGTGTTTGTACAATTTAAAATAATTTACGTACGTACAATAGCATATTATATTATTATGGTTTACCGCGTTCACTTAAAAAGTTTGATCACACGTATTGAAACCATTTAAAACCAACTGTGTATTATTATAATATAATATAATACATATTATATTGTATTATTATTATTATCATTATTATCATCATCTATATCTGCCGCCAGTGTATACACTATACACGGTCGAGTTTACGGTCCCCCATATTATTTGATTGTCGGGCGTACATCGTTTTTGTCGGCATATGAACCTCTTATGTTTGAATTTTTCAATTTCACACAAGACGGCTTTTTATTAATATACGTATTATTGAATTTCCTATACTATTGGACGTGATAAAGATTGGCGTGTGTCAAACACCGAGCAGAGATGGTCACACGACGCATACAACTTACAAAATGCCGTCAACAGGACCGAACATTGATATTAAGCATTATTAAATGATGAACGGCGCTGGAAATGTACATATTATACTGCTTGCGGTGGGGTTACCGCATCAGTACCGTGGTATGTGTTAAAGATAATATTAATGCGTTTTATTTTTAAGAAAGTCCGTGATGCGTTTAAAATATGTTCATCGGGTGCACCTAAAATAAGCTGTAAGTAGGTAACTATGGGTACGAGAGAAAAAAAAAGAACCGTATTTATTCGTGTTATACTGTCACGAAACCCATTCTACGGTAACTCCCAAGGTATATATGGTCATTCGTGTTTATATTAATTTTAAAATGGTGAAGTAAATAGTAATACTGAATATTTTAATAAAAACTCATTTTTTAACGCAAGTTCTACGTAAATATCATTATTTGACAAAAAAATCAACCATGCCTTATATTTGCATTGGTACCTATGCAAATAATAGTATATATACTCTATATTCTTACCTATATATATATAGTGCGTGTGCCACAACTAATATGTTTTTATCAAATTAATTTATATCTAAATAAAATAATATTATAAGACAAATTTAAACCACATGTGTGAAATAGATGATGGTCTATAATATTATTGAGTAGACTCATGACTATACTTACGTAGGTATACAATACGTGGGTACCTTCCAAGTTCTAAATGTCAAGTAGTGTGTTAAAACCCTTAGTGTTTTCTTTAGATATAAACTAGGTGCTTTATTTTTTGTTTCATTTCAATAGTAGTTGAGAAAGGGTCAGATTTTTAACTGACCTTTTATTTTTTTTCACATGGTATTTTATTTAACTTATTTATGAAAAAGTGTAATTTCATGATTTTTATTTCAATGAAAATATTTCATATACAATGTACAAATTATTGAACTAGTCATAAATTCAAGATACGTTTATTATATTTAGATAACATTATTATTATAATATAAATACTATCTAAATATCCTACATATATAATATATATATATATATATTATTGTGTATAGGTACTAATGTATACTATGAACGGTTAGAAGTCAATAAATTGAAATAAAAAAATACAATTTTTTTAAATAGAATAATGATAAATCGAATTATAAGTCCAAATAGCTGAACTATTTATCTCTGCGTTACATCACGTTGGTGTCAACGATTCAGAAGATGCAGTTTTGGCACCCCGACTGGATCCGCTGTGTTGTGTGTACTGCAGCACACGAACAGAACATCAACAATGTCCAGTCATTCTGACCAATATCCTAAGCTCATATTTTTTTTCCAGTGATTAAAGCCCTCCTACTGTTTCACCTCGGGTCAATATAAACACACGAAAATATTTTGATTTATTGTGTTGCCCGCGTGGATGCACCGAACGTGTTTATTATATACGAGACAAATACTTTATTGATACGGACGATACGGTAACAAGCCGGTGGTGATTGTAAAGGTTATCGAGGTACTTATTGAAAGTCAACAACCACATTGCATTGTTACCATATAATTATTTGTAAATATATTATACTCGCATTTTTTTCGCCTCTCCGATAATTACAATCAACTCGTAGGAGTCGTAACTCTGTGTATACAAGACCGCCGTCGCATCACGAAGCACCCAGTTATTAATTTAATAAGAGAGATAAGGACTTGGATATAAATATTATTATATATGATTGACCGCTTTCGGCTCACCTGTTTATTACAAACGTGGTATCTAGTTTCCTCTGTTTGCCCTCTGCATTTGTTGTCCGCGTCAGACACTCGTTTCAAACGCTGTCTCTTGTAAAAAACGTTCCTATATGAGTTGAACAAAAAAATAACAATACATTAAAATATATAACATGAATAATATTATGTAACTGTTTGTTTTAAAATCAAAACTTTCAAAACTTGTAAGCTTAATAAAGTTGTAAATTGAATAAATATTGTTACTAAAAAATGTTTCAAACTGAACGTTAAAACTTTGTAGCTCAAAAGTATAAAAACAATTTTATATTTATAAATATATATTATATTGTCCATGAATACAATTGAATAGATTGTATTACGAATATTGTTTAGTCAAACCTCAACACTAAGTTTAATTTATATTAACATATTTTTATCTACAGACTTCAACTTAAAATGAAAGAAAACCAAAAAATATATACATAAATATGTGTGCACGCGTACAAATGAATACTAAAAATATTCGAAGTACAAATTATAAAATAAATAATGTATAAATTGTGATTTTTAACAAGTAACTAAAAAATTTTACTTTTGGTTAAAAATATAATAATAAATCAGATGACTTGAATTACATTTTATCATTAGATTTCTTGACATTTAGACTTTAGAAAAATGATTGAAGAAATCGAACAAAGATATATATATATATTTGAATCAATTTTTAAAAGTATTAAATGTAAAACTTCTTCATACTTGAAAAAACATTTGCAGAAAAATATTTGTAAGTGCTTTTGCTATCTATAATATATGCTAAGTACCATCCGCCCCAGGACATTTCCTAAACTGCGCCTGTATACTGTTGTATTGACAAAATACAAAAAAAATATTATATTCAATCGAGTTCCGACGAGTTCGATTTAAATAAAAAATGTACAATATCTCATGACATGGCGTTGGCGCCTGACAGACAAGATCCCTTTAGTTTATAAAATATATTATAACAAAATGCATTAACGGATTGACTTGGGGTGGATACATGAATTAAAAAAAGGATTTCTTAAACTTGTATATAGTTGTTGTGTGTGTCGTATAAAATGTTTGAAAAAGTTATATAGTTTTTTTTCCCAGTCATTATTATATTATATGCTACATTCGCATATACACTATAAAACTAATTTGAAATTTTGTGGGGAGTGTATTTTTTCGTTTTAATAACGATATCACTGAGCTACTCTGGAAGGTCAATACTCGGATAACGCCGACCGGTCGGATGTGGAATCACTTTTTTAAGTGGCTGCCGTATTAAAACGTAAAATCGTATAATATGGTTTTACACTACGAAAATAGAACGAAGGGAAAAAACAATAAGGCGGGCTTTATAAGTATTACCCGGCATATAGGCATAAATAGGGTGTATCACGTGACGTGATATACACGCGTATTAATGACAGTAATGTTAGGTTCCAGGCAATGGTTTATTATATTCGAACCGGCACCTAAACGATCAATTAAGGAGGTGGATCGCCATGTTATTACAATCTAAATGCCATATAAAGTGCCGGAAAAATGTAAACATAAAGTAAAATTAGTATAGACGACATTCAATGACCTATGTAGGTACTTATCTGTACGTCGTGTAAACATATAAAAACACCTTTAAAATTCCGATACCATATTATGCTAACAATCGTATTATATATATACGTATATGGAGATAATATTATACATAATGTGTATATACTTAAGTCCACTGACACGAAATGACCACTATTTGTATCCATCCCCTTTTATTTATCAATCCATGTATTATAATGAGTGATAAAATAAATCGAGTCGTATTATTGGATTCATTCTAATTTAAGGATATTTACAAAAATATTTAAATATCCTGCGTTTTATCAGTTAGCTTTAATATGATGCTCTCATCGAAATTATCATAATATTCAACCCATATCAATAATATTACTGCAATAATTAGGTATATAGGTACATATAATATACATTTATATTTTACTACCAACAATATTACTCTTAAATTACGTGTATTCTATGTAATTAAATTAAATAAAACAACTACTACTTTATTATTAGGTACTGTAGTATATATATATTGGTATATTATGTAGAATTTTTACAATATTACCTTTGTATATCAGTTGATTTTCGAATGCATTGCCTCGTTTGTTTAGTGACGCCTAGGCCACATGATGTAGAACAAGGAGTCCACGGTGACCACGGAGACCATTCTCCCCAATCTTTCGTATCATTTGTTTTCCATGTAGAATTCATATTAAAACCAGTGACATTTTCATTACCAAAAATCTATAAAACATTTTTTATTTTGAAAATTTTTAATATAAAATGTTTTTTTTAATTTTATTTAAAGAAATCCTTGGCAGTAGCTACAGTTGGGTGAGATTTTCAGATATATATTCACATAATACGGAGTACATTTAAATGGATACATGGTTATAGAATAAAGTTTTTTAACTAATGACTAAAAGTGTGAAACTTGCTTCGATAAAATAACTTGCTGACAGTATTATTATTATTTTTGTTCAAAATAAATCATGATCACATTTTTAATAGTAGTTAAGCTTATAGTTAGTAGTTAGTAAAATAATTTTAAAATGCATAATTTTAAAAAATATTTCTGACTTACGTAGATCTGTACGGATCTAAAAACAACAGAACTTATTACTTAGTGAATTTGATTATGTAATTTTGTAACATTAATTTATAGTTATAATATTCTTATATTTATAATTAGATTCATAATAATTTACAATGTTATGTTAATACCAAATGACTTATTTTTTTTTAAATGAGAAAAAATTGTATTATTTATATTTATCAACTAATTTCATTAAACCATTTTTAAAACCAATTAAATAAATATATATTAAATATAAACGATGTTATTTGATTAATCATGAAGTTAAAAACAAATAATCTTACAAGATTAAATAAATAAAAATATTGATCAAAGTATTTAGGACTTAGGTATTTAATTTATAAAAAAAAAATAATTTACTTATATGTATATTATAATATAAACATTAAACTTGTAAAATATGAGAATACCTAATATGTTTGTTATTTATTATTATTATTATTCATTTATACATACTAGTTTTTAAATATGTGTTAGTTAATATTAACTAAAAAATTTCTAAATAGATATACCTATTGTTTTTTTGTTATTTATAAAACAAAGTATATACACTTTAAAACCGAGTATAGTGTACACGACGGTTGCCTATAAGGTGTATTATAATAGTACTGTATACGGTTTAAAAACAAAAGGGAAAACAAACATCAACACCTCTTTTCTCGTTAATGTTCTATTATCTATACCTATGTACACCGTTGCGTTGTATAATATAGTCATCGTCTTACGTCTCTGCGCCTAATTGAAATCATTCAAAAATCAATTAAACTATTGATCGAGCGCACGCGGTAAGTGCGCGTAAACGATAAATTTACTGTTTACATTTAGATGGGTGGTTTTATTTCAATAAATATACTGGGAATAAAATATAAAATAATAAGACTTTTAATTTTTTTCTCTTCCTCCGCGTTAAAACTTTAACATAATAATAATACATACGCACAACTAGACAATATTGATTAGTTCCAATCAACCGAATACCTATTAACGCTCGTACACGAGTCCTATGAGCACACGAGGACATATATACACACACATATATATATAATAATATAAACAATGTGAACATCGGGTGTGGGCGTTTATGTTTATTAATGTGCACGGACACGACGGCTCACGGTCCACCGATCTGTCCCCTAACGAACAAGGTACCTCGTCGTTGCCGATGGGCGCCTGCCTGCAACTACTCCAGCAAGACGGCGGCGGTTGGCGGTCGCGCGTACACGTCCCGCAGACGAACGCAGTAAATACAATAATAATTTTATTATATATTATATTATATAGGTACACCGCTCGTAAATAATCATATTACTATATAGTATGATAGTGCACATTATAATATATTATTATAATGTTATGCAAACCTTATATTATTATAAAATGTCGTTTTTATTTTTCGTACATATTAATATAATATATAATACGTCTTGTCGAAACACTACGTCGTTTAAACCGTGCAAAAAGAATGCACGTGGTGATAAGATAGTATGTAAAAAGGAACTCGTGCAAACACCACATAGGTACACGCGTCAAACCACTCAGACTTAATATAACCGCAGTTATAGGACGAGAGACCGAAAAGGCGAATTAATAAGAGTGCAGCGCATATGTCGTATAAATGTATAATATTATTATTTATTATAATGTGCCAGTGTTGTATACTTGTATGTGTCATTAGGCGGATTCGGTTACGGGTCAACGATCAACGGCGCGACATCTTATAATATTATATACTATTAGCATTCTGAACACTTCCTGCAGTACACGGATCTCGCAAATGATATGATGAATGAAATATTGAAAATGTATAAAACACAATCGGGATGATGCTTTTTATCGAGTACCAAAATTGGAGAACAATGGCCACAAACGCACAATGATCGAATAAAAACAATGAATTCGGCGACAAAAACCTCGTGGTGGGAGGAATAGTGTGCCACTATAATATATAGGTATTATGATTTTAAACGCCGGTTTGATAGATTTCAATATATGGGTAAGTATCCTATTGTCGAGGTCTAGGCGCCATCGTTGATATGCGAATAAAGCGCGATTGCAATTTGTTTAGAATGGAAATTTTAAATGCTATTTTTAAAAGATTTCCTAAAACTTATAATTATAAATATTGTGTGTAGGTACTTTTGTGTGTAGGTACTTTTGCATACTGATCAATGATCACCTTGAACAATTTTTAATGTTAGTAATCTGGATGATAAAAAGTTTTGTATGCTTATAGAAGAATATATTTTAAGACATAATACTTTTAGAGGGCCGTTATCTTTGTTTTCTTACAGTTCGAATACATAAGGTACATAATAGGTACTCAATTTACGTTCCACATTTACAATAGAATTGTGTTATTTTAAATTTTAAGGTAAATTTACCTTTTATCAAACTTATATGAAGACAATAACACTATCCATGCTCTCTCGTCGGATTTTTTTTAAATATTTTAATTTTAAAACGAGTTTAAGTTATACATATTGAAATACTATCTGTTTATCTATTGAAAATAACAAAACTATATTTGAAAATATGCGGAACCATCATAAATTAAGTATTTTATGTGACAGAGACAACGAATGCGTGTATGTATAGGGTCCTCTTACATTTGACTGTTAAAATAAAATAGTAAATGCGTATTATATAGATATGATAAACCGATAACAGTTTTGTTTTTATAAAGAGTTGTTAGTAAAATTGAAATAATTTTTTGCATAATATGTTACATGCCGATGTGAATTTTATACTACCAATAAGTGTCATTAAAACGCAATTGTCAAAGTTAAATCTGATTGTGCGTTTAAAATTTTAACACTTATTAAAAAAATAATGTATTTTTTAACACGTTGTTTTCAATAGAATGAACGTATTTGAAGAGTACACGAATCAATAAGTATATATAATATAATAATATGTAAATGTTAACACTGTTTTTTTTTCGAATTTTAGACTGGTCCAAAAATTAAATAAAAATTTGCATACGTTATAAAAACGTCAATAACCACGCTATGAGGCTATGACACACCCTTCGTGTGTAAGCGAAGTATGTTTTTTTTTAATTGTATCGAAAATAGATGTGTCGCCGATGAAGTGAAATTTGATAAATTAAAAAGAAAAAATGCTCTGTTATAAATGGAATCATAAGCGGACCTGTCAACATTGACAAACTACCAGTCATGGCTCACTGGATTGACAAAATATAATAGGGACAAAAAACAACATTGGATCCGGTCCAACCTTTTAATACGAAATTATTCCGCCCAAATAACTGAGTAATACGCTCTCGATACACGACCATCTCGCCGAGTCAGATCATTTGAACTGTATTAGGTACTCTATAATAAACCGAATTCCGTTTGGCCAAGAATACACCTACCTATAATACCGTAAAACTAAAGATTATATTCTTATAAATAACTTGATACTACAAAAACGAGCGGACAACAAATAAACTTTCCTTGAACTTTTAAATTAAACAAAACTAAAAATATATTTACATAGATGTATTTTTAGATACTTGATCTATAGTAAATAATTTTATCGGAGTGTTGAGAAAATAAGATTTGAATCAATAATTTATTTATTATTCATCACTATACATAAGCATGCAATGTGTAAATGTGTTAGGTGGTAACTGGTAGATTAATTTATGACACTGTTGTATATGAAACATATTCTCTAAAACACATTATATCTTAGAGTATTGAAACACGCAGTGTGAGTACACGAATTCACAATATTATATAATAATTTAAATAAAAAAATTATGAAATTTATCGCGATTTGTGATCTTTTGATAGGTAATCAACTAAATTAGGTGTAACCAGTGTAAAAAAAAATATTCGAAAATTCAAGACTTCGAGATTGTATAAAGTCATTTCAAGTATACATTTTTCTATGCGTACACAAATATGTAAAATTATGTATACATATTCTAAAAAAACACGAAAAAAAACCTTAAATCCACACGGAAATAAACATATAATATTACGAATTTATCATGGTAGTTGTATATAGTAGAACTATAGATGTAAAAAAATATGCCTAATTAGATTAGCATAAGAGAAGGAAGAATCTACTACATTAGCAACAGGAGTTTTATATATAATATGTATACTAATATGACGGTATAAAATGATAGGTATATAATTTAATTTTTTATGTTTCTGTTATACATATTATATTGTCAAATTGTCAAAATGCTACGATTAATTATTATTCGTATTCAAAATTAGTTTAAAGAGGAGAATCCTTAAATTGAATTGTTAAAACATCAACGAAATAATCACGATCGGTTTTTCGATTATACCTAACGAATTAAAACGATGTTCTAAAACGATTTTTAAAAAACGATATGATCGCCAGCGGTCACTCCTTTGCTTGCCTTCGTTTCCGTCTTCCTATGTGCCCCGCGAGAGAGCGGGCCTGGGCTGCACGCCGGTTGTCCGAATGATATCTCCGACCTCCGTGGACGATGAAGCATCAAAACGTTATTACAACCATGAACTAAGTTGTTTCTTCTTAATTCATGATTACAACTAACTCAATGGACTCATCCGAAGAGCGTTATCGAGACGGAATCGTCATGACAACGAGCGGCAACCCACGTGCAAGGAAATCTTAATAACCGACGGTAATGAAGAAATTATTAAAAATAAAATAAAACCCATACGCCCGCAGCGCGAAACCTGTAACCGCGGTCCTGTTGTGGTAACCGACCCCCGCGCCGCGGACCGCGGTGCTGACGACGACCGCGACGGTTAAATTAGCTTTCCGCCGGGGCATAAATCATCCGGACGCGGGACGACTCAAAATACGAGAAACGTAAACAAATATCGTGTGGTGCGCGCGGTGTGCACACATTTTATTTCCAATCGTATTATACTATTATTGTATATTATATTTACATAGATACGTTTTCTTCTCGTTTCCGAAACACGTCGTAGGTATAATGACAAGTGCGTGAAAATATTATAACGATAATAAAACGCTCACGATATTAATTATTAATATTATATTCCCAGCGTCCGTCATAATGTATTACTCACCGACCGAGTGTACGAAGCGAAAACGTACGGATAGTCCGTGACACTTTAATCGTATAGCTGCAGTTCGCGTGTCCGTCGTGATTACACTACTGTTTGGACATTAATCGTTTATGAAACTAATAAAATGCGAAAAATCCGTGACAAATTGAATTGAATGCGGACCACAACACGAAGTTATACTATATAAAAAAAAAACAAGTAGCCGCGATGGTTCATTTGCATAATACGCGCTGCGCCGCTGCTTATACGGAACTCATAATGATATACCTACATAATATTATTATAATGTCTTTGACGGGGTTATTCTAGGCTACTGAAAATGAAGACCGATTGTTTACGAATTCAATCGTTCAAACATGACCACGTTTAAAAAAGCTGTTTGGTTACCTTGGTATACCTATACGTGTATTACTACAATTATAGTAGGTACCTACATATTATATACGATAAATGTCCCATGCGATCAGCTACGACATTATTTATTTTAATGGGCAATCAATCAGTATATTTTACTGAAATGTTACAGCGGTTTCAGTTTAGGTAATATACCTACCACGGTTGTGGTCTGGGCAGACTTTAACCTCCGCCTATATGGAAGTGTGATATTTCTAAGTATCCATTGGGATTCGTGGAAATATTTCTTTGTGACGACAGTTCAACAAATAACAAATTTCGCGATCGTCTCCGAAACTTAAATTTTTTAATGACGCTATACTTTTAGTTTACAGTCGTGTTATATTTTTAAATAAATTATATATTTATACAGTTATACATACGTTTGTATTTTTGTATTTATTGTATTTTTTTAATAGCTGCAAATGATTATAGGTATATATAGTTAGGTATGGTTTATAACTTATGAATATTTTGTACTATAAAACATACATAAAAAATCTAATTGGAATATTTTTTCCGTAAATAAATAATTATTATTATGTATTAAAATTTCATTTAAATACAGACAATTGTAGTACCTATTTAATTTTAAATATTGACAATAAATGCATCAAACAAAGTTACTTAAAGTGTTCTTTAGCAGTACCAAGACATGTTTAATTATATGCGCGCGTCCCTTGAATGGGTAAAAAAAATACCTTAACGAAGAATTATTGATAAATAGAAATAAAGCTTTCTAGAATATCCAAGGTCGTTCGTCGTAGACGTCGCCTATAATTTTAGTGCATTATTTACTTCAATTGCCTATTTATCTTAAGCGGGTGAAAGATATTTCAAGTGCAATGACTTTCTAATGAGCAGTTTTAATTCCAAGAAGAAGTTATCACTAGTTTGACAATCCATTGGCTCACGTTGTGTGAGCTCCATAGGTAAATATTGCATAAGTATTTCTTTTCTCAATCAACACTACACACCCGTTGAGGTGGTTAATTATTTTTTTAGTTATTTACTAGGTTTATTATTGATGAAGCCGTAGTAGGTATAATACGAGTAGTAGAAAACCTTAAACATGTAATTTCAAATACAATATCACAACATTCTAAAACGCCTCCCCCTAATTTGATCGTTTATGTAGTGAATCACGTATGTGTGTAGTGCTTACATTGAACACATAGGTATTATGTTCTGTATATCATAAAACTGTAAAAACATAACAATCATACCATACAAAGCATATTTTACAGACGATACCTACCTAGGTATAATATTATATATATTATATACCTAATACCTACTTAATATACGTAGATACTCCATAGTTCGCAATAGATAATTATTATTTGGGATTTATTAGGTATATAAAAATAAACTTAAACAACATGAGCAAAAACGTGTATCCGATGTAAATGTAATCTAAAATTATAATATTCTGTACAATTATATTTGTATAGTAATTGAAATAAATAGTAATTTTTGAACAACACCAGATTATTTAGCAAAATCAAATACCGCCTTAAATATTGTAAAGGCTATTATAATGTACCTAAATGAAAAACAATTTATACCTACACATATAATATTATATTATTATAATACAAGTATTATAACTTGACGGGACTAAAATATCATCAATGCATAAATCAATAAATTATAAATTTAATCCATCTGCTTTTATGTAACCTACTAACACTTTTTCTCGTTCTACATAAATCTTAAATGTTTTAAGCGAATGTTCAGTAATTACTTACAGCAATTAATCCTGACTGGTTTGAATGTCTTTTAGAATGGGTAAATCCTGGATTATGAGCTTGAGTCAAGATTAACGATATTATTAATAACCTGCAAAAGAATAATGTAACAATTAATAAAAAATAACAAAAGCAATTTATTTTGAAATAACTAAAACAACTAAAAAAAAGTTATAATATATATACATAGGCTATTAAAAGCTAATGCGTAGTTAGGGTACAAATAAATCGTAGTGTACCTTATGTTAAAAAAAACAACAAACATTTTTATTACCTACTCAAGTAAACAAAATATAAATAAATATATTTTCTTTGTAAAATGTTACCAAAATATTTAAGTTTGCGCACCTACATTATAATAGTTATTATATTATTTCATTAAAAAAATATATGTCGTGCTCTTTACGCATTGAGATTCTTAATAAAAAAAAAACCTTTAAGGTGTACTTAATCGACAATGAAATTCATAAGCCGCGGTGTTTATTCATGTAGGTACGCATATTTGTACATCAATGTTAGAGATATGCGTGAGTTCAAGACATTTAAAACTGTTGGCACTTCAATTTGTCTATAACATTTACTATTTTTACACGGAATTATAATAAATTATATAATTTGTTTTGACACTTTATCATAATACGAGAATGCATCTCATCAAGGTATATATATATTTTGAATGTAACGTAAACATTATATTAATTATATAACGGGCATGGAAAAATAAAAAAAGTGGAAGTGGATAGAATAATAAAGACCGTCAAAACGCCCACTGTTTCCGACACTGTATATGCTGAAAATATTACAATTGTCGATTCACACGCGAAGTAAACATTTTTGATTTGTACGATTTATATTTTATTTTGGCCACTGGCATTTCGAGAAAAAAAGATATGAAGGCGTCCGTCTTATGCCCCGACGCCCACATGCTATACTTCCCCGGGTTGCAAGCGTATCTTTTAGATATATTTTCAACTGCTACTTGTCCAGTTATTAACAACCTAGTCCTGTCAAACATTGCATATAGTCGGAACCCGAACAATATTTATTATCCAAGACATTAGTAACATTCAGATTTAAATTATATTATTTTATTTATAGGCAATAACATTATTTCAAAGCTAGAAAACTCATAACACTATAGGTGGATATGCTATAACTTACAAATTGTAATCATAGACTAACCAATAATTTCGTATTGGTTTAAGATAAAATGATAGATTTTTTTTAATACCATTTACAATTTTGACTATAGAAAAGAGTAATATCATATAATAAACTATAATAAAATAATATTAATCGACAAAATTGTCTTAAAACATGATATGTTACGTCCATGGAGCCCTTAGAACACTCGTAGAGCACTAGGGATCCACGGACCACAGTTTGGGAACCACTATTGAACAGCCTAATAAAGTCCTTCTCAACTTTAAAATATGTTTTTTGAAAACATTCAAATAATTGAAATCGTATACGTTCATAATTTAATTCAAAATTTTAGTTTAAGCTAGTCGTCTAGACAGTATAAAAAACTATAAGTCTCCATAATATAGCATATCGGCTACAGTTTAATATTGAATATTAAAGTTACGAGCGTATTGTTAATGCATTTCATATTTTAAACGAAGTTAGTTAAATATGTATTATAGGTGTAATATTATATATGAGTACTTATTAGTAGAAAAAAGAATAATAATCTTTCACAATAGTTTTGAGACATATATAATATATAGTGGTAATTTATGCAAATTAATAACTGTTCGAGTATGTATACAGACCAGTGTATTTAAAAGCATACACGTTACACGCAAGTTATAGAACTACACATACATTGATACACTTCTTTTGAATATATAACTACTCATACTTCACTTATATAAATGTTACGTGCGTAATAAATAATAATTACTATTGTCTGCTTAATCTGTGTTAAAAGTAATAAACGATGTTATAAAGGTTACAATAAAATTACAAATATTATAACAAACGCGTGAGACATAACTATACATATATTATAATCTTAAATCTTTAGCTTATATTTACAGAAATCAGTATACCTGTGTATTATATATATTGTTATATTATATACTACTATAGAAGGTAAAAAATCAAACGTATTAAATTTGGTACACCCATCTATCCCGTGTGAACCATATCATTATCCGAGGTCGATAAGTGGCGCTTGGACTGCAATTTGACTAACTATAATATTAGATCAAATAACAACACAGTGTCAGCCGCTAAGTTACGATTGGAATTTCGAGTAATATAGAATCATATACTCGTGTATATATAGGTATCTATTATATATATATATTACTATTAATCAAAGTCGTGATGATAAATAATAAGTGTCTTAAGTACAACCTATATAAAAGATCTACATATTATTATATTTGACTTAATTTCCCTGACAAGTTATATTTTAAATAGTTACCTACATAACTGTTATACTTACTTCTAAACTATAAAGCATGTACTGCAAGTACCTACCAACTGAAGTGTAATAATAATAGGAATATACATTTTTTATTTGCTGGCAACAACGAGTAATCAATAATAATAATCCAATCTAAATAAAATGCATCTGCCTATAGTTAAATAGATTAACCAGTGTTCAATACTGAATTGAACACAACTTTCTAATGTAAATCTATAATTTTATCATTTTGTAAGTACGACTAAGTTAAAACAACACTTACGATACACATTATTAAACGGTTAAACAATATCCGGTTTATACAACACGTTAGGATAAGCGAATGCCACCAAATTACTCAATATGTATATAGACAAATATGGGTATAGACTATAGATTATATAAACAATACATAATAATATATTGTGTGCATTACATATTTATTCTGTCTAAAATTAGAATTTCGTCGTAAGCCCTTGGCTCAAGAACCCTTTGAAAGATATATTGAATTAAGTTTTGAATATTATGTAAATATAGATAGTGAGTGACGCTAATCTCTCTATACGTATTATTTTTATACGGTCGACTATGTACCTATTCAGAATAACTTATACCAACATGGTAACATATTATTATATTGAAAATTGTGCGAACACTCTTATTAGTATCATAATATATTCTTATTATACAACTTTACATACAATATGGATAAGATGCGAAATCATTTATATTATGTGATCAGAGAAGTGTGGCGAGCAAATTTACCGTATACAATTAGATAACTATAATATGATAAGATGGTAAATATTTTATTTTTCTCATTCACTTTATTTTACGTTTTAATAATAAAATAAATTCATCTTTTTTATATATATATACTTATATAAAAATAAAACTTATTTTAATCCATAATAACAATATTCTATACTTATAGCAGATACACATAAAAAATATATTTATTTAATGGCCCATTCGCAGGCCACAAAATCATTTTTTAGAGACCATTAGGTCACTATTGATTTGTTTAATGTTTAGTGATCGTTTATGCAACCAGGAATTAATATTTTATTTTATTCTCGGTAAAGTTTAGTGCAATTTTCAATCTAATTTCAAAAAGTAATATTTTAAATGTTTATATTAATATTATACCAACTTCTCATTCAAAAAATTATATGTTTTAGTTTAAAAGGGAAACTTTTTGTTTCGTTTTATATATTGTATAAACAATATAGGTATAGGTACAATATACGTACCTCTACACTAATATAATATTAATTTTTCAGATTTCAATTTTCTAATTTAAATTATTTGCCATGGATGATTGCTTCTTATTTATGTATTATATTTTAAAATTTCTAAAACAATATTGATCAAACAAAAAAAAACCTTAAAGTATCTATAATAGGTATAGTCTATCGTGTAAAATACTAAAACCAAATGCTTAATATTATGATTTTAAAAAATAAAGTAAACGTGATGTTATCAATTGAATGTGGTTATATATATATATATATACATTATAAAACTATAAATTCTGTCTACGTCCTTTACATTTTTTTAAGACCTATAAAATAATTCTCACTAAAATCCTTACGGGCAAATGTAAATATTTAAAGAAGTTCTTTAAAACTAGACGTTTAAAATGTCGTAACTTGATACAAACGCATTAAATATATTCTCTAGTACTACACTATTTTAGATTTTAAGAGGCAATGTGTATAGTAATTATCTAATACTTAGTTGTTTTCTATATCACGTAAAGATCTACATGGAAACATCAATGAAAACGTGACGAGTGCCAATATTACACAACATCGATGTACGATGTTGTACTTCGCACATCAACAATAAGCAATTATTACAACATAAAGACTTAAAACACATATATTTTGACCTACCTAACCTAGTATAAACATAAATTCGATAAAATAAAGATACTGATTTAAGATTGCGAGTAAAACACATGCCCGTAATATTATTTTATTTGAAATTATAGAGTGAATTCTGATCAGAAAAAAATTTTCAAAATTTGGTAATTAGAAATGCAGCGAAGAACTTTATTAACCGTATATTATTATATAAGCTTGTCATTTATTGATGGATTTTATGAATATTTATACTTAAAATTAAATCTACATTACCTACTAGGTTAAAAAAAAAGTAATATAATAATTTAATTCCCTATCAATTTTTTTTACCACCTAGTGTATCTTGCGAATTTTTGTTTTCAAAAAAAAAAAAAAACAAAACTTTATACGTTTTTAATTTTTTTAATCACCTGAACACGGGATTTTATAAAAATCCTAAAACCTAACGGTCTGATATATTACCTATTATATTACCACAGGACACAGGTGGTTTTGTTTGATTAACACTGAAATTTAATGCAATTAAGAATCCAGACGGGCCCACTCTGGTACCAACATTTTGAAAACTGTTGTATAGGTATAAAGTATAAACAGTAAAAATACATCCATTATTGACCTGTAGTTAATGAAAATTACATCTCGTTCATGGCTACGGGTCAGAAACATATAACAAACACTATGCACTAGTATGCAGTTTTTATATTGAGTTAGATAGGTAATTGGCTATTATTATTATTTGATACCCATCTAATAATGGACAAATTATTACAAGATAAAACTGTGGATACAAGTGTTTAAGTTGAACAAACGATTTCCTAATGAACCTATATCCAATTTTTTCGTTTACGAGAATTTCACTTTTGGATATTATTACCATAAATTATTGTAAAAATTAAGTAAATATTGTAATATAATATAATATATGTTTACGTGAAAATAAAAGTTATTATAATATGCTATGTAGATTATAATGAATTAACGGAATATAAAGAACATAAGGTATATAATTTATTATAATAATTGACGTTGTTCAATGGATATCAAATTAAATCCATAAAAATACTAAAAAAAAATGTTATGACTTGTGAATAAATTATTTATGAAAACTATGAAGTAGGTAGGTAATGATATACTATGTAACGTATAATTGCAAATTATTTTATTTTGGACGAATAAAACAAAATATAAACACTATACAGAAGATAACACGAATAGCTGATATTGCTAACATGTTCGTATTTGTTATTGTCCCATATTTCATTCTAACTTTAAATCCTCGTAGGTATTCACTATAGTTCTTTTAATAAAGGATATTTTAAATAGGAATTAAATAGATTAACCTTGAATCGATGTGATGAATAGGCGCCTATACGTATTTGTGGTCACATTTAACTTTATAAATTATCACGATATGGCACCTTATATTAGATCTGGTACAGCTGGTACCGTATCTAATGGTTTTTTGAACACGGACATTTGAAAAACAATAAATTCATAATTTACGATTTAACCTCAATTATATTATTTTTATACAACTATAGAATGAATGGGCATATCTACGGGTTAGCCAATCGTTTCGACATTAAAGGATAAATTGAAGGACGTGGACTTTAACTAACAGTGACAAGCGTCTTATGGTCATTCTGAACGTTCATATTCCCTCTTCGGTGTAAAGCTTTTTTTGCAATAATGCGTAGTTTCCCCTTGTTAAAATAATAATTCTATTATATCATATAAACCAATATATAACGCGTCTGATGGTGTTAGCGTGTCTACTGTATATTTACAGTGTCCAACAATGTTTTCTACAATACAATTATAGCGAACAGACCGAAATCTTCCTTCGTTAGCCGTCAGTCCGTCAGACATGATTAAATCTCGTTACAAGTGTAATATATGGACATCGGAATGCGCTACGAAATGATTAGTAAAAGGAAATATATTAAATATATATATATTTTTATTCCCATTTCTTTTTGTAAGTCTTTCGTTTCATATTGATTTAGGCGATTTTCTGCCTAATATAGACTCTTATTATACTATACTATGTATAGCGTAATATAAGTCTTAATTAAACGCCTGTCATTATCGTTTTTCGCCAACACACAAATTATAGAAAACTCGAAATAGTGTTATTAGTTTGCTGTAGGCATATAGTACTGTAAAGGGAAATGGAAATGTAAATGTAATTTTGTTTTTAGGTTTATGAATCCTGAAAGACCCTTATTCTATTCTACGAACCCTTCAGTCCCTGCGCAAACGAAAATATAATCATACACAAATTTATTCTGTTCCGAACAATAGAAACGTTAATAATAATAATATTCAATTGGACAAAATCTGTGTTCGAGTTTTCATCGAACAAACGAAAAAAAGATTTAACCTACACTAATCCGCGTTCCCTCCGACAAATCATTAATTATATATGCTCAAGTAGGATCATTATTTATTATACGTGCGTGTAATATACATACATTATAATACAACATTATAGGTACAGTTGTCGAATTTATGAAATTGAAAAAAAAAATGGCTTCCGGTAACACTAAACGATGAAAATCGGTATGTCCCCGAATACATTCGGGAGTGCGCGTCGCAGCAGGGATTTATTCATTTTCCCTATTATACATTAATACTAAACATAAACACTACTATAAATGCGTACGACCAAATAATGAGTGTTCGCGAGGGTATGTTTTTTTTTTTCATATTGTTTCTTATTATTACACAATAAGACAAAGAACCCAACAATACACTGACGACGTTCTGTTTGTTCGAATAATGAAAATGGGTGTGCAATAAATTCGAATTTAATTTCCACCAACATAAACCGTGGGCGTGTTTTGCGGAAATCCGTTTGGGTGCTAAGCAGACGCACTAAATATGTATACATTTGTGTGCACGAGTGTACGATGTACCTATAAATATGACGTGCATTTGGGTCACTGTTTACCTACATCACCGCTACACATAAATAACCGTTTTATATTTTTTATTTTAATTCTAATTAACATACAGGACAAGGGACACCGATTAAAACGATATTGTTCAATATTTTTACCGAATTCCAGTTGACCGTGAAATTGCGCTAGGTACACATTATTATATACTTTCACAGCATGTTTCAGTCGAATTCACTACATTAACCATATAACTATATACATGCCGATATAGTTTGAACATTTGACTATGGCGCAGCGCCAACAAATGTTCATATCGTGTATTTAGGTACAAACATTGGTGACGATACGACCCTTTGAACGGTAAAACGTAGCTATTTTAAATTAGTTTATTCGATTTGTTATTAATTTTGTTTTTAATTGATTCTGACCGACATATCAATTAGTTAAAAAAAATATAAAATAATAATTTTAAAACAACCGTTATCCTTTATGTTTTTATTCGCTTGTTTCTACAACCAGTATTATAATAATTATTATTAGCGAGCTACTTCCACCAAATTTGCAAAGTTTAATCATTGTAATTATGTTAAAAATAATTCACCAGAAACACGCAAATGGATTTATTTCCCGTTATTTTAGGACGATTTAATAACCCCGCACCGTTCACAAAAGAAATGTTTCGATGTGGTGGCAACGGTTATTATTCATGTCTGTTTTAAACGTTTAAACAGAAGCCAAAAAATCAGAGTATACCTAAATATTACTTAAGTCGTTAGGCTACATCAAATATTATAGGTAATACAAAATTATTTGTAACAAATTACGATTATCGTTTACGACTAATGATAATGGTTTATTTAAAAAATTTAAATTCCCAAAATTATTGCAAAAAAAGTATAACGGTGTAATAAATACACAGCTGAGTGGTACCATATCAGCATTATAAAGAAAAATGTTAAATAACAAAATTTAATAAAGATAACAGAAATGTTTGAATATTTTGGGTTTTTTTATCATTACCTATTTATGAACAATCTATTATTATAAATGATACCCATTGTGTTAATCTTCTTACAATTTACTAAAAAATTAATTTAAGTGTTATAATGTTATCAAATATTTACAATATTATAATATCATATTTATTAAACGATGAAACTTAAATTTAAAGGTGCAAATTAAATTAAATTAAATTAACAATAGTATTATGTGTATAGTTAAAAAAAACATCTCAACCTTAATCAAAAACTATTTTTTAAATTAATTAATTAAAATCAATTTACTTGAACACAAAAAATAGAAATTTTAAATTTGTTGTTTATAATAATTGTAGAATGTACCTAGTATAAAATTAAAGTCACCAATCTAAGAAGTTGATATTGACAATTGAAATAATTTTTAAAAGGTACTAAATATTAGGTAGGTAATGAATGGAAAAATATAAAATGTCAACTATCTTACTAACTATTTATCATCTAATTTAAAAAATTTAAAAACAAAAAAGAACTTTAAGAACGGTAAAAATAATATTAAAAAATAAGTATGAAATATTAAGATATTATATCATATATTATTATATTATAACTTCCATTTGAATGAAAGATTTTATATCACAAAAGAATTGTTTAATTGTTCAATATATGTATATAAAAAAGAAATTGAAATGTAATACTTGGAAAGTTAAAACCACTCCATTATAAAAAAATGTATTATAATATTAAATAATATTGCAAGATATACTAGGATAGATTATAAATTATGATGGTTAAACATATACGATAAAACTAATGAATTAGTAGAGACTAGATAGATAGGCAGAAAACGGAAAAAAACAGTATTTGTTTTTATAATTATAACACTTTAAACAATTGAGAACCTTCAAGAATATATTATTGTAGGTACTTATTCTCTAGTAAGTATAGGTTTATTCCTACATTATGTATATATTACTATCTCGTATTGTATATTTTATGCGTATCGCGTGAAAAATACGTTTTGTACTTTTGTCGTTAATAATTATTATTTATTAAAGATTTTTCCATCATCCGTGATATCGGAACAGAAAATAATAAACAAACCAAAATTTAAACTGTTATTGCATTCAGATGATAATACAACTTACCAAAAGCACCCGCAGCATGTCGAGAGTAAATAAGCCATGTTTTCGTTTCGACGCAACTACAATAATAATAATAATAAATATCGTTCCATCAACAGAGAATTTCCGAAAGAGTACGAAAAGCAAAAATTAAAAAAAAAAATAAAAAAAAAAAAGGAACCGAACTCCCCGCGAAATATAACGATGGTTAATGTCGTCGAAGAAAACCACGATCGGATGAAGGCACGTGTCCATTCGCCGACATGACGGAGGTGATAAGGCCCGGCACGTGCAACGCCAAGACCAAAACTGAAACCGACCGCTCCACAAAATGTGTACACAGGCGGCCGCTCATCTTTTTTCGACTGTGTGCGTGTGCGTGTGTGTTTGGGTGTGTGTGTTTTGGTGTGTGTGTTTGGGTGTGTGTGTGTGTGTGCGTGTTTGGGTTTATCGTACAAGCACAATATGTATATAGGCAGTGTGTGTGTGTGCGGTGTGCCCGCGTTTGTACGTGTGCAAGTTTGTATGCGTTTCGGTCTCTCGGACACGACGAAAAAAACTGACTGCAATTTATAGGTAGGTACTTACATAATATGTCATTATATAATTTTAAATAGTTTATGACTATTTAGTCGAGAGCCGACGAGAGTACGCCTAATCGAGATTTAAATTTTTTGTACCCCGACGGATTCGATATAGGTGCGAAAAAAAAACAATATGAAACGACAGTTCACTGTAGGAGCACAACCGCGGTGTATAATATATAATATATATTGCCTGCAATAGGTATAGCAGTCAACCTAAGCACAGTTATTGTCGAAATTTTTACGATAGAAAACCAAAAACGTTGTATCAGACAAAGCACATACGCGTAATCATAGGTATTATTAGCCATAAAGGGTACCTACATATAATAATTTTACCTACAACCTACCAGCTACAGTGTATTGTAAAGTATTTGAGTAAAAATATTAAAATACGTTTTGAGAACTTATAATTACGTATTTTCAATACATATTTAAAAGTTTTTAATCTTCAAATATATTAGGAAAGTTATCCTATAAAAATTAAACCGAGTATAAAGTTAAAGTGATTTCAAAATATAAATTATTTTGAGAAACAAAGTTAAAATACAAACTTTTAAATAAATATTATTACTAAAGTAAAGTAAAGTAAAGTTAGCCTGAGCTGTATTGGTATTGGTAGTGCGGGCGATTGTATAAACACTCCCGGTTTTAATGACCTGTAAGCTCTCCTGATGGTAAATTCTTCCGAGTCTACTCCAGTACTAGCTACCTGGTTACCTGACGGTTACATGTAAACTCTCCCGGTTCTACTTAAGTTCTCTACCTGAAGGGTATATTATGTACATTTTCCCGAGTCAATAACTTTGTTTATACATTGTAATTTAATTTCTATAATAATACGAATTTAATACGAAATATACATACATTTGAATTCAAAAAAAAAAAAATTCGATTATTTAAATTATTATAGTAGGTAGATGCGTAATAAAATATAATATATAATACTTACGTAATAAAAAAATAATAATTTAAATAAATTTCAAATAAAATTAACATTTAAATTTAATTTGCATAATAATAGGTACATATATGAACAAACAGATTTCAAAAAAAACTTAAGGCGTCTATTTTTTGATCTGCATAGTACAAGGGCGCCCATCATTAAGGGGTGCAAGGGGTTGAAATTACAAACGTGACATGATAGAAATGTTTTTAATTATAAATAATAAACTATTTTTACTGATAATATAATACTACCTATATATGACCTATTACATAGGTACATCGTTTGTCTGTTATTTAATAAAAGCAATTTCGTTGGTTCTTACACAGAATATTTTGTGCAAGGTGGTTCTGAGTTTTATTTTTATGATATTATTGTCACATCCTAGGTTCTAATTGATGGGCGCTCGCCGCACTTGGTATAGTATATAATTTATTTTTCACTTATTTTTCACCCGTTGCCCACTTGTTTAGCTCGGTAGTTCCAAATTTTCAATTTTAAATAAGGTAGATGATAATAATAATATATATAAGGTAATATTATATAAGGTAGCCTCCTACCACCAATCACCATCGGGACAAATCCCTCAATTTTTGAAGATATTTTTCATTTCAGATAAATAAATAATGAATAATTAATAATAATAATAAAATCTAGCAATAGCAAAGCATTGCCAGGACAGCTATATCATAATATTAATATGTTTAATTCGTTTCTATGGTGATAGACAAAGCGTTAGAAATTAAAATACTGTTTTTAGCGGTTTTCATAATTTGTTGGTGGGTTTTCCGGTGACATTAAATAACCATTGAGAAAATCGAAAAATTACCTCTCTAAAGTAGGTACCATCTTGATCCAATTTTCTAAAAGTTAAGATACTATGTATGTTGAAATCGAAGCACTCCTTCTGATAGAAATTTTGTATACAAATAAAAAAAAAATAATAAACATTAAATACCATTATAAAACTATACTATAGCTTCCTCGCTACGCCCAGAATCTAAAAATTACAACAAAATAACTAAAACTCTTATTCTTGGTTATTTAATATGTAATTTCTTTCAAATTTGAACATAAAATAACTATAAATAAAAACTGCGTTTTAATATTATTTAGATTTTTTTATTACAAAAAAAACTACCTATACGTGGAAACTTGTAAATTTTCAATCCTATTAGCTATATAAAAGTTGAACATTTTATAAATTTTGAAGTGCAAATTAATTGTTATTCTTTAAATTTGATAAATGTTGTCGAAAATTGAACTTTAAGTGCTTATAAAAAAAAAAAAACTGTGCCTATGTATTTTTAATATTTTTCATCTGCTGTTTAAGCAATATTATCGTATTACATTTTGACGATTTTTCGCTAAACAAATAAAATTGTATTGATATTTATAGAAAAAAAAACTAAAAAATTGAAATTTGAAATTTATTGTCCGTAAACAAGTCAAAATACAGTCGAACTTGGTTATCTCGAACTTCTTTAATTCGAAATCGTCGATACCTCGATACCTCGATACCTCGAAAAATTGTGGCTATGTAATTTTAATATTTTTCAAATATCATTATAACAATATAATATTAAGATATTTGTATTAAAATGTCAAGCTTTTTTAGTTTTTACCCAACAAATAAAATTTTATTGACATTCGTAGGAAAAAAAAACTAAAAAAAAAATTGGTAACTGAAAATGTCCGTAAGCAATTCAAAACAAATCAAAATTATTTGAAAATGTTATCGTGTATTTAAATGCTAACATAAACAACCAGTAAAAATTATGTTTCTGAAACGCGGTCATTTGTTTTAGAAAATCGATTTTGCGTAAAAATTCCCGTTTTTCCTTAATTTTTCTTTTCTTTTTCCCTGCGCTTTCGAAAACTATAAGGAATTTTTTTCCCCCAAGTACTAATTGAATTCAACTTTCCGTCAAAAAGATACTGTTGAAGAAAATTTTTTAGTTAAAAATTAAAAAAAAACACACGTCATTGTAAAATCTGCTCCGCTCAGAATCGTTTTTCGTTTTCAATGATATTATATCATTGAATTCAAATTTAACACCATCCATAATTACAGTCACCCCCTTATAACCTACTGTACAGCGACTTCCACTTACTCGCTTTCTTCTTTTATTCATGTTGGCTAATATTACTATTCGTTAAGACATGTATCAATTTTCATCCATGCGTGCTAGATAGTAAACTTGATAAATATAAAAAAATAATAATAACGATATGGCTAATTGGAATCCCGGAAAAAATATATTTTTATTTATTAAAATATATTAATCGATTGTAAAAACTAAAAATATATCAAATATCAATACCTAGTATAGAAAACACTATGAAAATAAATTTTTGTATTTAGACAATAGTATGGTGTATTGAGCAGTTTGAGAGTACAGACACTTATTATCAATTTTGTAATGGAGAAATTAATCTGTGCCTGTATAAAAATAAATAAATGTTTGATATTTTAATTACTGAATTCAATAATTAAAATTCAAAAAGTAAAATATCACAAGTTTAAGAGCTAATTATTGGACATTGAAAATAAAATTTTGAAAATCGACTCATACATAACGTCATAACATAGGTACTTCGATTCAACTTCGAATATCATTAATTAATATTTCATTAACTTTTTTACTATATTAAAAATGTTCGTCAAATGATTTATGAAATATTTTTTATAGGAATGAAAATTAAGCTTTTATGTGAATGTACAGACAATTGTCAATTTGACTTATTAGCTTTTTTTGTAGGTTTGCAGTGTCGCCGGTGATTTAGGTAATAATAATTTGATATTTATATATTTTTTTTTGTGATAATCAATTAATAGGTGGGTAGGTATATTTAAAGTTTTTAAAAATTGTTCTTTTTTTCCGTGTATTTTTACTGATTATCTTTATAACTTTATCTTATTGTGGGGAGGGGCTTAGCCCGATAGCCATTTCACCAAATATTTATATTAGCATTTTCTGTACTTGGATTAATTTTTAAAATATTTTTACTATTTCTGATCTGTTTATAAATTTGAAATTTATTTTTATTTAGTTATTTTTCTATAAAAATTTCGTTTAAAAAGTTTTTTCTCGATCGAAAAGCTTGACAATTTAATACAAGAATATATATTTTACATTTGAACAAATAATATTACAATATTATATAGTTATTTTATTATAATTCAAAACTATTCGCTTCGCGTGGACTTGAAAATACCTAACGTACCTATTATCTATATCAATATTTTATTGTATTTTACTATACGCAATGACATTTTCAAAATATTCATATTAATTTCAAGCTATTTATACAGTGACTTTTCAGTCGATTCCGACCTAGGTAACCGTAGAATGGTGTGATCAGGTTTGTATCTTTGTGGTATACCCTAGTGGCGGATCCAGAGGGGCATTGTATTTTCCCTTTGTTTTACACGTATTAAGCCAATTTTTGTACTTTTGTCCCCCCCCCCAAATTAAGCCCTGGAATCTGGATCCACCACTGGTTATAACACAAAGACACAAACCTGATCGCACCATTCTACGGTATACCTAGGTCGGAATCGACTCAAAAGTCAATAATTAAATAATATTACAATAATACATGATACAGATAGCCAATAGGTAATAGTAAAAGAAAAAAAGCCCCCGGTTAGGTTATACTATAGGTACTATAATAATAAATAATTGGGACCCGGACATTTTGGCGTGGCCATTTCGGCGTGGCCGTATTGGCGTTGCCACTTCGGCGTAAACCATTCTGGCGTATGACTATTTTGGCGTAAGACTATTTTGGCGTTAGGTTTTGGCGTAATAAAATATATATATAATATAACTACAAAAGCAGACTGATGTGACTGTATATCTGTCGTTTGTGCGTGTATGTTGAGGGTAATCAGTTGTCATACAATTTAATATTTACTAATCAGTTGTAATCGATAATGGCTCAACTAAAGATCATTTGAGATCGAGGTATATTCACCTAATCAGTTGTAATCGACAATGGCTCAAGTAAAGAGCATTTGCGGTCGAGAAATATACACCCACGATGGATATATGTACACATTTGATGCATATAATTTTAATAAAACAAAACAATTTTGGAGATGCCGATACAAAAATGATTGTCCTTGTCGTATTCATACATCAACTGAAACGTCCAAGGTAAAAATATTTTTACTATTCAATAAATGTATGTATATATGTTTTAATTAATAGTTATTTAAATAATAATATGGAAAATATTATAGGTGTTAAAGATTCCAAATGATCATAACCATGATTCAGAGGCAGCTTTGATTGAAGCAAATGTGGCAATTACAAATATGAAACAACGAGCTAAAGACACTCTAGATAAATAGTCTTACGCCAAAATAACTATACGCCAAATTGGTTTACGCCAAAGTGGCCACGCCAAAATGGCTACGCCAAGATGTCCTAGATCGTAAATAATTTAATAAATGTGATTTCTTGGGCAAAAATTAATTCTAATTATTACCGTAATGACGCATTACTAATAGTAAATATTAATTTCTATAGGTACTTAACAGCAATATAAATAACATAGGTATAGGTAATATTATTATATAATATTATTTAAAACCACGATTTAGATATTTAACTAGGCACATCGTAAATGTTGTAAATAAAATAGGTACTTAGTATACCCGATAAAGTACATAAACTTTTTTTTTTTTTTATTTTCATAAATATAAATAAATTATGAATGTATATATTCAATCCACTCAATTACTTGAAACAATACAAAATTAAAAATAAATAAGTATAAAATAAAATATAGTTAATAATTAATTAAAAATGTCTAAAAATCCCGATATAAAAATAATCAATTTTGTAAAAAAACATTTTATTACTGATTCTTTTGTTTTTACCAAATACATATTTTTCAGCTTGTTCCTATTTTTTTTTTTTTTTTTTTATTAAAACTGCACCAGTTTGGATATTTAACAATTTAATAATTTGCTTTTGAATTTGACTCAAGTAGTTCAGTTGATCAAAAATTTACATCTATAATTTATTATATTTATGAAAATATTAAACAATAAGCAAAAATATAATTTAATTTCAAATGATAAAATAATATAAATAAATAGTAAACTATAAAAAAGAAATGGGGGAAAATGTCTGCATCAAAAATATATAGAGGGGGGGGGGAATGTTCTGCTATACCGAAAATAGTCTGGGGAAATGTCAGGGAGACAATGCCCGTGGTTCCTATTTACTAGTAACCAGTAAACAAATTTTATTGGTAGGAAAAAATACAAGTATACATTATACAATCGATAAACAGTATGTATTATATTACTTTAAAAATAGGTAGATTAGATATAGGTATATTAACTATATGTCATTACTATTATTTGTCCAAATAATATTTATTAGCATCACACAGTTTACCTGATTACGTACAAATTAAAATTACCAAGTTAATACATTTAAAATTTAAAATATTTAATTGATAATATATTACTAATAGACCTAACTACAAAAACTATTTTATACATAAGAATCTTATTATACTATAGTAAAGTACAATTAAAAACCAATCAAGTATCAGATAATATTATTAAACATTTAACATATAGTATACACTATACTTAATAATATTTTAACAAATACCATTTAAATATTTCTTTTCAAATGTTACTTGAAGATTCTTCAATTAGAAATATTTATTTTTTATACAAAAAATTATTTAATAACTAATAAGCAATGTACAATTTGTATGATAAAAAACTTTTATTTAACAAAATGGTTAGTAACTGTAGTAAAAATATGTCATATTATATTTATATTAAAAAACATAACTAATAAGCCAAATGGCAGTTCACAATTGTTCAAGATAAAAATCAAATTATTAATTACAATTATTTTTTAAAAAATACATAATATTATGCCTTCATTACAGGTAAGAAAATTACTATTCAGTTAACGTTTCCCAAGTTTTATCTGAAACTAACTTAATTTTATTCCATAAGCATACTGCAATTTCATTGTCTGTTTTTTCATCCGTATTAAACTCAAAGTAAGCTAATTTTTTTGTGGTTCGGTTAAACGTATCTGTTGACATAAGTTAAAAAATTATTGCATGATAATCTATATTTATTGTTAAAGTAAATACCATATTTAACATCAGTGACATAATATTTAAAAAAAAAAAATATTCATGCAAACGTAGTACAACTTTTAGACTGAAAATAGGAACATGACAAAAGATTAATCAACAGAATATACTAATTATATCTGTTTTAAATTTTAGAAACTACATGTTTGATATACACCTGTGTAGTAATTTTATAAAAACGAACTACATAAAATCATTTTATATTACATACTATACTTTGTTTCATATAAGAGTAATCAAGGATGACAACCTGCTTTTGTCCCACCGTCAATAAATCAGTTTTTGTCAACTTCTGTTTCCAACAATTGGCACAATCAATTGACAAAAAAATTACTTTACTGTGCTAAGCATGTCATGTGTTTAAGAAATATTAAAGTGATTCTCGTCACTCAATATTTCCAAGTTTGTTGGAACTATTCATGTTGTGTTTTACAATAGTGATAAAATAAACAAAATATTATATTTATGTAGGTAAGAAATATGCCTTTATTTCTGAAATACGAATAAATACATTTCCGAAATATTTAAAACAAGTGTCAATTTATTCCAAATTTTATGAAACATACTCAACTGTAGTCAACTTAATGATATTTAAACTACATACAAATCTGTTCTCTACTTGTCAAGTTACCAGTTATTACCATATATGAATATACAATAAAAGGATACTTACATCCTTTTTGTGCAGTTGCGTTTCCACCATTGGAATAATCAAAATATATCTTCAACATATTTTTATAAGTAATGAATGTTTTTCTAAAACAAAATAAAATTAATAAAAGTTTAGTAAGTTTTATATAATAGTGTAAACCATTTCTATAAAAATATTGTATGCCCTTTAATTACATGAAAGGATCAATGTTATGACTAGGGAATGGATTTGAATGTCATACTTCTATTTTTATAATTTGACATGTTTTACCGATCAGATAAATATGATGCCGTTGCCACTTATAATACGGTTTGAATAATTAATTTTTTGGAAACCATTTTCAGGCTTAAAAGAAGATAGGAGAAAATGAATAAGATGATATGAATAATTAATAATAAGAATTTATATAATAACTATTAATTAATAACAAAATAAATTATTTCAATGTTAAAAATAATTTTTAGAGCATTTTTAAAAAAAAAAAATTTGTTATGAGTGCATTAAAATCATATATTTTTTAAGGCAGTTGTTTTGGTTTTTAGAGCATTTAAATGTATTCCCTAGTTATGACCATTTCTTTTTACCATAGCTCAAATAATCTATAATAATGAGTAATTATATTGAATGTAATAACTAATAAGGTAATGCAAGAAACAATGTTCATGATTCTAATTTTATTATAGAAAAATTATTGACATTCACATTGTTTTGTAGAAATTATAAATCATATCACTATAAAATATATGGGAAACTAATGCTATATCACATAATTATTTAATAAAAATAAAAATAAACTTACTTAGTATGAGAGAAAATATCTAGATCAGCAGCACTTAACTTCATTTTATTATATTTTTTTAAGTCAAACTCTGTTGATTGCAGTATATTTTTCAGACCCTCTACTTTATTCTTTAAGTCATGCTAAAACAAAATATTTGTAATGTTGATGTAATTTTATATATTTATTTTCGAAAAAACAATATTGTACTATTAATTGTGTATCTACAAAAACAGGACCGGGTACACTCTATAAACCAGTTACTTAATATATTACTCAGTATCCTATACACGTTTTTGAATTCTGTAGGCGGTACACGAGACTAAATTATTGGATCATAAATATTAAATTCTAATAATTAATATTTATTTAAACTCTTGTAGTTTGCACAGGCAAAACGTACTTCACTTTTCTTGTTTTAGTGGACAAACTATACATAAACAATGATGTGTGCATGATATTTTATAATACAAAAACATTGTGAAATCAATAATTAGGTTCATAAATACTTCAAAATATACTAATTCATAACATATTGAGAGTTTACTTCACCTACATTTTGTATTGTAATCTTACGAACACATAACATAAAAGTAGTCCAAACTGTATCGGCAAGTACAATTTAAGTAAATTCTCTATCAAAATTATAAAAAAGAACATTTGCTAAGGATGCAATATTTAATTTGAATTTGAAATAAGAGAATGTGTACAAATTTGGATGAAAACCTTCTTCTGAACGCTCACACAGTCATGCCTAAAACTTATATATCATAGTATTACTTTGGCTAAGCTTAGAACATTACTAAAGTAGTCAGTTGAAAATTTCAAAAAATTATATGCCTACAGATACTTTTCAATTTCACAATGTTTCAAAGCATGAAATATGAACAATAAAAGCAATAGGTAGTTATAAACATAATAAAATCATATGAGTCTTATTTTTACTTTCATCTGCATTTGAAGAGCCAACTCAGACATGAGTTTAACACGTTCCCTTTCAATAATGTTCAACTGTTCATCGTAGTGATTTATTTCCTTGTTGGTCTCTTCTAGCCTGGTCTTTGCATCTAAACATGGAACACGTATAATACACACAATAAATATTATTGAAGATCTACAAAAGGATGAAATCAATTTCGTTTACCTTCATATTCTAAATTCGATTGCTCAGATAGTTTCAAGAGTTTAGCGAATTCGTCAGATGCATCTGTTGACGACTCGACATCAAGGTTCACACTACGTATGATTTGTGAAAACATATTAAAATAATTATTAGTAAACAAAAAAATAAACCTGGTCCGAAACCCGGTTCAAATATTTTTTTTAATATTAATCGTATACCCATTCATATAAATTCATAATTCGTATTTACTAATTTTACTATTCCGTAATCCGTATACCTTTGTAAAAAACGGTTAACCGTCGAGGAAATCACCAATGTTGCCAACTTTGCAATACACGGAATGTTAATAATTCTGTGATAGTGTCTTATCGCAATTATTTCGTAGATAATATAATATGATAGCATAGACATGATAGGTATATCGCAATGACGCAATATCGTATGTGTATTATGTTTTTGAAGATCTGCGGGTTCCGTCTTATATTGAACATTCTAAAATTGTGATTTGTGAAATGTGAATTCATCCCTCGGAGTCTCGTGTGTACCAGCTGGAACGGCGTTGAGAATAAGTCATAATGTTTTTGACAAATGTATTACTGAAAAAAGTAAAATCCAAGCACACTATGGTGCTAATGGAAAGCATGGTAAGCGGTCACAAGTACAACGTATTCAGAGAACGTTTAGCGGACAAACTAGAACTTGTGCATTTCGACCCTTGGATAGGCCAAATGTCCGTCTACAAGGAAAGGAGAAAGATAAGAAGTGCAAACGTTAAGAGGTTCACAGAGCCTACATAACAGTCGAGCGATTTCTTGTATTAATAATAATTTTATAAAATGTAGAATATTTGTAAGCGTTTATATTTTTCCAACTGTAAAATATATAACTTTAATTTTACTAAAAGCCTTTTGATTTGAGTTCCATGGTTAAAAAAGCCTTCATGTTGGGATCCTGTATTTTGTCCAACACCATTTGTGAAACTTGTTTACTATCACTGTTTGCTAGTATACTTCTGACCTTGTCTGCATACTCGATCCACACGCAATTGGCACACCCCGACATACAACATGTCGTCGGTTCTTCAGGTAGTTCTGGTGGTTGTTTTGAGCAGAATCTTTTAAGACATATTACACGGCTGCTATTCACTAACCACCGTTGAGATATAAGGAACATCTTTTAATTCTGGAAGCAAAAAACATATATCCATATAATTAAAGATATACCTACATTACTAAGCCACAGTTATGAGTGTAACATACAATTATTGTTTGAGGGCTTATTTGTATGACATGTATGAAATTGATACGTCTATTAAAAGCGTTAGAAAAATGTATTCATTAACCTCAGGGCATCTTATCAAATATTGGCCTCAACCACCAAAAAAAATGCGCTATGCAGCAATTTTATTTTATACAGGGTGATTCACCCATCGATTTAATATATAATATTATGTATAAGTCTATGTTTTCGCCGAGCACACTCGCACATCCACCTTCCCATCCTTTTATCCTTCAATAATGCAGTTTTATAAATTTTGATTTTTTAGCACCTACCAATACTTCAAGACCATATTTTTAGATATTTGATTTTTTATACTCTACCTATTGAGTGTTAATACAAACTTTTTTTTTCAAAGGGGGTCACTTTTTTACAGTAAATAGTTAAACAGATGATTTTTTTTCAAATAATAAGATGCACCTAAATCAAAGTTCAAACGACCTGCTTCTAAATTATTAAACTATTTACTGAAGTCTAGGCTCTAAGGATAATAATCCTTAATGTTTGGTTTTACATCTATTATAAAGCATACATAATATGTTTTAGTCTATAATAATTACATATTATAAAATGTTAATACATTATTATTTATAATCAGTGTTGGGCAGTAACGTAATGCGAGTTACAAATCACTGTAACTAATTTAACAGTAACATATTTTTGCAGTTAACGCTGTAGTAATTTCATTATATTTTATTTAAATTAACGTAGTTGTAACAAAATTACTTTTTAAAAGTAATTACTACGGAGTAACACGTGTTATCTTCCACGTTCTTAAAATAAATTATGAATGTAGAATGTATGACAAAAACCAGGGGCTAGAATATTTGAGAAAATTAAAAATCAATAAAATGTATTTACGATTCCAAATGTTTATGTATAATAAATATTGTCAAAGATCCCAGGAGTTAATACTTTTATATATTTTTATTCATGTATTACATTAAGTCATTAACAATGTATCTATTACTTATTATTCGTTATGAACTGATTTTGTAATTATTTTTAAAAAACATTACCTAATGTTATTTGTAACGGCCTTCATTTTGAATGAAAAGGTGAAGTAATGTGATAAAAAGACTGTCGGGTAACTGGAATGTAATTTAATGTAACGTAATTTTATTACTTTTCAAAAGTAATTTACCCAACACTGTTTGTCATTTATTACTATATTCATGTTTAAAACATCATAGTTCATAGACCCTAAACCATAAAATACAATTTAACCTAATATCATAGACCAGGATCCTTAGTAGGTACATACATTTTAATAATCCTGAAACTTTTGTATAATGAGAATCACCTACTTTACAATTTCCAATAGAGGTAGTTCAAGTTTATGAAATAAAGAAAGTATGTTCACCACAGTATGCACTACTTAAACGGCAAAAGAAATTTAAAAATTTAAAAATATGGTCTTTAAGTATGCATACAAATTCCAAAAATCAGGTTTTAATGAAGTTTATTATTAAAGAAAAATTAGTAGTGAAATGGAGTTTAATAATGTATTTGATAATTCCTATATACTCGTAACACTATTCATAATTTTAATATATCAAACACCAATGCAACAAAAAAATGTTTATAATTGTTTGTGTACACATATATTTATATCGATATTAAATTGTAAATTATAATATGTTTTAAATATTATGCCATACATATACTTTATTCAGAATGAGACGACACCAAGCAGCCACGGTCAAAACCGGTTTTGCTACGTAAGTCTGGTGTGCTCTTATTCAGAATAGACTATAATATTTCAAAGAACATAAAATATTGTCTTCGTTATACGTAAATATTATTTATTTATTCATTATACTGAGCAAATATATTTGATAAATAATAATAAACATGTTTTCATAATATACACAATATATATAAGCAAAAAAAAACCATTTTATTTTGATATTGTATTATTATACATCCAAAACTAATAAATAATAACTATGAAAAAAAAAACAAATGGCAAACTATTTGTACCTACTAAAATATTAAAAAATAAAACAATTTATCAGATATCAGGATAATATTTTTTATTAAAAAATACAACCTTAAGACTCATTTAAGAAGTAACCTTGGCCATGGTAACAGTCAGTCAATATTCCAAGTTCATATCATACTTCTTAATTGTTATTTATGATCTATTAAATCATAACAATTATTAAAAATTGTTAAACCGTAATTAGTTTTACATTTTCATGTTATCGTATTATCTACAATCAGACTAGTGACTTTTTTATAAAATGTTTACTTGTTCGAATGTCAATCAAATAAAAATTATTTTTTTAATAAAATTGATTAAAATAATACAAGTTCTAACAATGATAAAAATAGAAATAATAATATTATCACATAACAAATTCATATAACATAATACATGTAATATTATTAATTATTATACTCATTAGTTGACAAAACAACAAAAAAAGTAACAAAGTACCTATTTGCTAATTAATTATTATATAATGGTTAATTCTGATTTATTGTATTTTTGTATTCTAATATAATCATCTAAATTGATATTTGGGTACATGGAAAAAGATACTGTATACAATATTTGGTAAACAATTTTTAATAATATATTCTACAAAATAATAATTGCTATTTACATTTACATAATAACAGCATAATATAGTATATATTTTATTAAGGCAAGTCACATGTTCTATTAAAATTCATCAAGATATTATTCTTTTTACATACAATTAATTATATTAGTGTACAAAAAATATAGTATAATATGTAACAATAAATACTGTTTCATCATAGATTAAATTGAAAATATCAATGCAAACACATTTATCATTGTTAAAATACATCTATCTGTTTTGACATGGTATAGTGTATACTTTATAAACAGTTACAATTTATTACAGTTTTATTTAAATAAGGTTATAGGTATACAGATAGATGTCAAGACTAATAACATTCTAGAAAATGTTTATCGTAAAATATGTTATGTACAAAGACAACACAATTTAGTAGGTCATATCCATTCATTAAAATAAAATACATGGGTAAAAAATAAATTAGTTCCCTATTAAAAAGGAAAAAAAATGCTTAAAAAAAATCACAGTAAGCTTTAGACAACGCTGAAAGCTTTGAGGTAATTTCATGTACTTCTGTACTATTTTTATTGTAATATTGTATGTCGGTATTTTTCAAATCACCTAAATTCATAGATCTGAGTACTGTGTTCTGGGACATGGGTCAAGCATAATGTTTGATACCTACGATTTAAATATTTATTAATCACAATAAAAATAAAATAATAAACAAAACAATGTCTCACCATTCAGAACTCCTGTGATAGTAATACCCTTCAATGGAAGAAGTTGATTTCTGAAAACATATGTAATAGAAACCAGCAAATGACGCACCACTGATGTCGCGTATTGTGTGATCGGGTACTAGAAAATGCTCCTTCCACCGCATGAATACATGATCGGCGTTTTTTAGTTTGTCATAGTCAAATGCATCCGAATTGAACGTCTTGGCGTACTGACAAAATGCGGCAAATTTATTCTGTAAAATAAAAGAATTATAACTATGTAAGTATAACAATATAATAGGCAGCAATGATTGGTACGAACCCAATGTTTCTTGTCGACTTCTTCGTCAGCGTCCCACTTTCTCGTCAAAAACGGACACTTTTTGTTAATAATTTCTCCGTCGAAATAAGTAGTCAAATTGGGAAACTCTTCAGTGAGACCTTTAATTTTTAGATAACCGCACAGATAACCGTTTTGCTCGTCGACATACTAGAAAATGCAACGCCGTGCGTATTGCGTTAACATCGATGACATTAATTGCACAAAAGGGAGTGCTATTTTACACATTGGGAGGGTACATCAAACGTCCGAGGTCGTGAACATAAGTGATAAATGTCTACATACCTGCAGTACGACTTCCACCTCGTAGCTGTTGCCTTTGGATCTCTGGAACCCTTGAAATTTCGATCCGCTGTACAGTATAGACCCGGTGACCCCTAGTTGTTTCGAGTTGGCCGGAGGTCTGGGCGTTATGTCCACTTTGACGGGCATACCTAGCGCCGAGGGGGGGTCCTGCACACACGAGTCGGACAGTAAGACGTTGTTAAGGTTTGGCTGACCGTCGGGGCTTTGGCGGTGTTCGGTCGCTGTTTGTTTTCAATTTTTATCGTTGTCGCTATCGTTGTTTTTATCGTTATTATTGTTATTATCGTTTTACGCGCGGTATCGTGTGGGCAAAATATTCGAAAATCCTTGTGCCGCGGCGTCGGCGGCGGTGATCTGGGGGCGATCGCGCGCGCGCGCGTCAAGACGGCCGCACGGAGGTGGGGCCCGGTGGCGGGAGAGCGCGGAAATTAAAAGTCGTGTGGGAAAACGACAAGGACGTTTGGCCCGATAACAGAGCATCGTAATCGCTAAACGGTAGCGAGTTTTGACTGGCGATCGTTCGTGGGTATTGTAATATATCCAATGTTATGAGTTATGACAATAATAACGAATAATAATAAGGTCATTCGGACAATCCGTACGACGACGAACGCGACGATATTAATAATAATAATAATAATAATAATAAAAATTAGATATTAATGTCGTACGCACCTAATGTCGGTGATTGTTACGGACGAATGACGATCACGACACCACCGCGGGCACGTCGAGACGACGGACAGCTCATAAAAGTGACATAAATAATAAATACCTATATTATATTATTGTTGTATAATATTGTTTAACAGCGTATCCGCCGAGCAAACCGGGTACAAAGCTGAAAGCGCAACAAGAGGTAACAAACTTTGTGGATTGTTTTTAATTTTTATTTTCCTTGAGCGTAAACTACTATTGCCGGCGGCGAGTCAACTACGGTCCACAACTTCCAAACGCTATTACGCCGTCACCGGTGTATTAGTGATATTATTATTTTACACCCGTGATGAACATTTATTGAGAAAATTATTTCGTTAATGTTGATGATTACTGATAAGACCTAGAAAGCTTTAATCCCAAGGCTTTCTAATATTTTACCTCTGTTTTAGACCTATCTTATTCGACCAGCCCTGCCCATACTACCTACAATCTAATATTTATTAAGAGTTCGATTTAAATTCACAGGGCCGGTGTATAAGCATATAAGCCTGGCCTTATATTTATAGCATGTGGTGCAAGTTCGATATTTATGCACCCCCCCCCTACATTTTTTTCCAAAATCTCGATTCCTTTCAAAATAAATGTTGTATAAAAAAAAGGTGGGCATGTGGGTACCTACTGTTCTGCTTTTCAGTTGTAGGTGTCAAATACTCGAGTGAGCTTTTTGGCCCTAAGAACCGCAGTTGTTATCGATGTTTATAAAGGAAAAAAAGAGTTCAAAGAGAGAAAAAATATTTTTAAAATTAAACCATGACGTATAGAAAATATTTTAATATAAAAATTTGGTAGAAATTTCATAAAGCTGTCATATAAACATATAAATATAATTATGTTAATGTAATATGTATAATAAAATATGACATAAAGTATTTTTTAAAAGAATTTTTAAATTTGTCAAATTATTACTACCTATCGGATATTTTCAATTATTTTTTCTAGTACCAAATTATAAGAAACTAAAGTCAAAAAGTCTGGTAATTGATTTTTGATCATATAAGTTTAATATATTTTTCGATTTCGTTTATTTTTTTCTGGTATTATGACATAGTTACCTAGTTGAACGCCTTGTGTCAGTATTCTGCATTAAAATATAAATATTTATTTGTAATTATGTTAAAATATCAATATAAACACAATGCATACACTAATTATATATTAATTAGATATGGTGACGAAAATGGTTTGTTAAACTTTGTGTGGAAGGACTCACATGCATGTGTAGTCCTTTTTATCATTTTAGTAGGTGATTTATGTTTCTTATTCTAGTCCTTTGACTAGAAATCGTATACGAAGCCCAAATATGAAAATATATGAGGCGGAAAAAGTGCCTCGTTAGAAATACAATTATCTAAAGTCACTAATTTTGAACAATTATTTTTAGGGATAGTACACATAGTAGAAATAAAATCATCTGTATAATAGATTCTTTAATTCCTTAAATTAGATTTAAAAACTTTAACCAAATATATTATGACTTACGAAGCAATTTTTCAGTTTCAGTTTTAGATATGTAATCATATTAGAAAGTCCCTAATTCTGTATTTTGTGATACCATGATTACAATAAATGGAATCTAGGTACAACCTATAACTTTACACAGTGTTGGGGTAGTAACGTAACGCAAATTACAAATTACTGTAACCAAATTACTTTAGCAGTAATTTCATTATATTTTATTTAAATTAACGCAATTGTAACGAAATCACTTTTTAAAAGTAGTTTCTATAGAGTAAGGTGTTATTTTGAATTTTCCACGTTATTAAAATAATTAAAGTTATGAATGTAGAATGTATGACAAAAACTAAGGGCTAGGATATTTGAGAAAAATTAAAAATCAATACAATTTATTTATGATTCTGAAAATATTTATAATAAGTAATAATCAACAATATTATTTAAGTTCCCGGGAATTAATACTTATACTTTTTCATGTATAATATTAAGACATTAACAATATATCTACTACCTAGGTACTGATTATTCGTTACAGACTGATTTTGTAATTAATTTTTTTAAAAAGTAACGTTATTTGTATTGCCCTATTTTTTAATGTTAAAGTAAAGTAGCGTGATAAAAATAATGACGAGTAACGTGAATGTAATTTAAATAAAAATATTCAATGCAACAAGTAAAGTAATTTTATAACTTTTTAAAAGTAATTTACCCAACACTGACTTTACATAAAGGAAATTTTTCATAGACAGCATTATTTCATGGATCGCTTGTTCAAAATCCACTATACAAATAAATTTGGCAAATTGGTATACATATTAAACCTTGAATAAATTCATTGCACATATTTTCATAAATTATTTCAAACCATTTTTATACACATCTACAGTTTTATTTGGAAGCAAAGCAAAGATTAATATTTAATGATACATATATAATAATTATTGTGAACTGTATGCAATGTAAACATTTGATAAAAAAAAATTTTGTGCAATGTGAAAACAAGCCATCCACAAAAATAATTGCTTTTTCACATAATTATATATTTTAAATTTTTAGATTCTGAGCTGAGTGATGAGCATTGTATTTACAATGATGTGTGCTTTTTTTTCTATCTGTCATCAACATTTGTGATACTAAAAACAGTGGCGTATTTATGGGGGGGGGGGTCCATGGGGTCTGGACCTCCCCCCATTGGCTCCATAAATACGTATCTAAAGTTTAATATATTTAATATATTTTTATATTCTGTGCAAATATAAGTTGGAATACAAATGTTATATTTTACGTAATCAGGAAAAAAAATGTTATCATAATTATTATGCTAGGTTGACACGTCGTCTTGTCGTCTAAGTTGAAAATCGAAAAGAGTATATTATCTTCAGCTGTTATCAGTTTACCAGGCCACTTGGGGGAACAACTACAGAGAAGTTAAAATTGACCTCTTCTGTTTTGTAGAAAAACCTGCCGCGATTATTGATGGTTGATCTATTTACAGAATATGATAATATAAGAGTCAAAATAATCGTAATTAATGATTACTTTTGTTATTAGTTTTGGTACTGAACAGTAAACGACCCTTTTTACTCTATTTTGCGTTTTGTATGTTAATTTTGTGTTATGTTAAAATGTCTAAAATAACAACATTTTCCACGAAAACAGTGTCTACTACCGCTACTGTGTCATCATGTACGCCTGGTACTTGGTAGTAGTGAGACTGTATTTTTTACTTTATTCGTATGTGGTTTGTATTAATGATGGAAATAATGTTGGCTTATGTAATGTGCTTGGCCTGATCAACATTTTTGCTGTGCTGCTATAATGAAAAATGAACACTCACAAATTACATTAATTGACATATATATAAGTATGGATAACTTAATTACTATGCCTAATGACATTTGTTTATTTATCAATCATTCCCTAAGTGACGAAGAGAAAATTCTGGTAAGAATAAATCATATTTCATTCTGACTTTCTTTTAGAATAATATAACCTAACCTAACCTATTATTAATCTACAAATTGTTTATGCTTTAAATAGATTTCATTTGACTTACTTATTAAATTAATATTATGGGTAGGCAAATATAATATTATGTTATTCATTTTTAGGTTTTAAAATAAATAATTAACAAAATGGATATATGTTAATTCATTGTAATAAATTGAATTTCTATACAAAAATATAAAATATGGTAAATTTATTTAATAAAGAGTAGGTAATTGGGGGGGGGGGGCAAAGCCCCCCACGGATCTGTATTATGAAAATTGTCTGGACCCTGACAAATTCCAAAATACGCCACTGATTAAAAATGCTCCGATTTTCGATATCGGCATCTTTTCTGAGAGAAAAGTGAATCTAATTGGTACTTTTGAAAGGTTAAAATTGAAAATTAACAGTATTTTTCAGGTAGGAAAACAAAAAAGTGGTAATTTTTTACGCAAAACTTATTTTTGAAAAAATCAATTTTTTTTTTTTGGTTTAACTCAAAAACTAATAACCGGCGTAGACACTTGAACCAAATATTTATACTACCATTTTCCATTTATTGTAACATTTTCGAAATATTTTTTACTGAGCTAATTGAGATATTTTTAAAGTTTATACATTTTTTTTTTTTGAACTATTAAATATGATTATTTATACAAGTAGAGTATAATAAGTATATGCTAGGATGACACAACGTCTCCGCTCGGAATGGTTTTTCGTACGTAATGAGTTTTCATTGAATTCAAATTTTACACTTCCATTACAACGACATGCTCAAAAAATACTGAACACCATAATGGTAAAACCACTTTTTTTTGGTTGAAAATATTATAATGTTTTAAGTAAAATTTTTATCCAGTAACAAACCTTTATCGATATTTGTTTGATTTGTCATTTGTTAATTGTTATCATGTGTAAAATTAAGAGATTTTGGTTAAATCGGATACTGTTTTCCATGTTCATCATTCATGATATATATTTTTTCGCGTTTGTTTTATGTCGTTAATCATTATACTCATTACTATTAAATAGCTTTGTCAATTCTGCAGAAGCCTTGACAATTTCTTCTCTAATAATTTTTAAAGTTTATAAATACCTTTGTCTTCTTCTTTTCTCTTTGCTGAATTTAAATTCATTTTCCCAAGTAAATTACGTGGTTCTTTGTGTTTATATACTTATATAGTTATAATGTTATATATATATTTATTAACTCACAACGAAAAATAACTGTAGAACTTTCATTTTGGTGCAATTTTGAAAGACAATCACGATGGGTACAACGCCATTCAACACCCTCATTAATATGTTTGTTTTTATAAAATATATAAGATTTTGGTACACGGGCCTTGTTTACTTTTTTAAATTCAATAGCATACGACATCTTATTTACACAGCGACGGAAATACGTGTACCTACTAGACACTAGTAGTATTACTTTTGCATTGGTCTAAACTTTATAAAATAAAATATAAGTACTGTAAAATTCTTATAGAATGGTCATATTAATTTTAATCTAAACGTTTAATGATATCAGAGTATGGTATCTGGTTTATTGTAGACTGTATCTCCAGAAAAACCACACATTGACCATTTTTCGAACACATCTCTTTTAGACAGGGCACTTATATATAATACGTATCATAACTCACTTTCTTAAAATGTGTACAAAAATGATTTCATTGAATAATAAATAATGGTAAATCTTATATAAAATTAAAAATTATAAAAAAAATATTAATTAGCATGCCAATGATTACATTTTAAAGCGGTAAGTGAAGTTAATGTTTTACAAAGTTTAAATTAACTTTATTTTTGAAGGAAAACTTCTATCTTGAGGTGAGGGTGGAAAAAAATCGTAACGTAAAATGAAACGACACGTTTGTTTATTTATCTATGTATGTCCATACTCCATAAAGTGTCTATCGTAAATTCAATATTTTTTTTATTGTATTGATTTTTCTCATTTGCTCTTCCTAATTCACTTATAATTACACGGGCCCAATTACTTATGAAAGAAGTTTTACTTCCCACACTCTCTAAGTTTTTTTTTGTATATTTTTGTTGAAAACTATTTTTGAACAAGAGTGCAATTTGACCATTTAATTTAGGTAAAAATTGCAATTCGACTATCCCGATGATAACACTGTTAACCAACTAGGAATACACATGTGTATTTTATCATTTTATTAATTTTATACATGTACCTTGTTTGCTTTAGTTTGAATTAGAATTACGACAGTGCACGCGTAACGTCCGTAACCGGCTTAACCATAAGTATTTAAAATTGTTTTGATTTTGTTTTAAAATTTATTTTTAGATTTTAAAAGAATTTCTGCTTTCCAAAAATGTCTTTAAATATATTATCTATGTTGGTGCGTAAATCAAAAAGTTCATTAAAAGCTTTTCGAAAGTGTCTATAATACTTGGTTGAAAAATATCATAAAAAAATATATGTTGACATCCTTTGTGGTTTTCTTGCCAATTGAAGTAAATTTGAACAAATCAGTAAACAACCTATACTAGTACCAATTTTTTTATATTATTTTTAAATACCTACCTACATTTCTTGGCATATAGCTGAACTTTAAGTAAAAATGTACATCAGATTTCCCACACAATTTATTATATTACAGTTATATGGTCAACACTAGTCACTACAGTAGCGTATCTAGGATTTTTTCAAGGGGGGATATACAATTTTTAATAGACGTTCAGTATATACTTATTATATTTATATTATTATATACATGTTGTATTGTGTACAAAATTTGGTCTCCGGTGAGAGGGGGATATGACCCCCCTATTATTTATTAATGTAACTGCACCTTTAGGTAGGTGCAAGTTCAACAAATGTTCGAGTAATTTCTAGGGGTTTCCCATTCACCCCGGTATGGCCATGACATATAGGTATGCGTAGGTATATTTTTTTCCATAAGATTTCAAGATGTAATATTACTATTAATCAATTTATAATTTAACAATATTAATTTTTTTTCTTTAAAGTAATATACATAACAAGGACATTTTTTATTAAATATTAATTTGTCATATACCTAGTCGCCTAGACTGGAAATAAATCGTCCATACTAAATGTCTCAAATACTGGTTTGAGAATACCCATGACTATTGTAAAAACAGTGTCTTCAAGCAACGGCCTTATCTCCTTCATTAGATCCCTCCAATTATCGTTTATAAACCGGTTTGTTTGATCACCTAAAACACAAATTTAACGAAAAAATTAACTAGAATACTAATTTTCTAAGTGGATTATGGCTAAAAATTCTTACCTAATTGTTTGTTACCGTTGAACAAATTACTGAAATGTAATTTTACTGCACCTAGTTCCAAAGTTATTTTTTTTGGTTTAATCTCAATAAAGTTTTTGTTATTCTTTTTTTTAACAAGTTTTAGATCAAATTTAATCTTTGCTTCAGCATTAGCTAAAACATAAAAATAATTATACATTTAAAATTAATAATTAATAATGACAAGTGAATAATTTTATAGTTGAACAGCAGTATACCTTTAATTTTTAAATGCAGGTACCTAATTAAGTCTTAAGTGTACATAGATAATATATTAAAAATTATTTTGTATAAAATGCAAATATTAATTATTATTTATTATGTATTACATACAGTAAGTTGTGGATTATTTTCTCCTAAAAGTAAGTAGTGTGTACGTATATTATACATGTATTCATCTGCAAATTTTGTTGCTGACACCTTGGGCTATTTACATTCTGACAGTATATCTGTATGGATTATTTGTAGGTATTATTATGTTCGTTTTATCAATTAATGAGAGACAGTTTAAACCGAGCAATTGCCCTTGGGCAAGTTTGTAAAAATTGCAATGCGTTTGGCTAATGATTTAAAAATATTTTAATGGCTTTAGATAATATTTTTTCAATGCATTTTCTCCTCACATATATTAACAACTGTCCGTGAATTCCTCAGACCGATGAGTTTTAGGTTAGATAATTAGATTCGTAAAAATGTTGCCAATAATAATATTTATATTTATTCCCAATCACGTGAGATATATAGAATCGCGGAAAAAAGTCCCGGAAAAAAAATTCCGATAAAAAAGACTCCACTAGGCACTAGGTCTAAGTAGGAAAAAGTAAATTAACTAAAAAGTCTACAATAATAAATACATATAGTATTATAGTACCTATATAATTCAATAAGTTAATCGTTCCAGTAAATAAGGGCAATCTATAGATTATTATTTAATAGTTTTAATAAAAATGAATAATGAAGGATACTTCTCCTTGTATTTAGCGATTTTATATTAAAATATGATAATATTCCATTATAATCTGGATGTCGTGGACGTTCGACTTTAAATTTAAATGCTAAAAAACGAAGAAAACGATTCTGAACGGCTTCGAGATTATGAGTTACCCCTATGTTATTTGAAGACCAATAAGGGATGCATAATTTATTCTAATTAAGATTTGACAAACGCAAAATAAATAATACTTTTAAAGGCATTTAAATTATTAAAATTTGTACAAGTTCGTGTAATGAAACCAAGATTATGATCAAATTTAAGATGAAAAGATATGGGTTACCATAGTAAACATGTTAGATAACAAATATATCTGTACCAGCATTTTATACATTACACACTAAAATACAAAATACAACTGTAGAAATGTACCGAAATACTCATTCTTGGTAATTCTGTACATTTTTCACTAAACTTTTTTACCGGGACTTTTTTCCGACGTACCTAACGTGTATAACGGATTTCACTTTTCTAATTGTCAAAATGTCCAACACAACTGATATTTAAGATTTTAAGCGGAGCGATCAATAAATTGATTTTAAAATTATCTTTTTATTTGTGTGTCTGGAAACAACACTTTCTATAATAGAAAAAATGCTTCGATTTTCAACTTGAATATTTTTGTCGGTGGAAAAGTGAATATTAATAAGTACCTACCTACTTAAGGGAATCGCAAGTAAAAAATTCTTATTACCTAATTTTTTGAATAGGTAATTGTGAAAAATCAAAACAAAACTAGCAACCACAGGAATAATTTTAACGTAACACCAGTTTTCGAAAAAATCGTATTTTCCTGGCAAAAAAACCTATATTTTCATTCCAAATTCGGATTAGTGACTAGTTAATCCATCTAATTAAGTGATATGGATTATGAAAATAATTTTGGATATTCACTTAAATATCAAAATTTGACTTTATTTATGTAAAAACGTCATATACATTTTTATACATTCCAAAACTACTATCTGTTCTTTTTAATTTACAGATAAATAGGTAAATGAAAAAAGCTATTCATAGGATCTGACATGTAAACATATTGAGACGTCAAATCAATATAAAAATTCATAAAATGTTTTATTTTAATTCCTAAGACTTGGAAATGTAATTGTACAAGATTACTCATAAGTTGATGTAACTGAAATTGTAATAAAAGGTTAGATATTGTCAAGCCACATACACATCATCATAATATATTATAGTGGGCATTGTCTGCATATACAGGAGGCAATTATCCCTAAAATTCAACGGGTGGAAATTTACTTAGATTCCCTCCTTTCCCCCCACGACACATAACACACGTCCACGTAATGCCCATGTATTGTGTGCCCATTAATTAGTTACTTACGATAATTTAAAGTGGTATAATTATTTTGGTTGTTGCAATATTACATTACACCAAGTGGTAATTATAAACTATAGGTAAATATAATCAATTTTATTTTATGACTTTTACACCAGCGAAATATTTTTCCTTAAGTGTTAAGTACCTACCTAATAACAATTGAATCACTTTTGAAAGACCAGTTTTAATTTGGTTTTAAGTACACAATTTCAAGAAAAACTTGTTATTACATTTTCAAGTTTTCTGACCGAGTGAACATTTATTTATCCACAGTAATTTAAAAAAAAACTAATAAAATTCACAAATTTCTTAAGACTATAAAATATTAAGGGAGATTAATATTTCAGAGATAAAAGAGGCGTACATAATGAATAAAATCCAAAATAGTATAGTTATACAACTTAAATTATTTTGGTTTATGCTGTGAATAATGAATAATCTCTAAATAAATTCTAATATAGTTTACTTTCAATAACTTACTAACATTTCCAACGAATTTGCCATTCCCTTTAATAGGCAGTATCAATATTTTTCCGTTGACTTCGTACCTGGATTCGATTCTGAACGAAGGCAAATTTAAGTCGATCTCCAATGATTGGTTTTTGAAATTAGCTCTGTAGAAAAATCATATTTTTGTATACAAATAATATTTTTTTTAACATAAAATGTTTAAAAATTTATAATTCCATATAGGTACATTTTGTCTTCATAATATGAAGTATTGTAATTAACACTATATAGTATATCCACTTTCTATCAATTTGAGTTTGAGTAAGCAAATTGAGATTAGTGTGTGCAGCGAAAGTTCTTAAGTTTTGCTACTTTGTAGGTACATACTAAAATTTAAACCTTGTACCACACGATTACACTTCAGTAGGTACTTTAGTCTCTTGACTTGTCCTCTCTAGCTGACAGAAAGGTTAAGGCTAATGTAAAATTTCGTCATAAGCTACCATCTATAAATGGTTATACTTTTCATTAATTGTCTTAACTTCAAAATTCCATAATTTTTCTTTCGGCTAACTATAACCTCTTTTGATCACTATATGCACCACTAACTGTGCTATGAAAAAACCACTTGTTAGAATGATGTGAATTGATAACAAGAACCCATATAATATTAGATGAAATCATGAATTATATTATAATCAAGCTGAATTTGGGCCCCATACGAACCTGTTTATGTAATCATTATAATTATCAATGTATTTTTCTTATTCTTCCTAATTTTGTAATTAATATATTACCTATAGGTTATAGCGTCAATTTTATTAATTGTATAAATGTACAAACAAGTTACTTTAATGTATAACCTATTATAACTTTTGGCTTCATAAATATCACGTTTTGTTCAAGTCACATAAATACAGTCTACAATGTGGTCTAATAGTCTACATGCCTTGTATTTTATACATACAATATACAACTATAACAGAATGCCTCGGCCCTCAGTACTGATATAAATAAGTAAATAGTACTTACCTATAAATTCTTCTTATATTTACACAATAATACGACATATCTTATAGTATCTATTATAAATTATAATGTACCCTGGATGTTCAGGTTTCTAATATTTTTATTTAATAACTAAATCATTAATTAAACCATTGTATTAATCATTCACATAATCACTCGTAGCCAAACGGTGGTTAATGGTCATACCATAAATTATTTTTATAATGATCAATAAGTGCATGTTCAAAAGCATCCACATCTCTCCTCCATGACAAAATTGTTTGACCACCACTGTGGCACTGTACATAGTGATTCCATTAATATATATTATAATAAAATGATGGCGTATGGCTTATGAGTTCTAAAACATTTAAGTTATAGCAAACGAGAAATTATTTCAAATTATTTTATTAGAGCTATTAAGTATATATAGTCTCCCTGAGGCCTGAAAGCCTGATATTAGCGTATATGCATTGTGTATGATGTTAATTTTTTTCAACTGAATATATAGTGATGCGTATTATAGTACCATACATCCACACGTTAATAAATCAATAAAGGTATTTAAAAATTTAAACTATTAAATTTATTATTAAAATACTTACTTGATTGTCTGCATTTGAAAATTTTTTGCTCCATAACCTTTCAAATCTGTAAACAATGCAACGAAATTAACTGAGCCGGCTGAATCTTGTTTCAAAGTCACTGATGGTACCATCACTGGGTCTAAAGGTAGTATGTGCATTTCAGGTATTCCTTTACTGATATAGGGCCGAATGTTTTCTAATAAATTCATTAAACACTCATTAATATTCGGGTCATCTCGCTTGCATGGTTTGATGTATGAAGCTGAAAAAGAAATTTGAGGTTGATTTTTAATTCCAAAATCAGTAGTTACCAATAACTTTTAAATTTTAAATATACATACGTAATGATCGACCACTAATTTCAGTAATCACGGTTATACACATAACAAATCCTATTAATTTAACTGTCATATTGAACTTAAATAAAGAGCTAGATAAAATCCAATCTCTTTCTATCAATGACTTATTAATTTGTGGGGTGTTCGCCAAACAGTAACCGGGTATATATATAATCAGGCGCTGGAAATAACCTTGTGTCAGGCCATACATTTGGTATATTCCTCTTGAGTATTGTTAGGTAAATGAGTGAACCCAATATAGAACTCACAATGTGACTAGAATTTACAAGATATAGGTAACAATCGTAATTTATATAATAGCAATACCTGCGGCCATCGTCAAGGTCAAGTCAAAATCGTACGTGAATAAACACATTATGGGTGACTAAAAGGTACTTATAGGTCATTATCTATTCGACGCCCTAGGAGTTATAATAAAAATACGATAGCTAAAACCAACTGTCTGAAAAAATACGAAAACAATTTCTAACATTTTCTTCAAATCGGTCAAGTAATTATTGAATAAGTTATACGATATATATGCTACAAAAACGTATACATTCATTTTAGTATAAACGTCTCTTTTATTTTTGAAGCCAATATCAATTGTCAAACTACCTAGTATATACAAAAAATAATATTCGATACAAAACGAAATTCCTATGTGATCCACCATCCATCATGTATAGGTTGAAAAACTTAACTATATAAACATTATAAACACTCTCCGAGTCTCAAAGAATGTGTCCGAAATTTGGTGTTCCAATTATGGATAAGTGAGTAGACACTAATAAACGTACATAATATGTTTTAATGCAATTATTGTAAAAGGTATTTTATTTTCTAAAAAGAGTCAACAATTATATTTTATGGTAGATAATTACAAATCACTAAAAATGATTAGCTTTATCAATATAATGTATTTTTAATACATAAAGTTTCCATATTATAATTGAATAAGTCAAATTAGTAGTTACTACTTACTACATTTTCAAAACTTATAGCTAGAAAAAAGTAAAAAACCATTTGTAAAGGTTTTATAACTTATAAATCATTATTATTATTAGGGCCAGGGTTTTTTCCTTTATTCCAAATACATTGCAGGTAGTCCGAATTGAATAGAACAAATTTTATTTTGCATATTTCAAGCAAAATGCATATACGTTATTGCATATTTAGACTTTAGAGTATGGTTATTATAATAATAAGGGGTTATCAAAATATAAAATTGTTTTGGGGGGAATATAGAAATACATATAATAATATACTGGCGGATGATGATAAACAGTAAGGTCGATTTTTGCGGAAAAGTGGAATACCTAATAATGACAACTTGTTGAAGAATTTTTTAGTGAAGATTTGAAAACTAATTGTGAGATACTTGATTGTATTATTTGCGATCAATTTTTCTTTAGTAACTTAATAACTAAATTGTTTATTTATTTGTTTTTATTTGTAGCCTTGTAGGTACTAATATTATTGTGTTGTTCATTTAGAAATTGTTGTATTGAAAATATGAAGTCGATTAAGAAAATTATAAATTATTTATACCCACATTTAAAATAAATCTGTTGTCTGGATGTCTCGCTATATAGTGATCAATTTTGAATATTATTAACGGTTAAAACCGGCAATGCCCTCTTTGCCATCCCCCTGGATCTGCCACTGGATTATTACCACTAAGACTATTAATCTAGGCCGTATTATACTGTAGAAGAAATTTCGTGCAAAATTATAAAAACTTAAATGCTTCCGTTAAAATCATACTATTGTATCATGTGTAATGTGGAAAACTAATAAATAATAACAATCAACATAAGTAAAATGGATGACGATATAATGTCTCGTGCAGGTGTCTGTAGAAATTCTTCACGGATTATATGCGTGAACAAGAATAGTGAATACGTCATACAAGTTTTGCAACACACATGTGAAAATATGATAAATCGTTATTTCAAACATTAATTATTAGAAATCATACGCTAAACACCTCATTACATTTTGAGAGCCCGAGCGCAAACTTGTAGGTATTAGGTAGGTATATTAGGTATATAATTTATCAGTAGGACTACCACATTTTACTTCCATTTTTCACACTTAAAATTATTTCACATTTTTTTTTAGACATTTATAATTTATTATTGTATTATACAATCTGAATTTAAAAAACAATAAAATATGTAATATAGTGATGGTGATGTGTGATAGGAAGAGGCCGTCGTGATCGATTGAATTTTGGTCAGTAGGAAGTTGAAGTAATATATTTTAACATATAAACACAATAGGTATATTATTATTGCACTATTGCAGTGTACAGAAATATTCCATTATATTAGTTTAAATTCTGAACGAAGACAAATATAGTACATTGGCACATAATAACGTTTTAATGACATTACATTTAAGGAACCCGGTGCCGGTTTTTCAAATTGTCCGCAATTGTATAAAGTTTGAAAATTGTATTCTATATTTTAGTTGCCAAATTAATTATAATGCTTTTCCACTAATCTACAGCCCGATACTTATTTAGGGGGGGGGGGGGGTAATATCGGAAAAAAATGCAGGCCTTGTTTAGAGGAAAACAGAGTTCAGTTCAGCTTGCAGTAGAATATCACTTTCTATTAGTTAAATTGGTTGATTCTGCAGAATAGGATCATTATTCCCGTTGAGCGTATTTTTGGAGTCCAAATTACATTTGAACATAAATGTTTCTCTTCGAAATTGTCATAAATTATTATTCATCACGCCTATTTAGGTAAATCATAGGTACTCGTGCAGGAGCGGACTAGGGTGGCGGATCCCCGACGAAAATTGGGGCTGCTTGAATACATTTGGACCGATAACTTCTAAATATTTTATTTTTAGCCCAAAATTGACCCGAATTATCTGTCCACCCCTGTACTCGTGTATTTTACTTTCTACCTCTACTACGTTGGTGTAGTATGCTACCTATCGTAAAAAGCTACCTACCTACCAAAAAAGTTTACGTGTGTGTACCATTTTTAAATACTTATCTTCTGATTAATAACAATTTAAAAAACTAAAATTTGTTTAATAGATTGCTGATGATCATAATGATTGCCAATTATTTTAATTCTTTATATTTTATTATTATGCTGTACGTTTACGTCAACCCAGAAAACTTCGAATATATTGTTGCGTTGTGTGTAAATGGACATCCACCATTCGTTTTTTAGTTGGCAGTCAAACAAATCTGTTGCTTAACACAGCAAGATGGAAGGACATAACACAGACTAAAATAATTTAAAATCTAAAAGTAAGTTATTGTGGGTCTTTGTGGAAATTTACCGGTAACTTATCAGATATTTCGAAGTTTAAATGTATAATAGCTATATTGTAGTATTGCAGTATATGACCGGTATAATATGTTGTTTATCTTAATAACTCAAGTCACAGATATTTTCCTGTAATAAAATTAAATAAAAATATAACATGTGTTGCAATAGTAGGTATGTGATAGTTATGTATTGATTTCTCTCTATAAAATCCTACATAAAAACAATTTTCAATGCTTATTATGATTATTGTCATGGTGACAAAAAATAAAAATAACAATAATTTAAATTTTAAAACCTAACATTTATGCCTTCAAGAGTATTGAAATATAAAAAAACATTTTACAAAATGTCCGGGGGTTGGCAAATTCAATTAAACGACTAAATGGTAGCTTATAGGTATTATATTTGTTTAAAAAATGTGTACCTATATTACTTGTAAAAAGCATAAGTATTATAATTTAAGTAGGTAGGTCTAAAGTAACTTACAAAAATACGGATGACTGGAACATTTAAAAAAAAACAATCAATATTATTTATATTTCTTTACACACTTACTCACTACAGCCTTGGAATTTTAATGTATTTTAGGTAATTAAAATAAGCATTACTCTCATTAGTCTCATACATATTGTTTGAATGATTAAATGTAAATTGTCATACTTATTATATAAGTAGAGTTTACGGTATTTGTCGAGATGACGAGATATAATAATTTTATGTTAGAATCTCAATAATAATAATAATAAAAATTAAAAACATAAACTTTTAGGTATCTACTTGACTACTTCCACATCTACAATAATATGAAATCGTTTTCGAATTACAATAAAATATTAAATATCGATTAATTTAGTGGTGAATAGAACATCCAATATTCTAATATCGTACACATTTTAAATTCAAACGTTCATTAAAAATTATTGTGGATTTACGCTCAACTTTTTTTTTAATTACATTATTACCAACTCATGTGGAACTATTCATATTACATTTCAACGTTTTTTGATCGATCGAATAATTGTTTATAAAAAATAATTTCAAAAAAAATTTCAAAATAAAAATGTCTAATGGCTCAATATTAATAACTAAAAAATAGTCAAAATATTTCGAAAATTAATTATTTATTTAAATCGTCGGCTTAATTAATATTATTTATTAATTAAACTAGTGGAAAATTATCATATTAACATCCGGTGAAAATTTTTATCAACAATAATTCAATAAAACTAGGAAAATCTAAATTTTCTCATGCCAATTATAGCTCTAAAAAGTAAAAGATACAAAATATTAAGAACATTTTATCTACTTTTTTTTTTTAGAATTACGCTAAAAACAAAATCAAACGGAAAATTATTGACTTTTAACCCCCTCCCCCCCCCCAAAAAAAAAAAAAAAGTATTAACTAGATTCGTATTCCTATCAGAAAAGATGCTAAGGTAGAAAATCGAAAGATTTTACTGCCCGAAAACGTGATGACAGACACAAATAATAATAATACGAAACACACATCATTGTAAAATCAATACATTCACCGCTCCGCTCAGAATCTAAAATTGAGTTGGTACCTATTGTTAGTTTATTACGGTAATAAACTCATATTTAACGACAATAATTACAATAACCATATTAGGTAAGGACGTTAAAATTCCAAGATATTATAAAATATTGGACAGATTCACATACAAATTCTTTGCTCAAAGTCAATATTTTAACTTTCTTTTATATGCCTAAATAGTTAAATAATACCTACGTCTCACTTAGGGCCCGTTTTACAATCCTATATAGTTTAAACCTCGGTTACGCTTAACCCACTGATTTTACCGACCGAATTTCACGGTTTTACCTTAGTTTAACTATTGTAAAATGGGCCTTAGACTTGTAGAGATAAGAAACTTATAATTGTATGAATTTTTTTTTAATCCACAATCTCCAACATGGGTGACATCATTGAATATATTTGATACCTATCTACCAAAAACTTTGTCCAAATTAAAACATCAAACTAAGAAAAACAATTTTTATAAATATACATAGGTATATAACATTATAACCTAACATGTAAGTCCCAATACAAAAACTCAAATACCAACAACTATAATATTATGTAACAATAAATAATTGATAAATAATTCTACGTAATATTATAATAATAATGTAATATATGTAATATGTTAGTTATATGTTAGGTATATATTATACACAATATTACAATAAAATCACATTAAACCTATACGGCTATACACATAGATGGACAGATTGTTTTAGTAAAAAAAAAAAAATAGTAACAAAGTTATCATATATCAAGTTATTATATAGAATTTGTTAAAACAATTTTAATGGAATATAATCAGGTGATTTATAATCATCATTATATTGCAAAAATAAATCATCATAATATATGATATGATGATATATAAACACATGATATGAAATACATGCATATTTAAAACATATTATAACTATTTTATTATTTTATTTAACTATAGAAATGTATAATATAATATTATTGATTTTTTTCCAGACTACTAAGTACTAAATTTGTTTTTTTTTATTATTTGTTTAATTCTTTATAACGGATAAAATGACACGTCTGTCGTGTGAACAACGCGGAACTTAACTAAACCAAAACCTTTAATAAAAGTAAACAACAATCATAAATCATACACATCATCTGCAATTATACCTTTGTAAACGCGGAAAACTTCAATTGTTTTGTATACAATAGTTTTTTTGCGTATTAAACAATTTAACCACACGTTTATGTTTAGTATATACCTACGGGTTTTCAGATCATTATTTTAGTGTCTGATTTCTTACTTAATGTTTGAAGAGTAAAGACTACATTTTTAATTCCAAGAAAATGACGAGTAGTAAATATAATTTGTGTTTCTTGGCACTTGTACTTTTTATGACAAACATACGTTCTGAAAATGATTTCCTCGATCATACACGGTCAACAAAACTATGTAAGACTAATCCAAATAATATAATACAAATAATATTAAGCTTAACAATATTTTTTCACAGCTAAAATATTACGACCATGTCATCGAAGTGATCCAAATTTGAACGACTGTATAAAATGCGCCATCGAAGACCTAAGGCCATACTTGGCAAGAGGTAAGATATTAATTTATTTTTATTTGTCGTACATCAATAATAATTTCAAAAATGTATTATTATGTCACATAATTAGCTTTAACATTATTTGTGCTCATTATTAACCATGAGCTGAAAATAGTTAAATCAAAAACGTATTCAAATTTATTTTAATTTTGATGATTTAAAATTTTATTGGGGCAATAATCCATAAATATATATTGTTACTTTATTATACCGAATTATAAACTATAATCACTTAAGACTAGTTATTACTTAAATTTGTTAATAATTTTAATTTCTTACACCAATTTTACCGTCTTCATATTTTACATTATTTGAAAATCTCGTTTCAAATTAAACACATTATATTTTGAATCTTGAAAATGTTAAGTCATCACATTTTTCTCTGATAATAATTAGTGTCCAGTATTATTTTTTAATGATTCTAACAAAAACAATTAGAGAACAAGTACAAGCCATACATAAATTCGATCACATTATCGAAGTGAAGAACAGACAACGTTGATATCAAAGTACCTATTAAAAATAAATATAGATAAATGTACCTACACGAATATTTGGAAAATTCTGAATTACCTATATTATATATTAATAACCTTTGGAATTAATAACAAAATATGACACTGTACTTCTTCGAAGATCTTTAATCGATGAATTTTACAAATATGTTGAGGAGTAAATTATGATTTTGGTGAAACAATAATATTATAAAGTATAAACTCTTTTCAATGAATTTCGTGTTGTAGTAATTCTTAAAGTATTATTACATTAATATTTTTATTCTACTTTATATGTTTATCAGGAATTCCGGAATTATTTATACCCTCGTGTGAACCACTTTACATACCTGAAATTGTGATGAACCAAGGCAACAAGGGAAGTGTCAGCGTACAATCAATTTATCGAAATATTAGTGTCTATGGGCCGAGTCAATTTATTTTAAAAAGTGTCAAGTAAGTTATAATGTTAAAATAAAATATTTCAATTTACTTTTTATAATTCCTGATAACTTTCATTTTTTTAAACATTGTACTTTTCATAAATCTAATATTTTTTTTAAGTTAACAATTAAAGTCATTATACTTTATAAGTACACAAATTAATCTTTCAATTTTAAGGATACAAAATTCAACTGTGGATATCAATAATTTATTATTATGATTATATTATTCAGAGTGGATTTGGAAAAAGAGAGAATTCGAATTAAAGTATGGTTGCCTCATCTGCATATGACAGCCAATTATTCGATCGAAGGCAGAATTCTTATGTTACCCATTTCTGGGCATGGTCTAAGCGAGGGAAATTATAGTGAGCCATTTCAAGTCTATATTTTTTTTATTTAATTTAATTTTGGTTTCCTCATGTTTTAGCAAATATTGAGGCTAATGCTCTCATCCAAGGTAATACTATTCAAATTGAAGGTAGAAATCATTTCAATGTCCAAGATGTAGCCATTGATTTTCAAATCGGTCATGCAAGTATTTACCTCAGTAACTTGTTTGAAGGCGACTTGGAACTTGGTAATAAAATATATTTACTCATAACTGTAATCTACCTACTTAAGCTACCTACATGTAACATCAATATAACAGTAAAATAAAAATACATTTTATCAAATATACTGATGATTGCAAAATATTTTGAAAAACTGCATTCAAACATTTCAGATTATTAATTACATGATTTATATACGAATAGTACCTAATTTAATAGTTATAATCCAAGTATTGTATATTTTTCATATTTTACATAAAACATAATATTATCTGAAAACTTCGTTTACAATAAAAGTATTAAGATTATTTTTGTGCTGTGTCATATGTGTCATGAACACATAATAATAAGACTTGGCAATAACAACCCAGTGCCTAACATTGAAAATGCAAAACAAATACATTAATTTAAAACACAATTTTTTTTAAACGCATATTATTATTCTAAACAAATTAAATTTTTTTTTAATAATTTTGTTTACAGGTATATTGATATGTTTAGATATAATATGCATGTATTGTAAATTGTAATTATACTCAAACAAATTTTATTCCATATTAAAGTACAATAATAATAATGTACTAACAGTATATTAGTACCTATATTTACTTTTATCTCTAATGATATTATTTTACAGTCTGTTTGGAATACGGATAGATATGTAATGAGAAAATGTGTTAAAAGACATACAAAAGACTTCTTTTATTGGATATTTACAACTTATACTTTTACCAACAGTATTTATTTAATAACATGGTTTTATTTGCTCATAGGTGAAGCGATGAATACATTTTTAAATGATAATTGGAGACATGTTGCTCAAGAATTCAAACCTATTCTCGAAGAAACGATTGGCGATCTCTTCAAAAAATTCGCCAACAGATTGTATCACAAATACCCGATTGAGGATTTTCTACTAATTTAAGTATTATTGTGTGCTGAAAGTAATCCATATAAATTATGTGTAAATATTTGGTGTTTTTTTTTTATATTTTTTATTCATATTTGTATTATGATTATTATTATTTTTTTTTATTATTAACGTCGTACCTGTATATAAGGTTTTTCAATTACATAAAATAATACGTTTAACCACATTAAATACTTGTCGTGTTATTTTTTAAATAATTGTATCTTTCGCTACACTATGTTACAATGTTACATAGTAGGTAGATACATATGCTCGATAATTCGGTATTAATGTATATACATATATATATATATATATATATGTTTATTATTATTTTTTAATACCGAATTATCGAGCATATGTACCTACTATGTAACATTGTAACATAGTGTAACGAAAGATACATATATATATATACCATAGACCAATCAAACGTACCGAACGTACGGACAGCCGACGGATAAAAACTTTCTCTGTCGACCACGTTCAAACTAGTCTTCTTCGGCGCTTGCAATATTACGCCGGTCGCAAGTATTACGCCAACAGTCTGTGTGTCCGCTGTCTAGTACGGATTTGGTCTGTTTTATTTCCTTCTCTCGCGGACGATTTCTGGAGGATAAATTGTACGGTTTTTTTGTGTTTCAATCGGCGTTTGTCACTTTAACGCACACACAACACCGCACATCCCCGTTAAGCCGCGATCACGAAACACCTGTGCGAGCGTACGGCATACGACCACTACAACCTGTGCGAACGACCGACCAAAACAGGATGCTGCTTCTTACGGCTATAGTCGTGTGCGCTACAACCCTCGGTTGTATAGCGATGATTCAAGCCAGTGGCAGCCAAAAGCCGATTCAACAGGACCAGATACCGCCACTTCAAACCGCACGTAAGGATTTATAGTGATTAATAATTATAACAATAATATATTGTTATTACGATTATAATGCATAACATAATATAATATATATATATTTTATTATATTCGTTACACAGTTTTCCGATGACGGATATTTTACGATTTTCTTCTGACTTCGTTAGTCAACGCTTTTTGATCGGGTGGGTGATGTAGTTATTCGATTGTCAGACGTGAATCGATACCTATATAATCCTGACAAATCACTCGCGGTTGCTTTGTACATAATTTTTGATTAAAAAATATTGTATCACAATATTATATCGAATGCGCGTTTGATAATCAAAATCGTGAATCGTTTGTCGTTACACGGCGGACCATATTCGATCTTTCCGCAGTAATGCATTTTTTTTTAATCTCGGGTAACCCCCTCACTAAACTTAATTCAAACGTACCTACGTCTTATATTTCTATACGCTCGATTTGCATATCCTCGGAACTGCTTCGTATAGGACTACATATATATACATATAGGTATTATCACGCGACGGCAGATATATTTAGTGTCACACATATGATGTAATCGTATGTAATAGCCGAATTGCAAAATAAAAAATAAAAACGATCAACGACATAGTACACGGGGTGTACCTATGCCAAGCTTAATATTATAATATTATATTGTTGCCGCTGCCGCCGACCCCGAGTGGCGTTTCGCAACAACCCCGCGCATTTCTTTAAGCATTCCGCGCACGAATTTACTTCCTAAACAGGTCAAAAACTATCGTCTTACACATAACGCACAAGGCGACAACTAATGAACCGGTGCACGACTAGGTCGTGAACATCATAATAATAATCATCATCTATTTTTCATCTGGCTCCTGGAATTTTGTAAGATAGAACACATAACAATACGCCTATATAATATATTATCGTCGTGTTCGATATTGTTTCATATAAGAAAACTATCGAGCCCAATATTTTAAATGTTTGTTTTTTCGACCGACTAAATAATAACGTACACCGATTACGTAACACACACCAATGACAGCATAATATAATATATCTTATGCACATAAAACTTACGCATTGTATTAATAAATATATATATATGGGCACTGCAGAATATGTATATAGTATGTACATTGTACATAGTACATAGATATCTTATATTATATATATATATATAGGTATAGGTGCCACCATACAATATATAATAATAATAAATAATAATATAATAATGAGTAATAACCAATAAGTAATAAACCATTATAAGCCTATACCTATATGGCGAGTATTATAATATTATGTATATAATATATATAGGTAATAATATGGTAGTAGTTATAGTAGACGTCTACGTCACCGCATGTACAGTCGTCGCCACCGCACACGATCGAGTCCCTATCGAATTATGTAAGAACGAACGTTTTTTTTTTTTTGCGCACAAGCGACGGATCGCTTCGGCCGTGTGTGTGTGTGTATAGGTAATAATAATAATAATAATATATTATGTGTATGTCGTCGTCGTCGTCGTCGTCGTGCGCGTGTATAATAGTGTAGTTGTTACTTGTTTGTTTATTATTATAAAATATATCGCCTTGGAGCGGCGGACACATTATTATTATTACTATTAATAATAATATTATAACCTGCTGTTGCTGCGCTGGTCCGGCGACCGACCCATTAAGTAAGCGCCCTCATTAATGAAAGTGCGTTCGAAACGTCTGTAATAAAAAAAAATTTCCTATTTCTCTCTCACTCGTTTTTCTCCGCATATATTTTATGCGGTCCCACTCGGTCCCAGTGAAAGCAAACCACACGTGTCCGGCGACGCGCGCGAGTTTGCAGCGATAATAATTTAAAGATTATTACCTATACCCATTATGACCGCAGGTACAGGTATATACGTATTATTACATACGTAATTATACGTTTATAATATATACGTGTGTATATACGTATGCGGTCGATTATGCGGATGAAAACGAATTCGGAAGACGTATATATTATTATTATATGCTAGGTACCGCGAAGGGGATTAAATGCATATTATAATAATATTAACATTATACGCGGATTAGGTATTAGGAGCCGGTATAGCCATGTATATAATATACGCAGAACAAACGTAAGCGCTTATCGATGTTTTCATATATTTTTATGTAACGCCTGAACTCGATGCAGGGCATCTCGTGATTCGCGAAATAGGTAGGTAGTGGCTTTGAGTATATATTATATATTATATACTCGATGGTAGTAGGTACCTACTTATAGCTACTTACAATAATAGAGACGGTGTACGGACTGCGTATATACCGGAGTGTGTATTGTGTTATATAAAGCGTTGTACATGTATAATATTATTATATGGGTACCTACATAACAAATCGTTTGTGATGTACCTATAGTATTAAAGTTTGAATTTATATGAAATTACTTGTTGGACAGATAATGCCTCTGCAGCTATAAACTATAATGTACGTATTAGATATTTTCACTCACTCCTTAAATAATTAAATGCATTATAAAATAAATACATTTTAGTCAAATCATAAATACATTATGTCAATACGACTTCTTACATGCTGAAAATATACTAATATACTAATATAATAATGTACTTACTTCAAATCGTATACCACAGGTACCTATCAGAAATGAATAAATACATTGAGTTTAATAGTTAATTTTAAACTGCACACCATAAAGTTTTAAAGAACCTCAGGAAACATAATATTATTTACGGTCTATAGGTATATCGAACAATTTTCTGATATATTTTTTTTGAATAAAAATATTTTATATAAAAATGAAAAAGGTTAGCCAGTTATATTAGTTATTGCTTGAACGTTTGAAGAAGTTGATTCAATGATACTTGTATATAAATGCAAATGCTTCAATTTGTAATTTGTAGGTAGGTATTTTGCACAACCTACTTTACTCTTAAAAATATTTAAATAAGCAACGATAAAAACCAAAATTCACCTTCACAGATCATCTCTTATATCACAATCAATTAAAAATGTAAATTCACTAATCTCTCTTCTTTCTTGCGATCCAAATACATTTATTGCAAAAGGTATTGTTTCTCCCTAGTCTATTCTTGTTAAATATTTCCACACTTATAAAGATATGAATTATAATTATCATCATAATCAACTCCTACATAATTCCTTCATTAGTTTAAATGTCAATTATAATCTTTTGTATCGCAATAATTGTAATCATTCATAATGTTATAATATTGTTGTGTAATATATATTTTTATTAATATTGTCAAGCTATATTAAGTAATAAGCAATATCTAATAGACAATAGCTAATAAAAAAAAAAAATGTATTGAGTATATAGAAAATTATAATTTAAGAGGATTCCAACCGTGATTTTCTGTCTTTATCCAACACACGTGAGACATAGGATTTTAGACGTGTTCTTTGCCAAATATACCAATTGATCTAATGTATCGATGAATTTATCATCAAATCTACTTGAAATCGAATTTCCCACATTTTTTTTCTTTATTTTAATTTCTCCAAAAATTTAAAAACCACAATTTTTTAATTCCTCTTTTTTAGCATAACGTTTTTAAAAATTCGGGGTAAAATATCAAAAATGTGGGGAATTTGATTTCAAGTAGACTTGACGACAAATTCAAATCTGTTTTCAGAATCCTTATCGATTTATTAGATCAATTAATATTTTTGGCAAACAACACTTCTAAAATCCCATGTCACGCGTGTGTTAGACGAAGAGAGACAGAATCACAGGGTGGAATCTCCTACTTAGTAATAGCGGAATGTTTCAAGTATCAAGTGTATCTGTGTATACCTACAATAGATAAATAAAATCTTTTGATGAGAAATATTTATTTTACGCGTGAATATCTTAGTTCGTCAAATTTTAACTCAAGAGCAAGACACCCACCAAAAAAAACATTTGTGCAATTACAATCAAATTTTATTTATAGTTCTTACAAGAAAAACTTACATGGAACCTTATATTACATTTTCAAACCTTAAGTATGAATACTAAAAATTATTTGAATTTTTAAATACAATGTTATGTGCGGATTTTCTCGATTCTTATTTCTTATGAATTTGTCGAAACTCTAATTTCAAACGTTCATAAAAAATTATTTTGGAATGAGCTCAACTTTTTTTTTAATTCCAGTTTTAACAACTTATAAGGAAGAACCTTGTACCTATATATAAATATATAATACAATATTTTCAAGCTTTTTGACCAAGCATACATTTCAATATTTCATTATTGACATATTTTATAGACAAAAAACTAAAAAAAAATAGAAGAATAATTCAAATCTGTAATTAGTTTAAAAAGATTTTTTAAATTATACTTTGTATACAAAATTCTAATACAAACATTTGGTGGAAATTGAAAGAATACCGCTACGGTTATTCTTATATAAATTCGTCAAAATTCTATCTTTATGCGTTCAAAAAAAAATACTGCGCATTTACACTCAATTTGTTTTTTAATTTGGGTAACTTGTAATAAACCTTGTGTTAAATTTTTAAGTTTTTAGAACAAGCCAAAATTTTTTATCAATTTTTATAGAAAATAAACTAAAAAAAGCGGGTAAGTGGGCGTCACTCTGCTGTACAGTAGGTTACAAGTGGGTCACTGTAATGGATGGTGTTAAATTTGAATTCAATGGTATAATATCATTGTATACAAAAAACGAATCTGAGCGGAGACAGTTTGTCAGCCAAACGATATTTTATATTATTTATATATTATTATTATTATTAAAAGGGTAAGCGGTTAGCTGAGTTAATATAATTTATATATAACAATAAACATTATACTTTATAAGTTTCAAGTATCAACGAAAAATATTTTTTGATTATAACACAAAACTAAAATCGTTCTTTTTTGTTAATATATCTAATTTTGTTCAAACTTGAACTTCAAAACTGTGTCTATATAATAATTTTTATAATTTTTAATTACAGTAAAAACTACTTACGTGGAACCTTATTTAAAATTTTTAATCCTTAAATATAGAAATTGAACATTTTGTAAATTTTTAACTGCAAAATAATTTGTACATTTACACTAGGATAAATTTGTCAGAATTTAAACTTTAAATGCTTATAGAAAAAAATGTTAATATTATTATTAAGACTATCATTATTAGGTAACCAAAAAGTTAGACTGTCTTCGCTCAAAATCGTTTTTTCATCGTAAACTATGATTAAACATTGCATTAAAATTCAACACATCCATTACACTGCCACCCTACTCGACTCCTATATAGAATACAACAGAGTTGTTTCCTACTTTTTCCTCCTGGTTGTTTTAAAAAGTAATGAGAATTTTAATTTTATATTTTATTTTAAAACATGTTTAGACATTTTTGGAATTTTACAATCAACTGAAATTAAGTTGTCTTCATAGATACACAAAGTCCTTTAAACAAATAATTGATTGATTTTTCGTGTCATAAATCTTTATCATTTTTAACAATAAATACTTAAAAATAGTTATAAATTATAATAACACAAACTATTAAATACATTATATATTTATATACCATTAATATTATGAATTTATATATTAATACAATTTATATAAAAACTTATATATTACATTTCCTGACATCTTGTCATAACGATAACAATTAGAAATTAAAATATTATTGTTTTATCAATGTGTTTGTTGAATTGTTTTAGCTGTTTGGCTAAACGCCTGCAAAAAGAAAGACCCAAATTTGGATGAATGTATCTGTAATACTTTTCAAAACATGTTTCCTTACTTGGCAAAAGGTAATATACTTATGTACATATAAATACAATGTAATATGAAAATCAATTACCTATTAAACTTTATTTTAAAATATTACTCTGGATTAGGTATACCGGAAATTGGAACCAGGCCGTTCGAACCAATGGATATTGACAAAGTGTCTTTAACTAAAGGCCAAGGTGCCATAACATTATCCGGAGCATTCACAAATCTTATTGTCCACGGACCAAGTAATACGACCGCTTTGTATACCAAGTATGTCCATTCAAATAATTTAAAAACTTAATTAAAAATTATAAAATATATAATGACTAATGATTTAAATTATCTATTCTAAATTACAATAGGTGCTCGTAATATATTTATATAATATGAGGCAGGCAATAACGAATATTTACCTACTTTAATGTTGGGTAGGTACCTATTACCTACGCATGATAATATAAGTATGAGAATACAAAAAAATCAAAATAATACATATACCTATACGTAATTATACATTTATACCTATTCAGCTTACCATAAATATGGTATATACAAATATAATTATTCTGTACAGAAAATGGTCTAGAAAAATTATTCTATTTATAAAAAAAATTACTCACCTGCCCAACTAAATTTCATTCGGTAGATATTTAAGTCCTAGTTGCTTTTAGACAAGGATAACTATTTTGGGTTCATCCACAGAAGTATTTATTCAATGTAAAAAACGATAATTATTGATCGAACCATAATATTATTCTTAGTAAAATGAATAGGCACCTACAACCTACTATAATAATTATTTAGAAATAATAATAACAAGAGCTATTTTATGTCTACTAATATATACTTTTTAAATTATTTAAAGGTACCTATAAGTATTCAAAATGTTTCATCCCGCGGCTTGCTTCTCTTCGCAACATTTTAGTTGTTCTCTGCAATTATTAATGACAAAAGAAGTGGTTTAAATGTGTTTATTTATTTATAACTAGCTGAATACCGTGAAAAAATTTATAACAGCAGCAACACTATGTTACAAAACATTCTGTCGCATTCATATATGATTAGTTTACATGGCATGTAAGTAATCAACAAAAATATTATTTTTATAAAGTTTGTGCAGCGTCACCTGTTGGACGTAGATATTCTTGAAATCTTTCTGTCTTCTAGTATCTCTCAGAACAATCTATAAAAATATATTCGTCAAAATCGATAATATAGTTTTAGAATCTATAAAACACAACCACATTTCCTTATATATAGATAGATATATTATAAAGTATATAATATACATAAATTATTACTAGACAACAAATGTAATCAAATATGAATACAAAGCCAAAGTAAAAATATATGCTTTAAGCTTAGAATAAAATAAGATATTAAATATTAATCACCATCGTCATCATCGACATTATTATATCATTATTATCATTATTATTATATTCATTATTTTCCCTCTTTCAAGCCATGGCTCCCCAACACTCACAGCTCCAAGCGGCATCACGATTGTTTGTCAAGTGAGCTGTGGCACAAAAGGAAAAACATATTATAATAATTTCATTATGATGGTGATAATGAAAACGATTAATAAATATACCTAATACATTTTGTCATACTTCTATATTTTCCCATTCATTTTTGATCCGTCAAATTATGTTGTAAATGAACAATATGGAGCTATGGGATGAAAAAGTTTGAATACTTCTAATCTATTTTATAGATTTATATAGATTCTATATAATGTATTATACGTATAATCATATAATTATTACTCAGAGGTTGAGGTAATCTACAGAAGAAACAAATAACAAATGTGTAATGCGTTAAATTATATTCCAACAACAATTTACTTAAAAATTGTATTTTAAAAATAGCATGATGAAATAATTGTGTACTTTTAGGATGGACTTGGCTAAAAATCGTCTAGATATTGGTCTATTCATACCAACAATCAAAGTAGAATCGAAATACGATCTGAAAGGAAATTTATTGTTGTTACCACTGGTCGGTGTAGGCGATGCTAAACTATATCTGAGTGAGTATGAAACAAAACTTAAATCATAACATCTTGCAAACATTACATTTGTTTAATTTTCAGAGAATGTAACCACACACGTACAGACAAATATATACTTCCCCAAATATATGAACGAAACTGTAATGGTGGCTAGCAGTATGAAAGTTGACTTTAACTTGGCCGCAATGCGTGTCAACTTTGACAATTTGTTCAACGGCAACAAAGTATTGGGTAAGTAAAATCGTACAAAATTACTTGGCTTTAGTAAAAACATAATAATATTATGTACACGAATCAATATTAATATAAAAAGGACATGCCCACATTTTATAGTATTGTAAATTGTTAAATTGTCAAAATGTCTTATATTTTCGATAATGTTTTCTACTGTTTCACAGGACGAACTGTCAACACGTTTTTGAATCAAAACGCGTTGGAAGTGGTGAATGGTCTGAAGGAGAATATTGGTGAAAACCTATCGACCATATTCAAACAGATAATGAACGATGCATTTAGTCACATGCCAACAAAACTGTGGCTACAAGATGATTAGTTGACTTATGTAACTATATTATTATGTGAGCATTGTTGTACATATAGCCTATTTCGAATTATTTTAACGTATACCTATATTATTATTATTATATTCGTGATTCATGATTATAATTTAATCATTGTATTTTGTACTTATTATTTTCAAAACTATGTTACTATTTTCTATGTATTACTATTATTAAAAATGTATAAAAAGGAATAAAAATCATTGATACGCGTTCCTAAGTATTACTACGAACAAACTAAAATCCAACTGAAACAAATTAAATCCTTTCAACTTTCTACCAAGCTAATTTATATGAATAACTATATTCAATATTGTATAGTTCTAAAAATTGACCTTCAAAGTCATAATACAAATTATATCTAACATGGTGTAGCAACCATAGGTTAGCACTTAGCATAGGTACAAGTATAAAATACTAATAATAAACCTAACTTCATACGTTAGCATTTTTAGTAAGGCGAGTCGTGAGTGACTTAAAATTAAAATTAAATTCAGTTAATGCTTTTATAGGTACTCAATACTCATTAATCATTATATACCAAATCAGTGGCGTAATTGGGAATTAATTAGGATAATTATATGAATCCGGGCCATCAAACCAACTACCTTCCGGACTTGTCATGGATACATTTTTTCAACCTCAATGTTTGATACGATTTGTCTTAGGGACGACATTTTAGTTTTTTTTTAAGGTTGTGCGAAGAATTGAAAAGGCCAAATTTTTCCCACCACCACGCCAATTGTTAAAAAACGTTTCTCATGTCTTCACTATAGAATTTCTATTTTCTATTGCCAAAAAAGTGGACAAGCATAGGCGGAAATCCATTAAAATTTCAGGGAGGCTACCATTAATAACATTAATGTGAGCGGAGGGGCTTCGATCCTACAATACTAAAAAAGAGCGGGCTAATAGACTTTTGGGGGGCTAAGCTCTCCCACGATTTCCGCCAATGTGGACAAGTGGGTACCGCTTTGCTGTACATTTGTTGTCGAGCATGTCGTTGGTATGTACCATGAAGTATAAAAATAAGGAGCTCGCCCTCCCGTTGACGCGCGTAAATAAAACAGACCTGGTTTCGTCCGAAATAACGATATCACCACTAGGTCGCTGGTCGTTCGATATTTATACTGCATAATATTATTTAGTCAGTAGGTACTACAATATAGCATGACAAATTAATTTAATTTGTCATGTACAATAGTGTATTAGTGCAGTACATGATTAATATGATATTAAATATTAATATATTATCATGATATACCCAAACTATTTATGTAACCTAAACTAAAAAAATATTAGTTGCAAAGAAGTTTTGAGGTCACAATTTCTTCTTCTGGCTTTATTAGTTTATATTAATTTTAAATAATTAAATATGAAGAGAAAATCAATGTCTACAATCAAATAAACACGTATAAACTAAATATTTTATTTTGAGGAAGCTTAAGTTATATTCTTAATTTAATTTACTTAACATTAAAATACTTATGTAACTGATGATAATACAAGTACCTACTTATATATGAATCTAGGGAAAAAGGCCGGAAAAAGCCTCTTACCGACAAACACTGAACATTTATTTTAACATTTAATAAAATTATATGCAAGGTTCCACGTATGAAGTTAATTCTGTAACCAAAAAATCTAAAAAATATATAAACACAGTTTTTTTTAAAATAATTTTTAGTTCAATTTAGGTAGAAATAAGATATTTAAATGAAAAATAACGATATTAATGTTGTATTGTTGTGTTTTAATTTAATAATATAATTCATGGATACTCGAAACTTTCAAAAGTATATTAATATGATAATACAAAATACATAAATATAATATAAAATATAATATACAATATATATATTATATATATATATACAATATAATATAAAATATAATATAAAATATAATATACAATATATATATTATATATATATATACAATATAATATAAAATATAATATAAAATACCGACATAATACAAATATGATAATATACAATAATATTACTTCAAGTTACCGGTTACTTGTATGGCATGAATGTATTGGTTTTAAAATGATGTGTGTTTTTTTTATTTTTTTTTTGCGTTTGTGTACACGATAAGTAGTCGAAATAATGCTTCGATTTTCAACTTCAGTATTTTGTTCGATGGGAAAGTCTTTAAATCTAAGATATGAAAATGTAATACTGGATTATTCATAAGTTTGTCTACCTTTAGCAAAAAAAAATGTCCACAAGCAAATCAAATTAAATTTTATAGAGCGTTTGAAGTTCATATTTTTACAAGATTGGATATTCACTCGATTTCTCATGTAATTTGCATAATCTGCATTTAAAGTTTCTTAAAAGCATTTTGATCACCCCAAAAGGTGATGACAGATACAAAAAATAAAAAAGCGGGTAAGTGGATGTCGCTCTGTTGTTCAGTTGGTTACAAGTGGATCAGTGTATTATATAATGAATTTTAATTCAATGATATAAAACTAAAATTCTAAACTTCATCGGTTTAACATACTAGAGGTAACAATTTTTTTAGTTTTTATTTTAACCGTTATGAGCACTATAAGCACAAACGATCACGTGACTTGTTGATAACGTTCTAACACAGAACAATATGTTTCTAACGGGCTGTTACCACAAATTAAATTACCATGATAATAAAAGATTAAAATTTAAAATTTGATAGGTATTATTTAGAATTAACTATTAAGATAAGAAGACGTGTTTACTAAATAGTAAATAGTAAAATACACTAAAGTTAAAATAACAATATTTAATTATATTTGTATTTTGAATTTTTATAATATACTACATTTCTCAAGATGTGAATGAACTTTATTAAACTACAAGATAAAAATTATATCATATTATTATGTTGAAAAATAGATAAAGGAAGTTAACTATTTTCCAAATCAAGGTATAGTTTATATGTTATTTAATGTTATTAAATGTATATTAATTTTCAAGAATATATTTTCAAGTACATTACTATTTTTCTGTAGTTTTAATTTAGAAAACTGTTGTACTACTGAGTCATCAATTCTACTTTATCTGTTAAGTAGAATTCGCTTATTACGATGCCGGATAATGGATATAACAATATTACATGTACGATTCCCAGCCATGTACATGATTGGTTTTAAATCTCATGTCCAGTATGTTTTTGTAGTTGGATATAACGATCTGATTCACTAGGTCCCTTAAAGATCGTTTTAAGTGGATTCTACTGTAATCAGGCCCAGCTCAAGGGCGGCACTTAAGCAGCACTTTAGTTAGAGGGTGGCATTTTAAAAATATTGATAATATTATATTGTTAGGGTCAGCAAAATTTGATATTGCCTAGTTCTTTATTTTCGCTTGAACTGGTCCTAACTGTTATTATTACCTTCTGGTAGATCAATTTAGCTTGAAATAAAGTAAGAGCGACACCAAAAATCACTGTGTCTAAATGCCCGACCATGGTTATTATAGTTTACTCAAATTAATTTCCAGACTTACCTCTACAATTGTATAGCAATATAATTATCATACAAAATATAATAATAATTTGTTCTATTAACACGTTAAATAATGTATATACCATTGTATATCATCTATAGTGTATACCTACATGATACAATTTATCAGAAAATTAGACTGACAATTATAATTTATTTAATAAAAACTTTTGAAGCAGGTTCAGTTGCATATATCTAAGTAAACATGGATCCTGCTTTGCTGAGAGAAAGAGAATTATTCAAACTTAAAGCTTCAGCTATTCCCGTGTAAGCATATAATTATAATGCATTCATATTATTTTATTCAAATAATAATTTTACTATAATTATTTCATATAAAGTATAAACTGTTTATATTGTGCTATCATTGTAGAGTTGAAAAAAGGTTAAGAGAAGACAATAGCAACAAAGATGAGTTTAAAAGAAAATCAAAACCATTACCATCTATGCCAAGACCGCCTTCGCCCCCAAACACTTCAAGTTCATTGAAGTATAAACTGTTTCGTATAGATGTATTGAACATAATTTTAACAACTAATATTTTTAATTAACACTATAGTAGCTACAAGTCATATGGGCAAAGTTCTCAGTATAAATTTGGTGTGCTAACCAAAATAGTTAAGTACATTAGAGCTCGGCATCAGGATGGAGATGATCATCCGTTAACATTAGATGAATTACTGGATGAAACTAATCAATTAGATGTGGGAACTAAAGTGAAAACGGTACTTATATTATTAACCTATTATAATATTATGTTCATATCAAAAATTAAAAATCAAATTGATATCATTTTTTATATATTATTATTATGAAGTGGTTAGAAACTGAAGCACTACCAGGCAATCCTAAAATTGAACGTACACCTGATGGAAAATATATGTTCAAACCTCCTTATAAACTTAAAGACAGAAAAGCTTTGTTAAAATTATTGAAACAACAAGATTTAAAAGGTTTAGGAGGAATTATGATGGATGATATTCAAGAATCATTACCTAACTGTGAAAAAGCCCTCAAGGTAGAAAACTAAAATGAATTATAAAAGTTTTGCTGTACATTTTATTTAGAAAAATTATGTAATTAGGTATTAATATATACTTATTTTTATAATAGCATCTACATAATGAAATATTATATGTTTGTCGGCCTGGGGATAAAAAAAAAGTTATGTTTTACAACGACAAATCTGCAACAATTGATATTAATGAAGATTTTAAAAAAATGTGGAGGAGTATTGCAGTGGAAAATATGGACGATGAAAAGATTGAGGAACATTTGGAGAAACAGGTGTGTAGACCAAAAAAATCAAATTTTTAAAACATATATACTGAAATTGTACATAAAATATTTTTTAGGGTATAAGTTCCATGCAAGATAATGGTATCAAAAAAGTAAATCATGTAAAACGGAAAAAACCAGTGACCAAGAAAAGATTATCAAAGAGACCAAGGGATAATGAACATTTAGCAAATGTGTTAGAAGATTATGATACATTGTAATTCTTTATATAAGTATGATTAAAATTTTTTATTGTACATAAAATAAAAAAAATTGTATACTAATTATTATTTGTTAAAAAGTGCTCAATTATATTATCAATATCCGAAACAGCTTTTAGTCGTATAGGTACTGTTCCTAAGCTCACTAGTTTATCTGGTCTTTCAGCTTCTTCAATTTTCGTAAGGCTGAATAATTCCTAAAAAAATTTCAATAACATAAACTAAAGTTTAAGATTACAAATAAATTAAGTCACCTTGTGATGTTTAGCCTCATTGGCTTTCAATAATTCATATTTTTTTTCATTAAAGATTAAAACAACACGCCCAGATCTATAATATTGAAGTTTTCCTATTGGTTTGGACTTAAAAACAGCTTCTGAATCATTCTGGAATTAAACATTAACATGATTTGTGATATTCATTTGAGCCATAATTTGTATCGTAATAATTACTTCAGTTTTTAAATGGCCATTATATTCCATTTTTATAGGTACTTCTGGTTTTAATTTGGCTGGTATTACATCATTATCATTATTTTCTCTTAAATCAATATTTGCAATCTTTGGTTGAATACTAAATGAACTGTCATAGAACTAATAAAAATCAAACAATTATTATACAATTTACACTAATTATAGAACTGCAATAGAATACATTCTGTAGGATAAAAGATGAGTTCGATCAAAAAACAAAGATAATATCACATAATCCAGACACAGACTAAGAAAGAATGAACTGGAAACAAATTGGCATGCAGGTGAAACCCGGCTGCCTAAAGTTTCGAAGCTTTGTACGGGGGATACATCTATTTTATATCGAGCTACCTATATTCATCATATAAACTAGATGATGAATATAGCTACCGCTTGATACATACATGCTGCCTCCCCCTCAAATGTACAAGACTTCTAAATCTTAAGCGGCCGGGTAATATGTCTCTGGTTTCCAGTCTATACTATTGTAGTCCATGCCTCCAGAGCATGAATGACCTTGCTTCAGAGGCAACTACTAGCGATTATATTATCAGGTTGCCTGATCGAACTAACTTTTAATTCTTAATCAATGTTTAAGTATAAATGTATTTTGATAAATCAAGTAGTAATAACCTGCAAAGTAATTAATAATTCAGGAGAAATTAATTCACTTAATGAAGGATATATATTCTTCTGGAATGGATATTCTAAACTCATTTCAGACTTAATTTGTGGTACCCTATCTAAAACAAATGCTATTAGATAATTTTCAAGTTAACATTAGTACATTTTTTAGAACCTTTTCTGAAATATGGTAATCGAACTGGTCCATGAGGCTCATCCATTGGGTCATCCACATCAAATTGAGTATTTTCTAACATTTGCATTTGTTGTATGCTTTGACAAGCTTCTTTTTTTATCTAAGTACATTTTAACAGACACTCCAAAATCAAAACACTCAATACAAACCAAATATCACTATAATACTCACATAAGATCCTGAACTATTGAAACTACCGTTGTTTGAATAAGATCGAAAACCAGATGATAATCCCATGCGTGATGGACCTGATCTACCCTGATTTGTTGAACTCATGTTAGAAAACACACTTTGTACCTAAAAATAGAACCTAGTATTATAATTCTACATTAAAAATAATAAGTACTAATAAATAGATCTTATTTCTTAAAAAAAAAAATGATTTTGTTTATTTATATAAATCTATTGGCTATTTATGCCACTTAAATTTTGATTTTATAATGATTTTATAAAATGTAATTTTTATACACAAAATTAAAGATAATTCTTTTTAAATATAAAGTAATAACTAATAGGTAATGTTAATAATATAGTTAATCACTAATAATACTTAATTATTAAGTCAAATATAAACCTGTGTTGTAGATCTTTCTTTAGTTTTTTTTTGTTTTTGTGCTGACGATAATTGAGCACTTGAATTAGCATCATGTTCAACTTTGACTTCTACTTTAGATAGTTGATCTGAATCCTTGGCTACAATTCTATAGAAAATATTTTAATTTTAAATACATATATTTCATTACAAAATAGTCAATTTTTTATTTTTTAAATATAATTTTTATTATATTTTTTAATATTAATGTTTAATAACTATTAGGTATAGTGATAGTTTGCAGGTGGTAGTATTCATTCATAAGGTTAGATTATTTTTCAACAGTTAAAACTTCAACTATAGTATTTTGAGATGTGGACAGATTAGCAATGTATAGGGCATGTGAGCTATTACTGTTCTTTGAGAAACACACTCTTCAATTTTGGTAATGGGATGAGAAAAGTCCACGAGCATACAGAGAAGTATTGTTCCTTTCCTTTTACATACAATTTGATTAGTTGGTTGAAAGTTCAACAGTGGAAATAAATATTTTAACTTGAGTACCTAACAGATCTGGATGCTATACTTAGTGCTCAAGTACCTACACCACGGAACAAATAAACACAACTTATTATGTGCCTGCTCTACGTCCAGGAAAAGTCATTTTTTTCTGAGGATATTTTATCAATTAATCTGTAGATGTGTCCTAACCTAACTGTAGTGTTTGTTCCTAAATGCAAATTGGGAATGAGGTAAGATTTTTTGAATGGGTAGTAAAATGAGCTGGGTACAGTAAGATTTTTTCAAATATCCAGAAAATTATGAAAGTAGATTTATTGACTTGAAAATCTATGGGTTTGCGCCAGATTTGGAAATCAGTTATAGAAAATGTATCAATGAAATAATTAATTAACCTTTTATATCCTAAATTTGGTGTAAATGAAGGTTTTGCTGCCCCAAATTTGGGTACATTTTTTGAACGTTTATCCATTTAAACTCATTTAATGGCTCAGCAGTTGTTTAATTCTGTAACAAACAAATTACAGGCATATTTTATTAATAATTAATTAAAATATAATAATATGAACAAACTCCATAATCATAATAACATTTATTTTGTTGTATGCATTTGAATCAAGTATTACTTACTAGGTATCTACTATCTAGCAACTTTCAGCTTTGTACCTAGTTTTAAACTAAAACCTGACAAGACGTGTGATGTATGAAGCAATAAGCATCATGGACTAAGCATTTATTATCTATATCACGGACTAAGATATATTATCTTTAGCGATGTCTATGAGAAATTGTGTTATCAAAATCATAACATGATAAGATACGAATAACCTATAATCGTTAATTTCACAGATTTTGAACTTTGGAGGTTATGTTGACTGATATGGCCATTTTTTAAATTAGTAAATAAAATTTCAAAACATCTTTTTTTAATATAAATAATAAATATTAAATAATGATATGAATTAGGGTTATTATTATTATGTTTAATTTTTATTATTTGGTGTCTTATATTATATATGACACTAAGATCTATGTCAGTAAATAATGTAATTTACCCAAAACAAATCGATAGATTTATAAATTGTGTACAATTATGTCAAAAGAACCCAGCACTAGCAAGGAGAAACGGAAGAATTCGCGTAAAGACGACGGTTCTAAAATACTGAAAGTCCTAACATTATACGAATACCTCATCAAACTTCCAGAAGCCGTTCAAGATCGGCTATACAGTCATCCGCCGACTTGCCTAACAGTGTTTAGAGTGTTACCTGACATTGCGCAGCAGTTCACTTTACGTATATTGTTCATCGAACAGCCAGTACCGCAATCAGTTCTTTCATCCTGGGTACCGGCCAATTATTCCCGTGAACTTGACGAATCTATAGAGGTAGCCACCAATTTACACATATGGAAATTAACCAGTGTATCTGGCGGCCTCAAGGGATGGATTCTAAATTCTACGTTCAAAAAGAAACTCAAAGTGGCCCTTATGGGCGGTGGCCGTTCTACGGTACCCAACAGCGATATGACAGCTGATCCAAAAGCAAGAGATATAGACTTTTTAGATTCATATGCGTATGAACGGTGGGAATGCATATTACACTATATGGTTGGTTCTAAACATGAAGGTATATCATCAGATGCAGTCAGAGTGTTACTAAATGCAGGTCTTATGGTAAGTGACAACTGCCAATATTATGATGTAATTTTATTAGGTACTCAATGACATTATATTTTAGGTCAGAGACACGGATGATAGTCCAGTTATTACATCGACGGGATTTCAGTTTCTACTGCTGGACATGGCCACTCAAGTATGGTATTTCATGCTCCGCTATATGGAAACAGTTGAATCGAGAGGTCTTGATCTTGCTCAATGTCTGACATTCCTGTTCCAAATACATCTTGGTACTTTAGGATGGGATTATATAACAGATGAAATGTCTGAAAACCTTCAAGCGTTTTTACAACATCTTCGAGAATTTGGATTAGTTTACCAAAGGAAACGTAAAGCTGGACGTTTTTATCCTACTCGATTAGTAATTGAAATGGGGCAAGGTAATAGTCGTACTTCAGAACGAATGAAAAATAAAGAACGTTATATAGTTGTAGAAACCAATTTTCGGATTTATGCTATGACTGATTCTGATCTAAAAGTTGCCTTAGTTGCATTATTTACTCATATGCTATACAGGTAATAATTATTATAATGATAGTTTAAATATATATTATTATAACCTCTACTGTTTTAGATTTCCAAACATGTCTGCTGGTATACTAACAAGAGATTCAGTTCGAACAGCGTTACGTAGTGGCATTACTGCTGCACAAATAGTGAGATTTCTTACTGTTCATACACATCCACAAATGCAAGAATGTGGGATGCCACAAACTGTAATTGATCAAATTTATCTGTGGGAAAATGAAAGAAATCGATTAACATACACAGATGGTGTATTATACAGCAATATAAATACACCTAATGATTATGAAACAATAAAAAATTATGCTGCTGATATTGGGGCGTTGGTGTGGTGTGATGAAAGAAGAAGGAATATTGTTGTAAGTACTGATGGGCACGATGACGTAAGAAAGTTTTGGAAAAAACAACCAAAATCTGATCCATTTTAAGTGTAACAAGTTCTGTACACAATGTTAAATTGTTGTATATGATTTGATGAGTAATAAAGTTATTAATTTAATAGCACTAATAATTCATCAGCCGAAGTTTGGTTAGTTATAAGTGCAACAGAGCAATAATAATTGTGTACATATAATTCTTAGTTAAATTGTCATACTAAAAAAATATGTATTTATTTATTCTATTTATATATTATTTTTTAAATAAAAAATGAATTTTTTTGGTATGGTGTTGTTTTTAAAACTTAATCAATTTAATACATATTACATAAAAATATAAAATACATTCTTGAATTAATAGACAAGACAAAAAATAAAACATTATCATACTCTTATTTAATTTATTTAATTACAGATGTAACATGAACATAAATAAAAGAGAAAATGTGCACAATAAGTATGGTGTTACTAATAAATACACAAAAATATTCAATATAAATGTACACATTATATTATTGTATATAGTTTATAAAAATAGTGGTACTTATCTTTAGTATCTTTATATTATAATTCATTATGAAGTGATCATTTTTAATATACAAGGTGATTCACCAAGCATGAGCCCCCATTTGTTGTCCTTTAATAATGAATTTATACAAATTTAGATTTCTGGAATTTTCATTTGAAAAACAAAAGTTTGTAACTCCTAAGGACAATCCTTAAATAGCACAAAATATTAAAAAATTTGAAAATATGGTCTTTAGGTATATTTAATAATTCAAAAAATCAGATCTTAAATAACTGCGGTATTAAAGAAAAAAAAAGAGAGTGAGTATATTTGGTGAATCAAACTATAAATAATACAATAAAAATTATTACTACAATATTATATTGCATAAAATTACAGGTTGGTTACTTATCATTTAAGATAAATCTATATAACACGATAAATCTAATTAATAGATATAATATGATATATAACTAAGTCTTGTTTTATTAAATTGTAAATAAAATAACAATAATAATTTCTAGAGATCATCAGAAAAAAATCAGTTATACATTTATAATATTGTTCTGTTTTCACATCTGTAAAAAACTTGCAATTATTGTAATATTATGAATTTGTAAATGTTTATAAAATAACCAATGTCCTATTTATTAAAAGAAACATACTGATTCCTCATCAGTAGCAGAATCTTTATGTTATACGAGTTGTTAATTATTATACAATGGTGTTGCCTTAAACGGCTAACAATACATAGTAAAGTATTCAAAGAAATTACTGATGTTGTTTAATAAATGTTATTATATAGGTAAACATAGTTACATCATTGTTCAATTCCAGAGCTTAAATGAGATACTTAATCGCAATACCTATTCTATCCACTATCAAACTTATATTATATTTAATTTATTCATAAATTTAATGATTTGGATTGTCGTTTGAGGGCAGTCCTTCATATATTATACCTATGGAAGACAATATGATTGTTTTATATGAAAAATAAACTATGATAATAAAATTAAGTTATAAATTGATAAAAAAAATTAAGATATAATAGATTATAAAATAGATTATTGATTAAATATTGACAAAAATGCAATATTTTCTGAAAATTGGAACCAAAATCTAAATTACTTTAAAAATCAACACTTGAGCGTCTATTCATAAGATTTAAATGGTAACAAATAACAATAATACTTTTTTGTCATGCATAGAATCAATAATCATTTAAGAGAATAAAATAATATAGTTAAATGTAGTTCTCAAATTAGTTCATTTTGCTTCCAAGGCCTTACATCGTATCTTACCCTGTATTATTGCACATTATTATCATAACTATAACTTAAAACTATTACAAATTTGAATAACAATTATTGAATTAATCTCAACATTATCTCACGAATAAAAAAAAAAATATACATAAACATATAATAAGTTGCAGTTAACAAATGACTATAGGTACAATAAAAATTCTATAAACAAAAAATAATACAAATAAGTGACACTCAACATATTTTAAACAAATAATAATGTATGCAGTTAATAAACAATTAACAGATTACCTATTCAACAGTAAAACCACAAGTTTCTTCAACTGCTTGGCTGAGTTTGTCAAGTAATTTTTGTTTACTCTCGTATTTTGGCAAATCAAGACGGTTAAAGCAGGTGTGCGCTTTGGGGAGATTATCAGTAGGTACATCAGTCAAGTGTATTGTAAACAAACGAGGTCCAGCTGCTCCAGTTGACCCTTAATTAAAATATATTATGTGTCAATAGATGCACATTAATTGTTTCCATTAAATAAATCATTATTTACCTTGAAGTGCCTTAAAACCTTGAAGAGGTACTCTGGAACTCCCAGTGACAAATTGTAAAAGCCTGAGACGCATTTCTTGACTGTAGTTTTGTTCAATTATTTCCCAAAACCATTTCACCACAGGCATATCTGATGCACAATGCTAAATATAAAATAATATTAATTTGAGAATATTGTAAACTGTTAGATTTTTAAAAAGTATATAAAAATAATCACTTTGAGCCTAGTATTACGCTTCCAATCTTCAATATCAATAGTGCCAATACCACTAATAATTAATTCAATCTCACGTTCATCAAAAGGCTTTAGCAATGTTCCAGGAACTACTTCAGTTAAGCCTTTTTGCAATGCCAAAAACTGTTGTTCAATTCCCCTCATAAATCTATACGTCACGTATAATCTAAATACATTTAAATTGTAGTTTGTATTATACTATTTAATATTAACTTTATATACAAAGGTCCATCCATTAACATACTTGACATATTCTTTTTTATTATCTTCTGTGAGCTGAATATTTTGTCCACCAGTTTTGAGCTCATGCAATTTTAACACACCAAAGCTACTTTGTTCGACCGCAAAAGTAGTATCAATTATATCTTTTTCAAGTTTATTTTCCCTACAAAAAAAAAAAAAAACAAAATAGAGTATTTATAGAGTTACTAGGCTAAATAGTAATTACAATATATATGTGAGACTACGATGTAATTCAGGATCTACTCCTTCTATATCTTCCAGAGTAATTGGTTTGTTTAGTAGCATTTTATAAAAAGGTGTTGTAAATCCCCCATCAATATAGTGTCCATGAAAAATAGCGATTCCAATTATTCGACCAACAAAGTGGAAATAAGATAGATGTTCCTAAAAATTAAAAATCATTTTTAGTTGCATAATATGATATTATAGTTCCACTAAATCGTAAACAAAACATACTGGATTAATTGAACTATCTGGATTTATTTGTAAAGTATAATTGTCTTCTCTAGAGTATTGAAATAATCCATATTGGGGATTAAGCATCTCATGAGACAATAAATACAACCACTCTCTTGCTACACCACCATAATCAAGACCTTCTTCACATCGGAACTTGACCATCAACCTTTTTCGTAGATCCTTTGGTCGCATCTTCATCACTGCTCGATATGACTCCTATAAATTAATGATATTAGGAACAAAATAATCAAGTTCAAAATATTAATTCATACTTCAAATATTTCTGATCTCGAAACTTCTAATCTCATATGTCCTGTTTGAGGCTGTAATGCAGCCAGTTCTGTACGTAAAATCTTCTGTTTAGCTACTAAGTCACGTTTGTATTTAGGCAAACACTCTGAATCAGTCTCAATACTTTGGGGACCATCAAAAACAGGGCCAGGGCGAGGTTGTATCCTCTGTTGACTTGATGATGTTTCACTAGTATTGGGCACTCTAGTATTGATACTAGTGTTTTCTTTATTGTTCATTGAGTTTTGTTCGTTTGTTGATGAGCTTTGATCATTTTGTTTCCTACAATAAATTACAAACGCATTAATCCAATAATAGCAGCAATACGCAATTGATTGATTTACTGTAATAAATTAGCTATCACTGCTGTTGAAAGTCTTGGATCCGAAAAAGTTGTAGTTCGATTATTATGATCTACATAATAGTAGCGACCACTAGATGTTTGACGTACTTCCCAACCAGCAGGCAAAGGGCCAAGTTGTTGTCCAGAAGTTACACTAATATTTCTTGGAATTCTCGGATCATGCCATGTACTTAAACCAGTTGGAGTATGATAAAAATAAATTTGTCCTTGAGGTGTTGTTCTTATTTCTGTTAAGGTCAAAAATTATAGTTAAATATTTTTAGTTAGATTAAAGTTATTTGATACTAACCATAACCTGTTGGCAAGTCTTGCGGTTGTTGAATTGAGGAACTATGAGATGATGCATGTCTGGCAGAACTAAGGGATGCTCGATTGCTAGGATTCCTATTCCTAAATATATTAGTAAATAGTTATTAATTGCCATACATTTTTATAAAAACATATAAGCAAAAGTAACTTACGTTTGTGAAGTCAAAGCAATGCTATTGCCGTCATTATTATTTATCACATCAGATTCATTTCGTGTATCTTCTGTAGGTGTTGGTGCTGGAGGGCGAGGACTACTACTACCTGTAGTAATTTTTGAATGAGATCTAAAAATTAAATTAAAAATTATTTTTTTTAAATAATACTATATATTAATTATTTGCATGAATTGTATAACTTTTTTAAAGTTTATTAATTTGTACATATTTATACTCCATCCGGCATAAGAACGTAATTCATCGCGCAGGTGGCGACCGGTTCCCCACTAGCAACCTTGTCATAGTTATAAACATATATATAATTGTTATAGTCATAAGCCCGACCTGCCCGAACCTGTTTTGGTCTGCATCCCGAGTATGTTCTTATTCCGGACGGTGTATATGTCTGTTTCAGGGGTGTATTTATGGGGGCGGATATGAGGAAAAATCTGCCCTCATGACTCTTTAAATATATGTGTATTATTATATTATAATTATTACATCGTAATCTGTAAGCTGAAATTTTTGTCATCCGCCCCCTACAAAAAATATTAAATACTGGTCTGTTTATAGGAATTGTAATTAAAGAGTATGGTAAGCAATTTTTTAATTTTCCCATATTTTAAAATCTTAATTTTATAACCAGGTATAACATTATGTAGATGTCATATTTGAGTTTATTTAGATGGCTGATCAGATCAGACCTAATAATTTTGTACTGCCAATAAAATGTATTCTAACTTATTTATGCCGGTAGGTACCAACTAAATTTGTTATACATTTACAAACTACAATTATTTCACTTACTTTGTCGGTTTAACCCATTGAGTAGTTTTGGTTTTATGATTTACATAATATAATCGACCATTTTCTGTTTTCCTTTCCTCCCATCCATCTGGCAACGGAGATGATTGTTGAGATGATACTCCTGCTGTACCATCTTGAGATAATAAAGATAACACTAATTGACCTCTAATTGGTACTGGATCATCTGGATTTAATTTAATTAAATCTAATTTTTGATCTGTAAGTTAAGAATTATTCACAAATAGAATGCTATTACTTATTTCAACAAACAATATGTAAGTCACTATATTATATACTTACAACCAGTGTCTTTGTATCGCTGAATTTGATTCCATGATAATCTTACACACCCAAGAAAACCACTAGTAGGTTTTTGAATATTTTTATGAATTTTTTTATGGTTCCACAAGGTAATTGTTACATGATCACCTTTACTTAAATATCTATAAGCAATTTTAAATTATCATGATTTTTTCAATTAGATTAAAATATATAATAATATTTATTATTTATAATATTATTTAACTAATTTCCTTACAAATCATAATGTTGATTCCACTGAGGGTCACAGGTTGGTTTACAGGTATCTGTTGTATAACATTGTCCAGACCCGTCCACGCTTATCTTTGCAAATGCATCAGGTGGTAAACCTATTAAAACCCATAATTTAACCAATACAATATAATATGTTTAAAAGCAAGATATGTTAAATACATAAAATGTATATTTATAATTTATAAATAATTTTTAAGTGAATCAAAATTAAACTTACGAAATAAATCTTTTTTCAACAAATTCTGAGCGCAAAGTACTGAAACCAAATGTTAATCATTGTATGAATTATATTATTACAAACAAATACATGTTTATATATACAAAACAAAATACATTAGTATAATCCTACATTAAACTTAAGCAGGCCAGAATTAGTTACTTCTGCGGTAGTAGACTATTAATATGGTACATAAAATGTAATATTATGTATCCTATAATTTGTAGGTAGGTTCTTAAAAAACTAATTATGTCATTAAAAATACACTTAGTGTAAGGGAAGCTATGGCATCTACGTAAGGACAATTTTTAGTTAAGTACAATATTTTATATTTTTGTAGAAATAATAAGTATAGCCTGTATGTAATATTTAGACATTAAAAATTCATGAACAAACAGACAAAAGTAGATATTTCCAAAATAACAATAAAACATATTATGGAATGTTGTAGGTAAGATACCTACATGGCTATATAATTTATAATTGCTAATTGACATATCATAACAAATTTCAAATTAATATTATTCAAAACTTATTTGTGCAAATATTAGATCAAGTAAATCACTTAAAAATGTATAAAATAATAAACTAAATTAATTAATAAAAATAATAATTTATAAGTTATAACAAATCAAGATGTTTAACTCACCTGTTAGACGGATCTTAGTTGTTCCTCCAGTTCGCCTGCTACCTGAAGATCCTGACATGTTTGACATATTTGATACTCATTAGTCATTAGTCATTAATTATTATGATAAATCTACGTTTGAAAAATTAAAAAGAATTTGGCGTAATAAAAATGTTTTACTACACAAAAAATGAACACATAATGATTAGCAGCACTATTTTCTCCTCGCTATTTTTTTAATTTTTTTATCACAGACAATAAATTAAAGGTGAATATTACGCTCGAGTTTTGTAATTTCTACATAATTCGTCTAGTTTCGCGTAATTTCACTTATTTTATACGCTCCGAACTATTATACTACTATAGTAAAGGTACTATAGGTAGGGTTGTAGTATGAATCATTTAAGACTAATTGAATGTTTTGTTATGAAATAATCACAGTGCAGTTATCTATAGTATGATCCTAACTTGAACATTTCCCCTCAAGTTGGCGCATGCATGGAAAATAAACAAACACTGTTTTTTTCCATGATTCGGTGACGTAATTTATATACCAGCAATAAATTCTATAGTTCTTGCACGCTGACAACCGGCACTGCAGTACTGCACAACTGCAGCAGCGCAGCATTGCAGTGCACTAGTTGCATCATTTCAATTGATAACATTGTCAACAATTATCTTATTGAGTTATTTTCCTATGAAATTTGAGCTGCCCAAAAATGAGGTGAGAGTAAACTATTTTCAACAATAAAATCCGTAAAATTATCAACTTTAGTCGGCGAATTGGCCATGAGACCTATATAAAGCCATTATTCACGTCAAGTCCACTCACTGTCACTGTTCCTTATAATTTTTAACACGACGAAATTTGGTGAAAAAGTGAAAACCACCTATTACTTGACAATTTTCAAAAAATTGCAATAGGTAGGTCCGTAGCCCATCATTGTAAATCGCTTTTTAAGGTCTTAACTCAAAATGTAACATTTTCAATTCCCATCGTTTTTCTTGAAATTTAAAATATTATAACTTTTGTTTTCAACCAAATATCAGTATCTATACGATTTTTGAGTTTTAAAGTCCATAAAAAGAAATATAATTGGCACATGAAATCCATTCAAATAAACATGTACCTATTGTATAAGTTAGTATATATGGGAAGAAAATATTTTGGTGCATACGAAAAATTCCATCAGCAAAAACATGCTTTGAACTATTTAAAAAAGACATATTAGTAGCATTTGTAAAAATATAGGTACACTATTTTCTAATACCATGAAACAAAATCTTTTTTTGTAAAAAATCACTGCAGCTTTTGCTGCGAATAAAGATTTTGGTATTTTAGGAAATCTTTTTCGTCTAAACATACTTTTCCTGAATAACCTGACATCAGAATGATTTAAATGCTCTGATTTTGGGCAATCACGTAGGTATAGCTCTCGGCGTATTAAACTAATTATTAAACTAATAAACTTTATTTGGCTTCGCGTTAAAATCAGTCGTAATTACGGTCTTAGAGTTTTACGTTCGAAGACCTGCCGCTAAATCCAGGGCCACGGCCTAAGCTGATGCTGGAGAAAGCTACAGGCCACTAATCAGTAATCACTATTTATAAAACGGTAGAGTAGATTCTCTCCCTGAAGGAAGAAGAAGAAAGGGTCAGAGAGCGTACGCGTGATTCGTGGTCGGCGGGCTAAGTTCAGAAGAGGATGATATAACTTTTTTTTGTGAGGGCCCTACCAATCCTCATATAGGCATGTAGCATGCCAGCTGTTGCAAGTCAGTAAGCGACTGCACATTCTCAGATCGATCGGAGCGTACACATACATACTAGCGATCGGTAAGGAAAGTATAGTTTCCGTTTTCCTGGGGTCTGGGAGTAGGAGTATTATTGTTAACATGTATGTAGATGAATTGTTAAATTGTACATGCATTCATTTTTTTTTGTAAATAAACGATGGCGGTGCTGTCAAGGTAATGCGCAAGCAGTCCCGGCAAAGTCGACAATACGCCATGGGAAAATAAGTAGAGGCAACTAGACAAGTATTAATATGATTGTAAGTAGAAGTGACTAGTGAACAATAATAGTATACAATTTCCATAATGACAAAAAACGTGAAAAACAAAAGAAAAATTAAGAAAATACGGGTGTTTTTACGCAAAATCAATTTTTTGCTAAATCGATTTTGGTTTATGGTAACTCTAAAAAAAAAACGCAGATACATGGAATTTTTACTAAATATTTATAATAGCATTTTCTATTTACTATTTTAAGTTCGAATTTCGACAAAATTTATCAAATTTAAAATGAAATAATTATTTTGTAGTTAAAAATTTATAAATTTATATTTTTGAATGTTAATTTTTTTTTATTATTCATGATACAGCATCAACTTAATAGCTACTATATATAGGTACCTACTAGCATGTAAAAAAACATTTTTTACATTTAACAATACAATAGTTTCCTTATGGATTAAGTTATATATATATCAATAAGTTTTAAAAATGTGATGACTTTGTTTGGGTTGTCTAGGATTGGGCTATTATATATTTTTTTTTTTTTTAATCAAACATGAGCCCAGCAACTAAGGCCATCAGCTATTTTTGTTTTGTAGGTTTTTATGTCGGTGGGGGGAGGAACACGTGTGTGTTAGTTTTGGCAGAATTTTTGATTTGGGCACCCGTAGGTATCTGCCATGGTATTATATTTTTATAGTTTCGATTAATGTTGAAATAAATTAATAGATATAATTACCTACTTCGTACTCGTATAATATATTTGGAAATTTAATTTTTCTTATAGATTAAAACTACCTATAAAACAACAAATATTTTAAAGAAAAATATTTTCATTAGCTTTCCATAATTTTAAATTTATTTTTTTAATTAAATATTTGGAAATGAATGTCTTTTTTGTTAATTTTTGAGTGCACATTGTTCTTTTTATATATATATTTGAAAATGTTGGTGCATATATTTATGCATAGGTATTTAAGATTTTTTGTGCATATTTGGTTGGTTTTTAAAGCATACAAATCCACCCTTTAAAAATCATGACAAACATGATGTTCATAAGTATGATAATCAGCCGCAACTTTACAACAATAATTATCACAAGTTTAGTTTTTAAATATTTAACTTAATTTTCTTGATTGTTAACAACTCATTTTGGTGTACCATAGTTTTTTTAATAGATATTTTGTTGACATTTAAAAATATTATTCGTGGGTACTAGAAAGATTTAAAATTATTATAAACATTATTAATTATAATTATATTTTTACACACATTATATTTTCAAATGAAATGTTTTCGGTGAAAATGAATTCTGTAGTGCTTAAGTAAAATAAATTATTTTAATAGCAATAACATTATAAAATATACTTAGGTATTAATATAAGCTGCCAGGCTATTTCCTCGGATTCGTTTTTCCTATGCAGTTTTAACACATTTATTACACTATGACAGTGAACCACTCGACACGTCCTAGTGTACAACAGAGCGGAACCTATCTTGCTCACCTTTTGTTTTTTAATTCCATCTTCAACTTTGAACAGGAATCTACGGTCTACTAATCGTAGGCGTGCGCAAACTTTGTCCGCAGGGGGGAGGGCCTTAAAAATGTCTGAACCAAAGATTCTTGTACTAATGACAACCGTAAAAAAGGGTGACTTCAGACATGTGGGGTGAATTCAGACAGCACCATGTTTTTTAATTATCTTATAATTTTAGAATACACGTTTAATAAAAGTTTAAAACTGATTTTCCACGTTAATAGGTTTCTATTATAACCTCCATAGAAAATAATATTTATTAATGACATAATGGTGTCATACTACATGTTATGGATGTAAATACAAAATATTATATTTTTGTATTTTTAAATTACATAACTGATGACTACAACTGTAGCACAACAACAAATAGACATATTTGATTGTGGTTTTCGGTAACCTATACTCGTTAACTTGTGTGTGTTAATTAGTATATGTGCAAATTGTTAAGTTACTTGATCTTACACTGTAGTGTTAAATCGTCTTAATTATTACCAAACGTGGGGTGACTTCGGACAAGACATCAACTATGCCCAGGTTATATGTCAACAATGTAGGGAGTCGTCCGTCTATAAGAATTATAATCCTAATGATATTTAAAATGTCGTTGATGGTGTTAGTTATCAAAAAATGACAACGCAATAAGTAAAAACAGAAAAGTAAAAAATAAAATTTAAGTTGACATGTTTATTGAAAAGTAAAGAATTATTTTAGAATATTAAATAAATTATGTTGTATTTGCGATAAATGTATGGGTTTTTTTTATTTAAATTAATTAAATTTTTTTTAAAAATATCTTTACTGTCCGAAGTCAACCATTGTATTAGTGGTGGATCCAGGGTTTAATTTTGGGAAGGGCTTCCTAAAAATATTACTTCTAAACCATAAATATATACATTATAATGTTGTAGTTGATGATCCTAAAAATATGAAAGAAATGGTTGTTCAAGGAATGTTATTAATTTTACTATGGTTGATATATAAATAGATTGATAATGCATTACATTACTCACTTTAAAATATTTCTGAAAGTAAAAAGAGGAGTTGGTTGAAGAGGTCTGGAGGCAAGGCCCCTGGCCCCCCTGGATCCACCACCAATGTAATTATAACATCGATTTTTAATGAAATCTAATAAGTAGGTACGTGTCCGAAGTCACCCCATTTTACGGATCACTCCGGACAAAACTCAACTTTCAAAAAAAATGTGAACTTAAAAGACCTTAATGATTATTTTCCTGCTATAATGTGATTTTCTTTTCACTCATTATAACAGTATTTTATTTAATAGTAACGTATAATTTGTAAAGGTTTCATAGCTTATAATAATATTCTGTTTTTTTAGGTCTAAAATATTCGTTATTTGTAATTACTATTTTAACTAGCCAGTAGACTATGTGGTATTGTGGTACATAATATTATCTACAAGTTACAACCGTGAAATAACGTAAGTATATAAATAAAGTAGTTGATAGATACACTGTGATAAAAAAAATAGTCCACTAGCTAGTATAGTGGATAGTAGAATATTCTGTGATAATAATAAATCATTTGGTCGATGATAACTGATCAAATTAATAACTTTATTACATTTATTCACAGATATCTATACTATGAGATTAAAACTGGCTCCACTTTTTTCATGTAAAATGTAAAAATTTCACTATCTAGTATTGTATAGATATCTATGTATTAATTAAAGAAAAAGCCAGGGGCCGCGGCCCACCCGCCCCCCGTACGCACGCCAATGCTACTAATATACCTACGGAAAATGATATACAGTGTACATAATTTAGAGAGAGTGGAGTACAGTTACGATGTAGAATAAACCAAACGCTCACACTTATTGATATTTTTAAATTCTTGCACTAATATATTATATAATAAATTATATATGATTTTATAAATTAACTGTAATTGCTTCCATAATGTGGCAAGATTCAATGTATATTTTAAAAATAATACTAAAAAGTACAAATGCTTAGTTATAACTTAATTAGTATAATATTAATATTGTAGTGTCATTTTTAATTTAATTTTAGTTTTAATTATTACATTTAACTAGGCAGGTATACCTACAACATTCATAAGCGAGCACACGGGGTAGTCATGGTAAGTACCTACTTCGCACTGGACTACTCTCTGCACCCCCCCCCCCTCAATATTATCATGATAGTCAATCATTTTATTTTTATTTAAGAAATACTTTTTTACTACAGTAAATTTAGTTAGTTGCATCCAAATTAGTTTGTATTAGTTTAATTAGGCGTTAATATGAATATTATATAGGTGGTATACGCATCTTGGTGTGGTAATGTTAAATTGTGGACGCTTATGCCTACATTTGTACCTGTATGATGAAAAAAAATTTTGTTTTGAATGTATTGAATATGAAAAATGTGAATGATATGTATAATGATATAATGTGTATATTGTTTACATATTTAACGATAAAGTATAATGCTTGTAGGAATTTAACTTTTACTTTAAAAACAAATAAACTACGACACAATCCATATACCCACGTGTTTAAAATGTATATTATATTATGTAAGCTATAGTAAATAAACAAAAAAAACCGTAAAACATTAGTAATACACTAATACCGCGTTCTGGCTAATACGGAGAATACTATATTGTATTGTATATACACTGCATAAATGTTTAATCGTATAGATTTAATTTGTTTATTTATACCGTAATAATATTATGTCAGTGAATTTTATTGTTTTAAGTATCCAATAAGTTTTGACTTTTTTGAATTCAAGTTTAAATATCAAGTGTTTAAACTTTAAAGTAATATTATAAATTAATTCAATTTCCTCTGCTTAAAATTTAAAATAATCAACACTGCAGGACGCAGGTCGTATACTATAAGTCCATATTTTACTGCTCTCTCACATCTCGCAGGTTATGATTAAAAGTTAGAACATGCATGAGTTCTCAACTAAAATCGGTTATTCTTGGTTATTTAATATGTAATTTCGCCCAAATTTGAACATAAAATAACTATAAAAAAAACTATTTTCATGGTTACAGAATAACCTGTTTAAGTGGAACTTTGCTTTACATTTTCAATCCTTAGTTACAAATGTTGAACATTTTACAAATTTTTATCGAGAAATAATTATTAAATTTTAAATTTGATAGGTACAATTTGTCAAAACTCAATTGTTCTTTTGTTTTTCACGTCACTTTTGAAAACTACTAGGAAATTTTTACTTTTGACCCCCCAAAGTTACTATTGAAGAAAATCCAAGCACTTTTACTGTCCTAAAAGGTGATGACAGACACAAAAAAACACACATCATTATTGTAAAATCAATACATTCATCGCTTCGCTTAGAATCTAGAAATAACATATAAAATATCATATGACATAAATGTCAAGTGTCTAAAACAAGTCAAAAAGATTTTGAGTAAGTATTCCCTTTTTTTTTTCCCCGGCGTTTTTGAACTACTTGGAATTTCGAAGTATCCAAAATACGAACTAGATTCACTTTCCCATGAAACAAGATACAGAAGTTGAAAATCTTTCAACTTCACTATGTTGTTCGATGGGAAAGTGAATCTAATTGCTACATTGGGACGTCAAAATCCCATATTCCCATTTCCCAGAAGTGTTCAAAAGCGCTCAGTAAAACAGAACAAAGATAAATAAAACCGGGAATTTTACGTTAAATCGATTTTGGTTTTTGGTGTAACTCTAAAACAAATTACCGTAGATACATGACAAATTCACTGGTCGTTTACATTAGCATTTTCTATACACCATAACATTTTCAAAATATTTTAAGCTGTTTACGGACATTTTCAGTTTCCAATTTTTTAGTTTTTTATTGGGTAAAAAAGCTTGAAAATTTAATACACGACTCATAATATATTGTTACAATTACAAAATAAAAAAATTAAAAATACAGATACGATTATTTTTTAGCATTTAAAGTTCGAATTTTGACAAAAGGCGTAAAAATCACGAAAATTTACAAATTAGTTTGAGTTAAAAATTCCTAAAAAATTTTCATTTTAAAATGCAATACAAGATTCCTTATACGTTTATCTACTTAATCAATAAAAAAAAATGTCTATAAGAAAGTCAAATTAAATTATTATGAGCATTTGAAATTTTGAAGTTTAAATTTTTACAACATTGGATATTCACTCGATCTCTCAAGTAGCGATTTTCTTGTATTTAAAAAACGAATAACCGTAGACACTTGAAATTCATATCATATGTATATTTTATCAATTTCTAAACTATCAAGTATCAAAAAATATTTTGACTCTTTTTTAGCTGTTTACGGACATTTTCAATTTTTTCTTTAAATATCATTAAATATTAATAAAACTGTATTTGTTGGGTCAAAAAGCTTTAAAAATGAATATAAAGCTCCTGATATATTATTAGTAATAACAATATAAATATAATATAAAATATCCACATTAACAAATCATCTCCGCTCAAGATCATTTTTCGTATACAATGATATTATATCATTGAATTCAAATTTAATAAATTTAGTACCATCCAATATACAGTGACCCACTTGTAACCTACTGTGCATCAGAGCGACATCCACTTACCCACCTTTTTTTGTTTTTTTTTTTCCAGACGCTTTTGAAAACTATTGGAAATATTTTACTTTTGATCCAGAATAAAGTACCAACTAGATTCACTTTCTTACCAGAAAAGACCTTGAAGTAAAAAATCTTAGTAAGTATACAAATTTAACATGTCCTTTGAAAAAAAATCACAATAACTTAAACAAAAATATATATTGAAATTATCTTTTTGATTTTTCAATAGTTTACTTAGATTAAAAATAGCTTTTTAAGTATTTATTACTATCATTGATAATAGTTGATAATTAAATGTACTTTTTACTTTAACTCAACATCCAACAGATAAGGAAGGTATTATTGAAAAAGAAAATTATTTATATAGGTAAAATGATATATGAATTTTTGCAGTGTAACTATTTACAAAATAAAATAATATAATATTGATCGTGGCACAAAAATATTTTTAATTTAATATATGTATAAGATAAGGAAAAAGACACTTAATTAGTTATTTAATACATGTACGTATTTATATATGTAATTATATATAATAGATTAATAGACTAATAGACTTTATGGACATTATTTCACTATTTCAAACTATTAGAGTCTTTAATCACTATGACTAACATATAAATTATTTCACAATTTATTTTACTTAAATAAATAATAAAAAATAAAATATCTATAAGTACCTAGTACAAAAAAAAAATTAAATCATAGTACGCGATGAAAATATTCATGTGTAGGCAATTAACAATAGAGTCTTACCTTTTATGAATATGTCAGGAAGAAATTATACTTAAATATAGACAAATTAGTAAAAAAAACAAATAATCTCAATCTACAACAAAGAAATATATAAGATAGGTAAAGTAAGGAGTTTTAATATTATTTTATATCACAAATTGACATTGTATTGTTTAATTTAAAATCAAAACTAAAATAATTGTTCGATATGACTGAAAGTTTGTTAAGCACAATATATAATAATTGATCCAAGTACAAGTCAAGTTCAACAAATAAACAACTAAACAGATATTTGTTTGAAATATTTCAAATATTAAAAAACAATTATTAGGTACAGAGAAAGGAATTGAGCGATTTTCATAAATTGTAAGAAAAAAAACATAAAAGTTCTGTGTTTCTAAATGTCGTTATACTTGTGTATTCAACTTAAAAATAAAAAATAAAACATTAACATGGAAATACATTTGATAAAAAATATTTCCTTATTTAAATGCAATCATTAAAAAATATAGTTTACATCATATTATATTTATAAATTTAATTCCATAAAGAACTGATAGTATAAACGGTAAAAAAAAAAAAACACAGAACAAATCATCAACTTGTACTAAATTTAATATTCCTAATTTAAATATAATAGTATACACAAATGATTTAAGTGAAATCTATCTAAAATTAAATGATAAATACAAATGTATTTGATTAACAAATACATTGTTAATTGAGATAAAAAACCAATTTCATAACAATTTGTTAATAACATACATTTTAGACAGATTTCACTAAATTGAACTTTCATACAAATTTAAGAATTATAATAAATAATAATAATATTGATGTTTGGAAGAAAAAAAGGATACTGTTTTATTGCAACTTTAATTGTTATGAAAAATTAACCTATATTTCTGCTTATTGACTTATTATTCATTGGTATTATTTTAATGTATTAGCTATTAACCATGATATTCAGAACTATTATTATATATTATAAATAATAGCGGGTTATCAAAGCAATGTTTATGGTTTAAATGCATGAATATACACTATAAGCATGTGAGCAAAAACCTCATACATATAAATCAAAATTATAAATTCCAAAAAAAAATCTATAAATGAATGAACATTTTGTCGTCTTTATGCAAAAAATGATCAAGTGAAAATTTAAATTATTAAGAAGACGCTACCCATGCGTTTGTTGTCTCCATCTTACAAGCGTATAACATACTAACTTCGCTCACTACTTTCAATATTGTGGTGTTAGTTTTGATATTATGCGGGATTCTTATGGGGGTGATTCGGGGTGTACCACACCACGCTACCTTCGTTTATATCACACGACTGAAAATCAAACATGTTTGATTCTATCACGCTTGGATCATGCGGCCGAAGCGTGTTTCACTTATGTAATTCATGGCCCACATTAGAGTGAATTGACCTAATATCAAACTTATAGATAAGAATATACATACACCCGCATGTGTTGTATCCGTCTTACAAACGCGTAACATACCAAATTTACGCTCAGAAATTTAAATTTTATGCCGTTAGCTTAAAAATTAGAGTGGATCAACCTATTATGAAACTTGATGGTAAGAAAATTATCTGTGTTTTGTTGGAAGGTTTTTTATGATAATTCAGTTTTTATGTGAGTTATAGCGTGTATAATAAATGTAAATTAAAAATGCTCATAACTCACTTGAAAACTGAATTATCGAAAAAAAGCTTCCATCAAAACACAGATAATGTTCTCACCATCAAGTTTCATAATAGGTCAATTCACTCTAATTTTTAAGGTAATGGCATAAAACTTGAATTTCTGAACGTAAAATTGGTATGTTACACATTTGTAAGACGGAGACAATACATGCGGGTGTGGTGTCCTCTTAAGGGTTGGTAATAATTTTCCATAATATGGGTATGTGAAGTATCACAAATTAAAAAGGTCATATGTCACTTGAAAATTAAAATATTGAATAAAAGCCAACGCTGAAGCACAGAATACATACAATGTTCTTACCTAAAATTTGATAATAAGTCAATTCAGTACAACATCAAAATTAACAATAGCACACTATTGACACTAATGAATGAACATTTTCTGTCATAAATGTGTAAGAAAGAGACAATGGATGGGTAGCGTCCTCCTAAGATTTTTTTTTTAATTTTATATTTTTATTACTTCATAATTATTAAATTATTTCACTTGGTGAATGTTTGCATGTTTAAACCACAACATAGTTTCAACATGCTAACATTTATCAAATGAAAAAACCATAAATTATGTTATATAAAATTTTAATTTTAATTTAAAAAAAATTTAATTTACACTCTATCACTTTTTGAGCAACAACGATTTATCAAACATGAAAAACTAATGGTTCTTATTCAATGGTTATCACGTATCCAAATGGTTTTTATGTATATTCTAAATAGTAAAAAATACCTTTTTTAAACAATCTTTAAGTCTGAATGGTAGGTAACATTTTATTATTTTGATTCATAGTGTATTAACCTTGTACATATTAACAAACAAAAATTAATGGATAAGCAAAAAAAAATTAAGTTAATATATCATTGAATTAATTAATAACAAAACTTGGAAAACCTAAACAGATTTAAGTATTTAAATAATTATTGACTTTTTTTTATTGCAATAAATATTTGATCCCGAGGGAAAAATCTAGAATTGTTAAGTCTATTTCGTGGTCACATGTTCTCTACCGCAGTAAATATACGCTCCATTTAGTAGTAAATACATCCAACATAATGAAGAACACTGTAGATTAAGGGGCATGATAAGGAGAAACATACGCAGCTGGAAACAGTCCTTCTCTGGTGCCAATCTCACCTCGCCACCAATTTACATCAGTGCGATTTGTCACAGTTATAACATCTCCTCGTTTAAATGCTAATTCTCCATCTTCTTGAGGTGTAAAGTCATACATTCCAATTACCAGCGTCTGTAAAACCACAAAACGTATATTTATTATTTATTAATAATATGTAGCTACAATTGACCCGATTGATATATCATAGAAATAAATAATAAATACCGGTTTTTGGTTAAATCCATTTTGAGTTGCTGCTGGCATGTCCCTAAGCCTAACATCTTGTGAACGAGACACAGATGATTCTCGATGATAATCAACTAGTTCATTTAAACTATCAAATTTAACCACCCACAGGAAGAATTTTGCCTGTGCATCTCGTAAAACTTTGAAATGTTGAACACCGTCACCACATCTATTACATTATTAAAAATTAAACACTTTTTCAAAAAATACAAATTATTATTGATGAGTTTCAAGGACACAATACAGAAAAGTTTGAAAAAACTAGAGGTGGTTATTATTATTATATAATGGAATAACTTTGCTCACTTGACGGATAGTGAAAAATCTCCAGGTGAACTCTCACTTATTCGTACCAGAAAACAACCCTCAGGCTGTTGGTCTAATAATTTCTCGGCGTCTGCTCGGGTAATTTTTCCATAGTACCAACTACAAACAAACAAGGAAAGGCAAACATTAATAACACCTAGGCATGAATAATATTATTATAAAGACACAGGAATCCAAAGTGGCATCACTCACTCATGATTTTTCATTTCTATATAATTGCTAGGTATCAGTCCCTCTTTGCCCTCGAACTCAGCCCGAAACCAATTGACGTCGTCTTCCATGTTGATCACCTGAAAAAACAATTTAAATCGGTTAGGTGCATTGTACAGTGGCAGGTACCTGGCGGCTTCACAAAAGCAGTCCCCGATCATCCAAACTGGCCACATTCACCCACCACTCTGACCCCCGAGCACACCAAACACACTCACCCTGAGCAAGCTACCCTTTTTGAAGCTCAGTTCATCGGGCGCCGTGGCTTTGAAGTCGTGCTTGGCCGTGGCTTCCATCGTTGGTTCGGGGCGTCCGTTCAAAACATATATGTTATCGGCGCACGGAAGTCGCCGGATACACGGGTGTTTGTAAAAATTAATAAACGGTTGACCGACTGACAGCACCGGAACTCGGACTGCGATTATTTTTTATGTCGTACGTGGTTCCCGTTGACGGACGAAACGGACAGAACAACAACCTTTGACGAGATAAGCGCGGACGGCCTCGCACGAGACACTTCGCGTACATACGCGCGCACACACACTCACACGTACACAGACACACACAGACACACACACGCACACACACACACAAACACACGCACACGCACTCGCTCTCTCGGTCTTTCGGTTGCGCACACACGGTCGAAGTGTCGAACGCGCGTGCGCCCTACTGGTTCTCGGGGCGAGATGGCGGGGGACAAAATTACAAAAACACCGCTCGCTCGCTCAATCACTGAAATATGAATCAGCGCAGCTGATAGCGGCACTGACGACACGGTGATTTTTTTTTTGATAATAATTCGCGCGGACCTCTCCGCGAGTGACGATGTAAACGCGGGTTGCGCCCTGTCATTTCGCATTCCTCGTACTTCGTAAGCACTTAATTCTGGGGCGGATACGGATACCAGGGGGGCAGGAGCAGTGGTGCAGCTAGGGCACGACCTCAAAAATAATTGACAATAAGTATTATTTATTTTTATGTTATTCTGGCGCAACAGGTAAATAAATTGATTAAAAACAACAACTGTAAGATGATAATACAGTGGTGGCGTGGTGTGGGTGTATAGCATTTTAGGTAGACCATTTCTATAATTGCTTTTGGCTTACTTGGCTCACGAATGTCACAATAGGGCCACGAGCATATTAATATTACGTTGCTCAGAATATAAAATTACGGTTGCCTGATGGTAATAACGTATAGTATGGTATATATTATATATATATGTGGTGGGGTGTGGTTTCTGTAAGTTCAGTATTGGTGCAAGGGCTGCAGTACTACTTGTAACTCTCCTCCAAAATGTTAACCTTACAGAAAACACCTATGACTAGGAGGGTATTTGGACGTCCCCCCCTGAATTAATATATATTTTTTACACGTAATAATAGGTTGGAAAATAGGTTCTTTGGTTTTACCAACAGTAAGGTGTAGATAACCGTGATTTTACCTTTAATATAAGATCATGATATCAGCATATATCGACTATCATCATTCACGTTATGAATTTATTAGTTATTATCCTAACCCAAATAAATGGGTAATGATTGATAAACCAAAGTTGTATGTCAAAGTATTACCTAGGTATTGAATTATATTTATATACTAATTTAATAATTATTTAATAAAAATATTAATTTACATTTGTAATTTGTATAAACAATATTATTAAATATTTTTTTAACATTTATATTAGTGAATTTTTTATTGGTAATAGTGTTATTATGACATATTATTAAATTATATTTATATATTAATTAGGGTATTAATTTAATCTTTTGTACATATTTTATTGATTTGAAATTGTATATTATTGTTTAATAAATAATAACAATAATTTAATAATTAAACTTTAATTTTTCTGTCCGGGGAGAAACGTCGATCGATTGGGGGGGAGGGGGAGAGAGAGAAACGTGAGGGAAACATCCTAGAATCGTCTAGAAGAACTCCTGTATGACTTTCAAAGATGCCCATCTCGTTTATTTGTTTTTAGTTAATTCATAAAAAAAAATATGATGTGTCCTCCTTTAAGTCCCTGGCAATAGGTACCTACGTAAAATTGTGTATTAATGTAAAACATTTAAACTATAAATATTTAATTTTTATATTTATATTTACGGAATGTACATCGCCGTGATACACGGACGTTTCTATCAAGCTTTAATAAGTGTCGTATAACATGTACGTCTGTGGGGGACACGGTTCGGCGACGGCTATATGCCTATATGGCTATATCCAAATATATTCAAATTTTATCTTTTATCATATTTTTATTATTATTATTATCATCATCATCGTAGATAGGTATGTGTTATGTATTCGTTCGGGGCCGGCCATCGTCGCAGCCGCCGTACACAAAAGCGGCATTGCCAAATCTCGTCGGGATTGTATAGTCGAAACGACCTTGAAACCGTTTTGAACAATGCCCCCCAACAGGTCTCTCGGCGACCGGTGCACCACACATACACACACACGCACAGCACTGGCCGCGTCGCAACCACCACCACCACCACCACCGGCGTTTTATTATTTATTTATTGTGGACGGCGACAGACACCAGACACGACGACCATTATTTTAATAATAATACATATTATTATTATAAATCTACGCGGATGCGTGCGCGCAACGTAACTGCACAGGTAAAACGTACGACTGCAACAGTGGCGTCATTTCGGTATATATTATTTCATTATTATGTATTCCGGTATTCGCCAGACTGAGCAAAACTCAACGATGTCAGTGGCGTATCCCGGAGACCAAATTTTGTACACAATACAACATGTATATAATACATGTGTATATGTGTATATTGTATACTGAATATCTATTAAAAATTGTATATCCCCCATTTAAAAAATCCTAGATACGCTACTGAACGATGTACTACACTATAACAGCCGAATATAATATTGGTGTGCGGCATTTTCGTCATTTAACCATCACACGCTCATTCATAATCATAATCATAATATTATTTGAAGTCAGTGGATTCATGAAATAAGGGCTAAATATAAATATGGATAGAGGCCATGTAATTTTCACCCCTTACCACGGCGGATGACGCCAATGACGCGTATATACGTTAAGCGTGCATTGCATGCGTTATATATAGCCACATGATAAATATCGCCTGTCGGGTTCTGCAGCCGGTTCAAACTTCATGCGTTCAAGTCCAGCAGTAGGTACTCTTCCTGCAGTCCTGCAGGGTGCACAATCTGCACTTATGACAATGGTCTACTGTCTTGAATACTCATATTGTCCATATTATACATGCATCGGTGGTGCATTACAATTAATAAAATATCATCAAGTGGGAGACTCTCCTACCCCGAAGGCGAAAAGTATTTTAGTCCTTATCTAGCCTCCCCGAGAAAAATTTCTCGTATACATTATTAGAACATTATATATAACTATAATTGTTTTCAATCAACCAGTGACTAGGATAATATTTCAGACTGCAAAATTGCATAGGCTGGCCAGGAAAATGTAACCAAAAGAATGGATTTTTATAAGTAGTCAGACCATGAACATGAATATGATGCCAAGCCACGGGAATCTCCTGTTGTCCTTCCACCCACAACTTCCCCTGTCAGTGAACGATCTTTTTTGTATATGAGAAAGATACAACTTATATAAGGACTACTATAATGATAGGTTATAGCTTATAGGTAAATATCTACCAAAGTACATGACATATTTGGCGACTTTTTTAATATCGGAAAAGATTTATCATGCACAGTTAATAAAGGCTTAGATCATATTAAACAACAGTAAATAATGATCTAAGGTTAAAAGTGACCTAGCTACAATAACATAGATTATGGTTGATAATTATAGAAATCTACAAAAAATATTTTCTGTCAAAGGTGGTTTCATATTAATTTGCAAATCGCAACTATAAAAAGTATTGTATTTAATTATAGCTAACATGGAGTAAGTATCAATATTGATATATACCACACATGTGTAATGTTTATATTAAATGTTTTGAAATTTAATAAATAATTTTGAGGTAATAAATTGTATTAAGTATAGGTACTATTTTTATTTACATAATTTGACGTAAGAAAATTGTAATAATAATCATAAGGGGGTGTGGAGTAAAAGCCCCAGTGCCGCAACAACCACAGGGGCAGCTGGAGCTATGTCCCTGTAAAGAACCGCTAATCGTTGGCTCAGGGGGTCCCGACGGTGCCCCGCATCTATCATACATTTTTAAATAATTGCATTGTAATCTAATGTTTAAGTCAAATAAAATATATTAAATAAAAGTATTTATTTTTATAATTTATTATGCTATCTAATTTACTGTTGAAGAACAGTATTTATCCTATTTATCCATAATAATATCTATATATATCTATAAAATTATATTATTATAGTGTTTTATTGTTTTATTGTTATTGAGTTACTTTTATGTGTGGAAAGCTTTAATTAATATTTATGATAAAAAAAGAACACTAAAAATGTAGTTATATATTTTTAATAACAATTAAATACACTGGTCACTGGGTAATGGGCCTTCACATTATATTTTTAGGATTTTTTAAAAAAAAATCACCATCATTATTTATTTTTGTATATGTAACCTATAAACAAATATTATATTTATAGACCTCAGGGTCCAATACATTGACTTTGTCCGGGGCCCCAAGAATCTTAATTGCGGTACTGAAAAGCCCTCTATATGATTTTCTTTAACCCAGTTGTACAGGCAATATCCTAATTACGCATATAATTACAAATTACAATATTTAAGATTTTTTGACGCACAGCAATAATGATAATATTTATTATCTACGTCATTGCGCACAGAGCATGTAATTTTATTTTTCATCCGATAACTATTATTTATTCAACTTCCTCTTTTCAATGCGTCATTACATACCTAAATAGCCGCTCGAAGGAAGATGCGCAATTCGTGTGTACCTATTATAATTTCAAATTTGTAAAATATTTTTTTAAGCTAAGTTTTTGAACTAAGAAATTAGTTCACTTTAAATATATAGGTAGCTTAATATATACCTTTATATTCAACTGCACGTGCGCAGTATACCGTATTTCCGTATACATAGTACGTGTAATAAGTAATAACCAGAGGTATATAAATATATATAATATGATATATTACAACTTTATAATAGGTTTATGGTAATTTGGAATGACATAATATATATATATATATATTAAATTATAAAATAAAATAAAATTATATAATATATATATTTTTAACATAATATACTTATTGTCAAGTTGGCTATTCGATAGCCATTCGATAATTTGATTCATAAATTCATTATTTCAGTAACCATGAACTGTATGTCTGTATACATGCCTTAATTTATTATATTAATTAGGTATCTTCTTCACAAAAATGGTAAGTTACGTGGGTGATTTAAGCTACCATATGATTCTCTTCAAAATTATAATTGTTTAGACGTTGCACTTTTAACTTAAAATAGTAGGTTATACCTACGACTTTCCTAATAAATATTATATTAGTGTTTATCATTAAATTTACATAATTTATTTAATATAAATAAGTTACATAATACATTAGCAAATGTCAATCCACTATCGAGCATCTACGTAAAAATATTCTTATAAAGAAAGGAAGTTTGTATTGACACATTTACAAGTAAATCAGTAAATGGCAAGATGTACATCGTACATGCATTGTATAGAAATATGTACTTACCTAAGTGGCTAAGTATATATTATATGATAGCTAATTATACTTGTATTTACTAATCATTTGTTATACATTTACATAATATAGTCTTTACTCTTTGATTTGGTTTATACGTACAATCTATATAGGTAAACAGGACTTACTGCAGACTTATAGGTATATAGGTAGTACACCTTATACAGGACTTGAGTTTTTCCCTTGACTATATAATTTTAAAAATAAAATGTTTTAATTTTACCTAATTTGTATGTACATCAAAAAAAAAATTTTTCATTGACACTCTATATTTATGTTGTCTATATTTAATTAAAAACTATCGCATATTATCACTTTTTTCACACTAAATATAATAAGTTGTTTGTTAGTTATAATTTACAATTTACCTTTTACCATAAATGACCAGAGCCCTACAAATTACAATCATTATTCAGTAGATAATAAAACACAAATAATACTAACCATAAAATTTACATGTATATACGCTCAAGGCCGTAACAGAACAAAAAATTTTGGACCTCCAAAATTTTTTTAATATAGATACTGCTGGACATTTATTTAAAAACTATTTATTCTCGTTATTAGGTACTGCTTTAACTAAAATATAAAATTATTCTTAATACAATAGTTAATAAACAATATTCAACCCTTTAATTTTATACTTTTAAAAAATTTCTAGGAGGGTCCAGACCTATAGACTCCTCCCTACCACCAGTGACGACCTTAAAAACGGTGCTAATTATAATTAATATTTATCATGAATATTACCTAAGTAAAGTTTATAGCTATTAACTGTACATTCTATATTAGTCTATATTATATTATACACGTCTAAATATAGTAAATATATTTTTTCATCTAGATGTGAATTTTTATCTTTATCTAGACGAAAAAAAATGATGTTAAATTTTATTTTATCTAGATAAATTTTGAATGAATTATCTGTTATCTTATCCAGATGATTTTTTGATTATCTTTTCCCAACACTGCTAGTATTATACTATTATACATAGTATTATAGTATCTACCTAACTAAATGGCTTAATGGCTAACTCTATTAAACTTTAAAGACATTATTAATTACTAAACAATACTGACATGACATTTATCCTTAACGATTAAGTGTGAATCATTCTTAATCATCCTCAACGGACACTCACAGACCGGTACCGGACCACAGAATAAATGAAATTTAATTTATTCTGTGACCAGACCGTATACAAACCCGATTTTACTTATCTGATGTTACGGGGAATATTCACATTGTACCATTTTGCACAGGCATACACAGACCGCCGTAATTTACAATACCAATATACAGTTAATAGTTATAACTTATAACTACGACTTACAAGTATAGTTTCTCCTGCAACGTGTATTTAATCTTTAATATTTAGACATTAGACGCTTCCATAATGCTAACTTATAATAATTAGTAATTAGTAAAAATTACTACACTATTTTACTTCTGTAATAAACTAGACTCAGAAAGTTATAGTTAGGCAGATGACTAGATTTTATACATAATAATTATAAAATTAATTATGCATAATATATTTAGGTGTTAATGTATTATAGGCTTATACAGCAAGTATTTTCTGGCTCTGGCACCGTTGGTTATCGTAAATTCGTAACCTAGTTATGTTAGTAATCGTTATAAAAATATACACTTGCATTTAATATTCAAATTTAAGATGGACAAATGGAATGCAAAGCGACTTAAAGCCTAAAATACATTTTAGTTTACCAAAGAACTATAATATCGAGTCTATCTTAATAAATATTAGCAAATTAAATCAAAACATTAAACAAACATTTATATACGTAAAAACTAAATGTACCTGCATATAAATTTTAGCAGGTACCTTTGTTTATAACTTTATAAGTATTTGTTATCATTATAGGTAGCTTATATAAATAATAAATATTTATCAACATTAAACAATTCAAAATTAAAACCGCGTATCCGGGTTCCAAAATGTCAAAATGAAATCGAGTTTTCTGAGTTCTAGAACTTGATATACCTAAGTATTATAATTATAAATTATATGTATATGACTCATACAATTAATTGTAATTATATATTGTGTACTATAGTAGATATAGTGATAAATACATTACTGTATAGAGTCATAAGAATAACTCAATATTCATTACTCACGTTGTGAATAGCCGTATAGGACATAGGTACCTACATGCTATATTACATTATTACATACAACTTTTTAAAAGTAAAATAACAACTATCTTGTATCTCATATTAAATAATTATGTTTTAAACTATGAAACATAGAACTATCTATTTATACGATTTGAAAGTCCATTGTCCGAGTACACTGTTTGATATTATTCATTTTCAAACAAATAATTTTTATTAGTTATAGTTCTACTAAAATAATTAATTAATTATTGAAGTATATTCAAATTCTGTATTAGGCTACGACAAGTCATCAGAGAAAATGAAAATACTTAGGTATATTGTGTTACGTACCTAAATACTATATTTGGCTATAGGCAATAGAATAGGTATAGGTATAGATATTAGATAGGCATATAGTCTATTGGTAATAAATATATCAGACATCAGTATACATCATTTACATAGATAACAGTATTATTATTCCTTGCTTTTTGATTAACTTTTAGTTAAAAATGTATTCAAATTTATACAGAGATAAAATCATAGTTATCGTTGGTGGTCTTTCCCGAAGATACAAACTTCAATGCAACTATACAAACCAGATACCTATATGACTATACCTACGACTTTAACTTAAAAGTTAACACGGTTGGCTGTTGCTATTTACATGATATTATATTCCGTATACTTTATTTTCGTGAATTGGTTGCTAATATTATATAAATAAATAACAATTAATATTTTGTCATCGCATTATTATGACGTGTATAATGTATATAATTATTATGTTTCCGTGCGATAATAGTTAATAATAATAGTGTTCGGATTTAACAATACGTCACTAAAATATTAAACTATTTTTTAATCAAAATATACTATATATCTATATAGGTGGTGTTATTTTATAATTCACTGTAGGTATTGCGAGACAAAATTAACTTGAACAATATGATTTGCTATTTTGCTATAACTTTGACTGCGAAATTATACTTGAGGACTGATAGGTTCTCCGTTATTTTAATACCTACCTAATAGGTAATAGACAATAGTAGTTGGATGTATTGAGAATAATTATTTACCCAACCAATGGCCATTATTTTATCGGGCATTCGTGTTCATTGTATGTTATTATGTAAGAAGAATTCAAATAAAGAAATTGTATGATTGTAGTGTTAGAACTGCACAAAACCGTAATGATTAGAGTGAGTTGATGAGATTCGTTTAACGGCAGTCACGAAAATAGCAATGTGTTCTACTTTCAAGTTCAGCAACATACTACATACATAATATTTTCCAGAAATATAAAATCCTAGCGGGCATTTAATTAAAATCTATTTTTGTATGCAAGTATAGTATGACAAATCTCGGTCATATTCCATTTTTATAATGAATAATAAATTAATAACTACTAACTAGGTACCTATAGGGCATAGGCCATAGACCGAATGGCGGAATGGACATAAATAAATAAGAAATCATTAATTACAATTAGACTTAAATTTCGTGGATTATACTTCTTTTTACAATCAGATACTGAATTATTTTTAATCACATCGATTTTAAACAGGTTAGTAAAATAATTAATTTAAGGCGGTAAAATCATAATTATCCTGGAATATTTTTACTATTTATTAAAACGAGAAACGTATTGTAAATTAAAAATATCAATATTATAGTTGTTAAAAGTTAGGGAATAAAATAGTAATTGTAAAAAAATTGTATTCCACGTAATGTGCATAATATTAATTAATACTTTACTTACTTTTTTTTACACTGAGTAGTGAGTTTGATGAACTTGGGGATTTTGTTGTTTTAATTTAACAACCAAATATAATTTGATACCTAACTACCTACACGAAACTAGTGTTATCTTATGACGATATATTTTATGTATCTTCGGTATTGACAGCGCGCTCTAGGAGATACTTACAACAACAACAACTACTAATCCTATTTTATTTTAATACGACTAAAAGTTACATATTAGTAAAAAAGTTCAATTATATTTTATGATGTTATTAAAAATGTAAAAGTCATGTTTTTGGCAAAACTTAACAATTTACCTACATATTGAACAACTCAAATCGTTTTGGCTAAGGCCAAAGGGAAAACGTGAAAGTAAATAATATACTATTTTTCATTTATAACGATGATAACATACGAGATGATTTGACACGGACAGAAAAATTAAATTGTTGGATGTAGGTTTTAAATTGCAATACAAAAAATATTATACTTTTGTTAATAACTGAATAATGAGTCTTGTACGTGTTAATACACGAGTCAACCCATTTACATTTCGATCCTTAAGAGTAATTCAGTCTTGAGTACGGTTCTAAAATTTCGATACGTGTGACGAGTAAATTCAATTTTTTCTTATTTCAACTAATGAGTAATGACGAATCGTGACAAAATATATAATATTAAGATATGACTATTAAACTTGACCTTCAAGTTTCATTTTTCGTCCCAAACGTTAAATCCCAAAAGGATTTTGTCACTATGATATTCGGAATTCGAACTGCTGCTGAAATATGAAAATGCAAGTATGACCGTTAACTGATATTTTTTATTATTCTTTAGCCAATCAGGGACGGCGCGAACGCAGTCCCGCTACCAAAAATTACGTGCCCGAGATATTCCTATTTGGAATACTCGCAGGGGTCAACCGTCCCGATGTGCAATGGAACGGTCTCGTCCTAGAGGAACCGCCTCGGTGATCACGGTTGACCTCGACACCAAGTAAGTATTCCGATAGCCGCTGCGTTACCGATTAAGTAACGCGGTCAGCCCGCCGCGCCGGTGCAGAACCACGAATACGTACGTGCCTCGGCCGGCACCGGGCCTTGGTCCACGCGACATCCTAACGTCTGAGGTCCGTCGCCATCGGCCAGACGGCGGTCGTGGCACGGTCGTAGACGGCTCGCGTCCCGGTCGCGGTCCACGGACGGCAATCTCGCGGCCGACAGTGATCCAAGTCAGACGCGATGCGATAACACCGCCATCTGCCGGCGGAATACGTTCGGTCGCCGGGACCGAGTACCGGACGCGGCCGCGAGTGTCTCGTAAATCGCGGCACCGGCGGCACGTCGACTTTGCGTCGTCGTAAAGTTGCTACGCGCGGCGCTTTATTATATTATTATTATTATTATACGAACATTCCGGTAAACGGTCACGGCCCGGGTTCATACCACCCGGTTTAATGGTCCACGAGGAGGAGTGGTTTACAAATGACCAGTGAATACGCACTGCAGTTTAAAATCGAGAGTGTTGATGTTGGGCGATGGCGCGCGCGCGCCGTCCTCTAAATTTAAAACTAGACGTTGCTGCGTTTCCTGAAATGTAGATTAGATTGGTACGTGGAAACATTCAAAACTTGCCAAAATATTTTACACGCTGGCAAGTGGTACGCGATCCGTATAGTATATAAAAGTGCTGGTCTGGTGAACTTTTGGCGATACCGTTGTATATACTTGTGTGGAACCACCGCAGCTGTTCAGCATGACGTGGTTAATGACGCGTGTGTCGACAAGTATAAACGACAAATAATTATATGAAAATATTTCATATTGTTTGAAAACAACCAGTCATTACTTATTGATGTAATATATGAAATGAAAATATTACATTTGACCTTTAGAATATTATTGTTGGACACTCATAGGCACGAGTTATGAGTTATTATGAACCCAAGCAAACAGAAACATGCTGTAAATATTTTCTATAACAACAATACCTATAATATGTAAAATAGGTAACATGAAAAACACACCACATCGTTCTAATACACTTCAAGGTAAGTTGAACGTGTGTTATACGTGACTAAATAATGTGCGTAAAAATAATACCTACCTAGTAACTACTTAGATTACCCATAAATGTCATGTTTAAGAATTAGACAAAACAATAACAATGTGATATTTGAATACTTACAATATCGTATATGATGTACTATGAGATAGCAGTATAAAAACCACACGTAAAATAGTCTTATTATATACGAGTAGTTAAATCAAAACTCAAAATACATAATGAATAGTTAATTCTTCCATATTTTATGCTCTACGACATGTATAAATGTATAATGTACCTGTGTATATCTTATAAGTACCTATAATGCATATATTGCTAATTTTCAAATTGTAATATCCAACACACTCATAACTTGATTTGCATTTCATAAAACACCCACGATAGAATATCTCACCTATATTACCTATATAAGTTTGATAATAATATGTCAATTTATCGTACCTATTAAAGGTTACTACACTAAATTATTAACCTATTTGTTATCCTACTGCTAAAGTTTAGCTAATACAGCTAAACACAAAATATATGTGCTACATAATATTATTTCGTGCGGTTGTGACGTCCAAGTAATGTTTTATGCCTTTAAACGTATATATTGTTGTAGTGTCAGTGCGGCCGGTTAATATTAGGTAGGTAACTTTAAAACGTCACCATTTACAGACTGAAAATTGAAACACGATAGTCACTCATACAGTAAAACCTGTGGTCTGTGGATATAAGTTCACAAATCTGATACAAATGCTTTTATATTATAATAATAATTATACAAACAAAATACGTAGGTACAATACGATGGATAAACATTAAAAACGGTCAATCGCCTGCAGCCGACGAATAGCAGTAAGTAAAAATTCCAAGTTATAATAATATTATAACGGTAAGTTTTCCTTGACAGTTTTAATTCTTCCGCCACATGATGACTTAAAGTTAAATATATATTTACTTGAGTTACAGAACTCGCTCAAATAATGTAAAAACGGTTCTCCAAAAATTTAAACACGTATTGCAGTCCATTAATTTCCCATATTATGATGTCCACCATCACTCTTTGAAGAAACTCGGCACGCAGACACAAAGCGTAATTAATTGATGCAGAGATATTATATAATATTAACATAATTCAACTTTCAAGAGGCGTTGTCAATGGCTGATTGAAATGCTATTCATGTAATTTTAATCATCATAAATTTTCTTATTTGCTTATTATAATATTTTGTAAGAATTGTAAATTGTATTTTAAATAAATAAAAGTTTAAGCAAAAAGTTCTCCTAAAGTTGCATTCACTGTCGCAACTTGCGATTTTACTATGATGACGACGTTATTTTTTAGTAATTGTTGTGACGACGCGACGTTTATTAATTAGATTCGAGTTCTTATTGTGACGACCCGTGATACTCGAATCGATTACTCATTGCAATACAAACTCGTCCAATGATATTCACAGATTTTAATTTAGCCATTTAAAATACATTGATATTTATTAATGTATAAACTATAAACAATATGGTAATACAAAACAAAAACAATGTACTCGAGCTAATGATTTGCTGTTGACAAGCGTAATTTTGTCTGTTCAAAAGTTCAAATAGTTAGAATGTACTGTTTTTTTCTGTCTCACAAATCAAAACTAATTGGTTAATGATATTGTTTTAATGTTATAGGTCGTCAACGACACAAATACGCAAACTAATAATATGATATTATTTATTTTAAAACTAGAACGGCGATTTTACGTTAAGCTGTGTACAAGGAATACATACTCTGTACGCACTCTAGTGGTGAACCGACCAACGCGCATACGGAAAATGCTGACCGGTGAACACGGAAGGGACGGTACTTGGGACGCACGAATTGAACGTTACCACACCATAGAATTTGAGACACGGTCAGTGTAAAAGATGAAAATTTACCGTTGGGCACTTGTGCCGTACTTCGGGGCTCGGGCCGAATTTTGTTCCGTTTTCCCGACCGTCCGATCAACGGATTATGATTCCGCAATGGTACCGATACTGCCGGCAGATGGCGTTAAACAGGTACCGGTCAATGTTCGCCAAACGACGGACGGTTTTTCGCAAGTGGCGGTACGCTCGAATCGCGCCGCATCCAGCTCGACGTCCAAAAAGAACGTCCTGGTACAGGTTACGTGACACAAAAGGTCCCAGAGCATCGGATACCAAATCCAAAACCCCCCGTTACAGTGATGGTGGGGCGCGGGATGCCGGGCTACCGCGGACCTCGGACAGCATATAAGGGCCCTGGAAACGGAACACAAGCATACTTACCTGGCGTGGAGGTCAACCGTGATCAAATAGGCGGTTCCTCCAGGGTGAGGCCTGCTCATTGCACATAGAGTTGGTTGACCCCTGCGAGTATCCCTAATGTGGATACCTCGGACGCATAATTTTTGGTAGCTGGGACTGCGTACGCGCCGTCCCTCATATTAAACAGATAATCCGTACACTTTTTAAAATTTTACAAGTGTGTTGTGTGTTCCCCCTCGTTTCTTGAGTACATATGAGTACCCCACGCACACTTACGCTATGAGTAGTAGGCTACTTATAGTAAGTTGAGTAGCCACACGTCTTAATAAATGTCGATCATTGTAATTAGTTATCGGTCTTGGCACATTCAATATTGTTCCCTTAAAATTCTCTGCAATTTAAATCATTTCTCACAGATAGATTCACAACAATGTACATAATATTAGATAATAATTAATTAATGATATTAATATTATATTTTGGAAAACATCAATATTGTAGGAGAAACGTTTGAAAGTGCTATTGGATGTACAATGTCAAGTAAATTACAATGAACAATATTTTTCAGAGAACTAGTATACAAATGTCACGAGGATGAGACTGTTAAAATATTTTAATGTAGTACATATTTGTGGCTTATATTGAAATTACATCACACACTTATCCATTTTAGGGTAGCAAGACACAGCCCGGGGCCGATTCTTGATTCTTTTCATAGCTTTTATCACATGAAAAACAATACCTATTTGTATTCTTGATAATGCACTAATTTTAATCGATCGAAAAAGGTTAGATTATTAGTGAGTGGGCTATGAATCGGTGACACAATTATATCCAAGACTTTATGTAATGATTATGATTAAACATAGATAACAATACTTAATATAAGTATATACACAATATAAGTGATTTACATTATTAAATAATATTTTAATTCTTAAATTGTATGAGTTAAAACTACTAGTACACTACTTACTATTACAAAACAAAATTAGTAATATGGCAAACTTTGGTGAAATGCAAATTTATTTGCAATTCAAAATATGGAAGAGCAAGAAAACTTAGTGTGGAAAAGAAGATTTATAACAAAAGAAAATTGGGTGGATACTTTTACATTGTCTAATCGATTGTTTTTTAAAAATTTTAGATTAACCAAGAATTTGAATTATGAAATAAAAACAAAATATACATTTTAACCTATTTTATTAAATTATTTGTCTAACATTTACATACAATTATAAAAATATTTAAAGGTAATTACACAACTATACAATATTATACATCCAATATTAGTTGGACAATAACATAACTACATAAGCATTGTTTTAAATTTATAATATTCAAGAACTCTTAATTTATTAATCTTGAAGATGGTAACATTGATGTAAATGGTCTTTGTGACTGGTCAACAACATTATCTAATAACATTCCTTCAATATTCAAACTATTCAATTCATTTGCACTAAAACATATAAAATAACATTTTAGATTTTATACATAATAATTGTATATACTTATTTATTGTTAATTTTAAGAACATTTTTTTAATCAACATTTTAATATGATTGTTGTAATTTAAGGCGGGTTCCACTATACACATTTGCGTAAATCCTTTCCTGTGATTGGTTGGTTAGGTTAAGTAGCCACACGATTAACCACGATATCATGTTGCTGAACATTTTTGTGTACTCGGGACATGTGTATAATGGAAACCGCCTTTATGGTTTTTTTTTTTTTGTTTTATAATTCTACTTGGTACATCTTGGGAATTGTATAGTGCAACTGAGTTAAGTTGATGAATAGATAACCGTCTACAACTGGTTTGGTCCCATATTAACTGGCCTAAATAAGCCTAAATAGTCTTAACTTGGCCACACTATACAGTGGCTTTATTTTATACAATAAATCTGTTCCTTTGACACTAAGTACATAAAACTAATTAATGCATTATTTTATCCCTTAGAGAATTTATTGGTTCATCATTTGATGTTTAAAATTATATCCTTTTCACAAAATGAATAATTTTAAGAATTGAATGGTTTTTTTTTTAGATAGTGGAATATTTTACACTATTTAGGTAAATACCATAACCAATATATTGTATATTTAAGTTAATATTAAATTATAGAATAATTGTGATTTTATAAAATATATAGGAGATTTGAATCTGACAAATATATATATATATATAAATACTTACGTTGACAGATCAAAAATAGCTTCATTTTGCTCTTTAGAGATATCAAATATCACAGTCGAATACTGATTTAAGGTTGATGTGGTTTTGAAACATTCTAAAATCCCATTATAAACAAGCAGATCATCTACTAAAATCTTTATAAACACAAATAACAAATATAAGTTGTTTAAAAATATTTATAAAATATGTTATTGTCTCACAGCAAATTCTTTAACTCCTCTTAAAGGTGTTTTTGCATAATTCCAAATTTTGAACATAGATACATAAGTAGGTTCATCAAAAACAATATAAATTTTGGTGACCTATACAAAAAGAATAATTAGATAAAGGTATTTTTTAAAAATTATATATACATAATAGATCACAAATTAAACCTCTGAAGGTAAAATTGGAGCCAACCACATATGAGCGCCGTCCATAGTATCATTGATCCCATCCAAAAGATTTTCAGGTGTACGAATATCATTTTTATTACTTTGTAGTATGTTTACACTGCTTGGCCAACAACTAATATCTTATTTACATAAAATATCTTACATATAATGATAAATATCTTATTTAAATTAAATTGTATTACTTTTAGGCTCCAAATGTATAATTTGTCCCAATTTATCAAATAACTGGATACCATTCAAACCAATATAATATTGATCACCCCAAGTTGATAATAAAGCAATTTGGTAAACAAAACCAACTGGAATTGTTACATGCTCATAATCTGGATTATTTATTCCTAATAAAATAGAACAATAATTATTTTTCTGACTAAGTCACATTATATTTTATATAGAAAGTAATTATATAATATTAATACTGACAGTAAATAAATTAACATTACAGGTAATCTCTTTAAATTTTAAATTAAATACAAACAAATTAAACATAGTATTATATAAATGTAATTAACTATTACCTATACATTTGTATATTATGTTTATAAACTATAATTAAATGTAAAGTAAAAACATACATACTTATATGTTGTTTTGGATTTACTGTTGCAAATTCTTTAGATCGAGCGGGACAATGCTTTGGAAGTAAAGGAATTTTTTGACCAAAATTATATCGGCAATGTCCAGGACCACGTCTTACTTGAACTATACCTCTTTCAACCAATTCTCGATCATCAATATTCAGTTTTATAAATTTTACCTATTCACAAAATATTATTTTCTACATAAACTAAAATAAAAAATAAAACATACTCCACAGTCTAAGCTTTCTATCGATCCATTATAGTTCCATATAACCAATGCTGACAAATGGACTGGTGCTAAAAAGTTGAACGTCAAAGTTAAAGGTTCATCTGGTAACTCACAAGTCCACATATCACAATCTTTATCGGTAATATGGCATTCTAATAATCTATAACATATTGAACATTTTAAATGTATTCAATGTATCATATAAGAATATTGATATATAACTATCGGATCTGATATTATAAATTAAGCTTTGACATTTATAATAATAATTGCATTTGACATTTTAAATATTCTCTGTATATTAAATAAATATATTCTAAAAAAAAATGTGCACAAAACCATTGTATTATGCATATCAGAATTATTCAGATAGTTGGTAAAATATATTTACAATAAAAAAAGAATTATCTTACTTGTCTACATTAGATGTATCAATATTACATTTTATACTGTCTATTTTAACTACATCACCAGTTTCCCCTAATACTTCTAGTCCCAGCAATCCAACAACATTAAAAGTATTCATTGATTCTGAATTATCTAATGAATTCCAAGTTGAAATAACAGTAATAGTCAATGATTGTTGGCATAATACTGATCCAGTTATTTGATATTGAGTTTTTGAGTTAGATTCAGACGAATCTGAAGATATATTTGTGACAATTGGTAGTGCACATGTTAAAGGTCTGATAATCTAGGAAAGATTTAATATATTAGCATGTAAATATTTAATAAATTATAAAAGTATTTTATGTTTTTTGTACTCCAGTGTCAGCTGTAAGAGGACGTTGTTGTGGTTCAACTGAAATTGAATCAACTGTATTGTTGGCTTCTAATAATATTGAATATGAAGTATCATTTTGTGCAATACTTTCTAATATATCTTCATCTAATGTGTACAGTATTGTCTAAAATCAGTATAAATAACATTCTTAAATTAAAATAAAACATTAAGAAAAATATGAAGGACTTTCTGCATATTTATAAACTTATTATTTAATATAATTACAGGACAGAATGTATACCATAGTAATATACAATATACATTTTAAACAAAACATGATATAAAGTCAAATTAAATATAATTAAAATAAAATGATATTGTTTGATGTAAAACCACAAGACGATAAATAAAAGTTAGTCAAGTTTTTCTTAGGATTAAAAAAATTTCAACACTGCCTTATTAAACATCGTTGAATGACATAATTTTTATTAGTTAGCTATAATTTATAAGATTTATTTTTAATTACTTACATCACCAAATGCATCTGTACATCCTACAATTCCACCAGACGCTCTAGCAATTTCCCCTTGAAATATTAACTCTGAGTTAAGATACATTTTTAAGTCTTTGGCACCTCTATAAGAATGAATTCTTGATTTGTTGTAGTTCTATTTGAATCATTCATAAAAAAATAATTAAAATATAGGGAACTTAATATATTTTATTTATTTATAATCGACTTACCCATATTCTGATCATAGCTACTGTATGTACATCATCAAATTCTAAATAAATAAAATGATGAGCACCTGGAGTAAATGGAGCTAGCCATAAATGCATATCATCTCTTGTTCGATTGATCCCATCTATCAAATTGTCTACGACTCTAGGATCTGATGTATATTCTGGTAAAACATTTATGTCTGATGGATCAGCCCAAATCTGAATAAATAATTTTAAAAAATGGTGAACAATTTTTACATTTTATAATATTATAGATATACATACTTTTAAAATATTTACTAATTGACCTTCATTGTTAAAAATGTCTAAGCCATTGAGGCCAATATAATGTTGATCACCCCAAGTGCTGGTTATATCCAATTTTAATGTTGATCCAGATGGTAGTTCAGGTATTACAAAAGGTGTATGTGATTGAGATTCATTTTTTGTAATGTGTGTGTCAAATTCAGATTCCACACCAAAGCTCATTGGTGTTTTACGATCTGCAAGTATGTAAAAATTACTAATAGATCATAATATATATATATTTATAGTTATCATAACAAAATCATCATAGATACTAAAAAAACTTTTAACTCATTTAAGTTTTACTAATAATAATTATTAATATTATAATAATAGAGTCATATTATTATTGTAATAACAATAATAATAAATATAATACAATTTACCTTGTCGTTTGCTAGAAAGTCTTCCTTTTTGTTTGTGATTAAAAAAGTTCAAAGATGTCCAAGACTGTTCCAGAAAATCTTCATTAACTTGGTTAGTAGGTTTTTTAGATAATATTATTTCATCAGGAACATAATGTAAAGTTTGATTAGATATATTTTTAACATTAGATATAGCTCGCCGACCATATCGTGCAGAATTTTCCCTACGCTGTGTTTGTGTATCTATGCCTTCATCAAGCAAATCAAATAAATCATTTGTTCTACTAGATATTGTTGGAGATAGAGATAATGTTGGTGATATATCCATAAGCACTGCAGGCTCAATTGGTCTGAAACGTGCACTTTTTGCATTTGATATTCTTCGATTTCTTCGGGAACGTGTAGAAATATTTCGAGAACTACCAATCCTCCTAAAAATCATAATTTTCAATTAACAAAAATATTCATGCATTTTTTTTCTGATTGATAGTAGTTTTTATATTATATTTTATTATTTTATTATATTATATATTATAATAGTTTAAAAATCTCGGTAAATCGTTATTATAATTTTTTACATTATGACAGATTTTCAACTCACTCCGATAAATCTTCCAACCATAATGGAAACACTTCTTTCGACATGAAGTAATGATTTTCATATACAAAATTAAATATAATATTAAAGATTTTATTTGTACTAGGTACTTATTTTTAAAAATGTTTATTAAGAAATTATATAACTATTAAAAATATTTTTATTACAATAGTAATTTAAATTAAACATTTATAACTAGCTCTTATCTGTTATTTATGCAATTATGCATCAAATATAATACATTTTAGTTGTTTTGAAAATTGTTGTTATAGCAACCAAAACTTACAAGACATTTGAACTAATAGATAAACTTATTGGATAAATATATTTTATCTTATCACAGAAACTAATACCATTATTTAATGAGCAACAGAATAATTAGTATACTGTGTAAAATAACGAATTAAATCACTATAAATTATAAAATATGTTGATGTGTTTTATATAAGCATTAATAATAATATAATACAACCATTTTAATATTTTACAATGTTTATTATAAATAGGTTGTCAAAATTGAATAATAAAAGTTTTATATTTAAACATTCATCTACAAAACCAACTCAAGAACATACTCAAGAATTAGTCAATGTTGAAAGATTAACAAATGATGATAAAGGTATTGTAGTCATAGGTCTCAATAGACCGTGGTCAAAAAATGCAATTAATAAGCATATGCTTGATCAGTTACTAAATACTTTTAAACAATTGTACAATGACAATGATACAAAAGCAGTTATTTTTCGAAGTCTAGTTAAGGGAATATTTTGTGCAGGAGCTGATTTAAAAGAACGTTTAAAATTACCACCTTCTGATGTTGGAAGACGTGTATCAGAAATACGTAATTTAGCTAATGTTATAGAAAATGTACCTGTTCCTGTTATTGCAGCTGTTGATGGTGCTGCTTTAGGTGGAGGTTTTGAATTGGCTTTAAGTTGTGATTTTATAGTATGTGCTTCCAATTCCATTTTCGGATTAGTAGAAACTAGACTTGGCATAATACCCGGTGCTGGTGGCACTCAACGTTTAGCACGTGCAGTTGGTGGCTCACTAGCCAAAGAATTGGTTTATACTGCTAGACTTTTTAATGCGCAGCAGGCTTTACAATATGGAGCTGTAAACAGAGTAAGTGATCAAAATGAAGAGGGTACAAGTGCTTATATGTGTGCTTTACAAATTGCTAGAGAAATTACACCTAATGGGCCATTTGCAGTAAAAATGGCTAAAAAAGCGATCAGTCATGGACTACAAGTAGATATAAACAATGGTTGTGCCATTGAAGAATTTTGTTATAGTCAGATAATTCCAACCAAAGATAGAACAGAAGGACTCTTGGCATTTGTGGAAAAGCGAAAACCAATTATACAGGATCATAAGCTGTTCAAATTATCAAGTTTAATCCATTATGAATATGATATCTATAATATTTTTGTGTTGAAAACTGGAATTTTTGTAATATATTTTTATGATTCATTTTTATTGTTTTATTATTGAGACTTGAGAGAGTTACTCATACATAGAAACTATGTTAATAACAATAAAATTGAATTAATCAAAACTTACATTCTGAGGATCGTTCACTACTATATTTGTATGTATGTAAAAACACTATAATTAAATTACACATATTGCCGAGTACCCTATACATATTTTTTAATTCTGTCTGCGGGACATGAAACTAGACTATTGGATCATCAATCTCTGGCAGACAGAATTTTAAAATATGTATAGGGTACCGAGTAATGTAGGTAACGGAGTAATGGAGTGTCCCAGTTTTAGCAGACACACGGTATACTTATTAATTATAAACTATGATTTCTTGATATACCTAAAAACAAACAACTTTTTATGAGTTCAAATTATTTTTATAAAATTAGGTAGTTATCTTCGAAATTAATTGAAATTACCTGTTAATTTGGATTATAAATCCATAATCAACCATTTAAATTTTAAAGGTAAAAAAAGAAGTTAATTATATTAACAATAACAATTAATTCAATGAACGGAGAAGTGAAAGTAATTTTGGACTTTTAACATAAATCTGGAATTTATTGATCAGTTGTGTTGCAAATTATTAAATACAATGTTATGGTGTATAGTGTATAAATTTGGGTAATATTTAAAATAGGAAAATAAAATAGTTCACTATTGCTTTATGACTGCGTGCAGACGTATCAGAAGGTCAGAAACTCTGAACTAAACATTTCAAAAATGTAATTTTAATTTTTAATTTTTTAAATATTCATTTAATTTTAAATTGTAAGTTGTGTATTTAATATTTATCATAACATTAATATTGTTACTTGTTGTCCATTGTAAAAAGGTATAGGGTCAGTTAATCTCCTGAAACACGACATTGCGATAACATGGATTCTTGTACCAACCTACACCGAATTTTGTATTAACGAAAAGAGCAAACAATATAGACATTTATGATTTATCTCTTTTCTACGCATCATTTATTGTTGACACGGTCACGCACTTCACTAGTTTACTATAGATTATTGTGATGAGTAGATAAGTCAGTGAATACTGAATACAGTCACAAGTACTCATAACTCATGGACGATGGACTTGGTACTTAGACCTCAGTTAATATGTATACATACGTCATGATACATATTATATGCAGACATTTAGTATACACATGACAAAATATAATAATTGTACATTAATTGTAACATATTAACATAATATTTTTTGTCATGGTATACACGTCGTATTGCACTGTGGAACCATAAACCCATATAGTAGATTGTAAATACTTATTTTACTTAAATAGGTACTTAAAGTAATAGTCTGAATCCGTGCTTTAGAGTGTTGAGTGTGTTTGGTCCATACTCTACGGTGTGAACTTATATGACTAGTCTCTAAATTCTAATAGTGCCCATTTTCATACTACTTTTACAGCATCATATTGTTACATACGTATCGACGTTTGTGAAGATTGTTTTGTTGCTATTTGTCTATTCTGTGGTTATACACTAATACTACACTTGACATATTATTATATGATTAATGATAATATTATATAGATATGAATGAGGAAGAACGGATATAGGTTTATTATAAATTAAACGTAAAGGTCTACGAGCTGAGGACAAGGAACCTAAAATTATAGCACTTTGAGACATTATATACCAATATACCATGGATATATATATGTATACATATTTCATGTTATATGTCGTACAATAGGTACTACGCTGATTGTTTCAGACCAAAGGGACCGTCATTTTATTTCTGTCACTAATGACTGCGGTCAATTTTCACACTGGCGAGTGAAATCACTTGTATTCCATTTGCTGGTGACTTGCAGTTCGTAGACTATTTTGGCTAATGACCATAACTCGCGACTGAGCGTACTGACCTATACCTCATGTAGTCAAGGGTAATCAGGCTATCCAAGGGGCCTGTGGTAAAGGCGGGAGGTTTTGGGGGCCCTGTGAAAATGCCCACTGCATGATTGACAAGCCAGAATTAATCTAATTTTGGGCCCGGGCAATAATATATAGGCTATCCATAATATATTATCCTATACTACCCGCCAGTGGCCCACTATTGTTTGATATCCGTCGTGGGCCAGGGGTCGTGACCCCCCTTAATTCGGGCTTAGGCTTGGACTATTCGCTACAAGTCCAAATGCCCAATGTAATAAATGTGCAATGAGGATTAAGTGTCTAATAACTATAACTTTCGTATCGGTTAAGTAATAAATAGGTTAAAATTAAAAGTAATAAAATATGCATCGTCATGTCGTTGATATGCACATGCCGCATATCTAATAGCTATTGGTTATATATTATTATTATTAATCCGGAGTTTGGAGCACTACCATTTTTCCCAACTTTTTTTTATTCTAATTTCAGTTGTTCTCCCAATAACGTTTTTTTCTATCAAACAGGAGCACTCAGCACTTATCTGCTGCATTACCAACATGAACAAATATATATTCCGATATTCGATTTAATAAAACACTGTTCATTAAAAAATACAACACTTAAAACCAATCACAAGTTGGACACAAGAAAAACATAAAATCATTACGCTGACTAATTTATAACCACAGCTAAATATTACTGCAGCTGCAAGCTTAGACCATGGGGCATGAAGTAATGAAGTATTACATTTTATATTTAAATATTTTTTATTAAAAAATAATATTATGGTCGTCGAGGCGCATTCTGTATTACTGTCTCAGTGATCAGCTAATGAAACGACGCGAAATGAGTTTTTTTGAAAAACCTGTCGCGGTCACACCGCTTACAACAACGCGCCTGTTGTTGTCTGCACTGTACCCATGTGTATGACCATTTTGTGCGCCGACTATTATATTATACTGTTTTTATTCGTCGCTCTTGTTGTTGGACCGTCTGCGGTGTATCGACTGTCGAATGACGAGTCTGTTCTGTATTCTGATTCCTGGCCGTCCTCTATTGTTCTACTAGCACTCGGTCACGTTCTGCGTGGTCGATGATCGAAAGTGTTGTTTGGCCATAAGCGCGTCTTTTGAACTGTTATTTTTTTTTACCATCATCGCCGTGCGTTTGCTGGCGCGACGAGACGGGTCGTCTGCCCATAGACACACAGTGCGCGTGCGGTTTCAACTCGCATACAACAACTCTTGGCAACAAATTCATGAATCACTGGTGAGTAATAAAGGGAAAAAATAAAAGTCGCGCGTTCGTTGTTTACTGGACGACAGAATTTATCAAAAACCGCTCAAGGTCATGCGCAGTAATTCACGGACGGTCCCGATTCCTATTCTTCCCGTACCAGCGGCGGATCGGATAAAAAAATAAATAACAACCTATGTTTACACTCTTAATGTCAACCTCCCACTCGTCACCCTTCCCCATTGGAAGCCCACCCACCCACCCCTCGCTCTTGTCGCATGAACACATCACAAACTTTTCGGTATGTTTCAGGCTAAATGAACCTCTCAAATTCTGATCTGAACGAACGCTTATACTTTATCAACTTTAACCAAGACAGCACGTAAGTAAATGTTTCTACAGAGTATAACCGCGCGACTTTGCGCTGCTGCTTAATGCCCAACCCGCCACTATGTGCTTACTATTGTCGTTACGACCCAACAGCTGACGTTATTGTACCCTATATTATTATGATAACTTATATGAGTTACTGTAACGGCTAACGATGCATTATATATTTTTTTGTCTGGTACAATGTATTATGTAAGTAATTCAAAGATACAAAATATGTACATTGTAAATGCGATTTTTCGAACACCGTTGTGCATACTCTACATTATACATGATATATATTATAGGTATTAGGAACGTGTAGTTCACTCGTGAGTTTTCCACTTTGTATCCATAATTTATTTGGCTTAAGTTTTATTTAATTATACTGACATATTAATTAGAGCCGCTGCTCCTATTGTTATGCTATTTAGTAGGTTATTGTGTATTTAAGTATTATACATATTTTGTTTGTGATCAGTGAATATAGTGTTAAATCAATTTGTATTCGATAGGTACTTGTTAGTGAAGAATAGGTATATTTAAATTATAACATTAGTGTTACAATTTTAATAGTATTTATTTTTTTCGTAAAACCATTAATACCAAAAAATATAAAATCATTTACAAAGTCCAACACGACACGAATAATTTGCTACTACCTGCTACTAATATATTTTATTTAGTTTACTATAAATAACAAAAAATTTGAATTTTTTGTCTGCAGAGTAATTTATTTGTACTTACTACTTAATTTTTTTTTTTTTATATAACCTGTCCTATGTACTATACAAGTGTTAACGCTCAATTAATATTTTTACCTATAGTTTAGATGGTATAACACACTCTTTTATGATTCATTTTTAATTAGTAGTTAAGTTATAAATTTAAATCAAATTTTACATAAAACTACTGTAAATATAACTTCATGGTACGTATGTGGTTAATATAATAATATATACTATACATAAATTGTTTCATTCAAGCATAAAATAATAGTGTTACCATGGATACCTAAATTAAAATATTACTTCCAATATTATTGATACTATATTATAATATTAAATGCTCTTCATTTTTTGTTGATTAAATTTAAAAGTCATGGTTGTAAGCGAAGTGATTAGATTTTGGCTATGTATTTATTTTATCTAATCTAGGTATTGAATAATACATTTAAAATTTACATAAGCTGCTAATATATTCATTAGTCTTTGAATTAGAATGTCAGTTAATTTAACATATTCACAACATTAATTTGATATGTATGTAGCCGTATAAGAAAAGTAAAATATTTTATATACTGAATAATATACATTTTTAATTATAATATCATACACAACTTTTATAATTATGCTATATTCTTGAATTTTCGGTTATACCGACAAAAACAATTGTCTTGTATATAAAATATTGTAAGTGAGTTTAATAAATTCAATATATTCATTTTTAAATTTTACTGAAAAACTATGATAGTCAATGCAATCAGGTCTTTATTTATTATTTATTGAGTAATTGAATATTATCTTAGGTAAATAGGTATTGAATGTATTAATACATTTCTTAAAAAAATCTGTTAACTAACACCATTCTAAATTTTATATTTTTTAAAATGAGATTTAATTATGTATGTATAAAAGTGCACATTTTTATATTTCCTTGAGGTTTAAATTGAGTTAAGTTGTATTATTGAATCCAATTATTGTAAATTTAATTACCTAAATATTAAAACAATATATTACGTAATTTATTGTTATTTTGGGTATGTGTATAAAAGTTAATTTGTTTCTAAAGTACTTTTACTCAAAATGATGCCACGTAACCATGGTAACAAATATTAAAACTGTTGTATTTATTATTATTGACTAAGGGTGTACAGGCCACACAAATTTGTATTGCATTTATAAGGCTGTTTGTTTTTAAAATTTAAATACTTCATTCTTTTTATTACAATAGAATGATATAAATTGATATAAAGTTTATGCTGATAGAAATTTCAATCAAAAATATTATATACATAAAAAATAAGGTAATATTATTAATAGGTACACAATAATTTCAATATATTATCAACTTATAATGGAAATTAGTGAAATAAATTTAACATTTTTCACTTGAGTTTAATCTAGAGATATTAAAATTGTGATAAGTTATTTTTCGAAATTATATTTTTTAGAATTTTTATGAACATGGTTTTGTGGTTTCATGTTTTTTTTCAAAAATATGATTTTGGATAAGTATTTTATTAGTGCCAAGTTTTCGGTTGTAATCAAATCTACGTAAAAAATTATTATTCACTTCATCGTTATTACTGAGAATATTCCAGGTAAACAACAGTTTAAGTACCTATTTTTATTGTTTATAGAATTTTATCTTACATCTAACCAATATTAAATAAATAAATAAAAATGTTGGAATTTTTATTACATTTTTAGTATTTAATATCTGTGAGGCAAAGCTGATCAACAACAATAATACAACTATTTTCAAACTCTCGATTAAAACTGAAGTGAAAAATACCATAATAATATATAGTTAATTTTATACTATATCAGTAACATTTTGAAATTTGTTAAATACATGATTTAATACACAATTTAAGAAAGCTGTTACCATGGTTTTGTGTCATAATACTATTAAGTTCAGCAGCTTTTAATATTTTTCATATATTATTTCTTCCAATTGAATGTAGGCACCAATTATAATTTAATGATTTTGTTTTATATCTTGTTGATCAACTTCTGGCCTATTAGTTACGTAATATTAAAATATGTATCACGCATCAATAAATAATATAGCCTTGCTTTGTTAAATAAAAAATAATATTCTACTTAACTCTGTATTTAACTTTATTTTTTTAAAATATTTGTATAATATATACACCATTAGTTTATTTTTGGTTTTTTTTTTTTTTGAAACCTAATTTGTGTTTTTATTTTCAGATAAAAATGGAAGTCGAACTGGACCAAGATTTACTGTATACTGCCCTTCAATTTCATGGGCCTAATTTACAAGAAACACTAGGAAGTGAATTAGGCGAGGTTGGAGATTTTACAGGACTTTCTACCATAAGTTTCCCAGCCTATGCAAACGGACATAGTATCACTAATGATTTGGATAGTGAAAAACAATTGAAACTCCATAAATTTATTGCAAATAATTCAAAAGCATTTTTTAGTGTTGATTTGTTAGCCAACAATAAGCAAAAACAATGCGAAGACTTCGAGATCAACTCATTTACTGTAATGCCACCATATGAAGTGTTCGGTTATATCAACAAAGAATCAAAGTTAAAACATTTCTTAAGTGAACTATCTGAAGGTGAAATCATAATTACTTCAATATCCTCAAAAACTGTCTCTGGATTAATTTTGAAGGTATTATGCACTTATACTGAACCTGTAAGGTGTGTTTCTGATATTAATGTTCGTGGTTTTTGTCAAGCGTCTATTCCTGGTCTTAGTATTGGGGACAATTTGTGTTGTGAAGTATTGGAGGTAGTCCCTGAAGCTTGTAAATTAGTTTGTGGAATAAAAGGAGTTAAATGCCACAAGAAGTATAAAGATTTACTCGGCTTGTTCAACATGGAGAATTGTCCTCAAACATTTAAATTATTTCATGCTGGTAAAAATGATGAATCATATAACTCAATGTTACAAAACTCTACAGGATTTAAAAATCCGTCAAATACTTGTAACTTGGAGTTGATAACAGGTTTGTCTGATGATAGATATTCAATTATACCAGCTTTGTCAGGGAGCTTTCCAGAAAAAGAAATTGCATTAGAACTTCGTAAAGTTCAGTCTGCTCAATGGGCTATTCAAAGCGTCTCAGATGGAATTAAATTTTTTAAAGCCGGACAACACTCTGAAGCATTTTTATGCTTAAATAAGGCATTAACTATAGATTCTTTAAATGTAGAAGCTTATGTAGCTAGGGGTGCTTTATATGCTAATCTAAGTCGTTTTCAAAAAGCAATTGAAGATTTAAAATCTGCCTTGAAAGTTAATCCAAAACATTTAAATGGTCGTAAGTATCTTGGTGAAACTCTAATGGGATATGCTAGGACCTTAGAGTCACAAAATAAATTAGAAGAAGCTTTACAGTATTATGAAGAATGCTTACATGTAATACCTGATCATGATGAAGCCAAAGCATCTATTGAATATCTTAAGTCAACTCTCTTAGTTGGAAGAGGAATACCAATGAATACACTTGATAGTTTACCAAAAAAAAAAAATGATACTGATTTAGAAAAATCTGCAAGTAGTAGCAGCAGTTCTAATAATAGCAACAGCAGTTCAACTGATAGTTCAAGTTCAGGAAGTTCTTCAGATGATGAAAGTATTAGTGACTCAGATAGTGACTCTGATCACACATCCTCTTCTGATACTTCAAGTGATGGATCATCTGGCAATGATTCACAAAAAGTAGAAAAAGAAAGATCGTTATCACCATTTAGTAAGCGCTTAGCTATGATGGATGGAAGTAGTACTAATGGAGGTGGATTACCCTGTAATCCCTCATTTATTGCAACAGAAAATTCTCAACCTCAACTGAATTCTGAAAAAGAAAGTGATATTGAAGAAAGAATAGAAAAGTTAATACTCCTAAGTCAATCTAACAAATTTAAGAAAAGTAAGCAAATTGGACTTAATATACAAAAATTGTTAGAAGAAGCTTGTGCCTTAAAGAATGAAGAAAAAAAAACAGATAAGAAAATGAAAAAATCCAAAGATAAAAAGAAGTCTCATAAACACAAAAAAAAAGATTCTAAAAATAAACAGAAAAGTGCTAAAGATCATCAGGAACATCATCATAAAAAAAATAAATCAAAAAAACACAAATTCGCTGAACAATCCTTCGATAACGAACTGCAAGTTATACAAAAATCTAGTCTCCCTGATCCGGAGAGTGTTAAATCAAATTTATCAAGTTTAAAAGAAAACATATTCTTTAAAAAGTATGTGAAACAAGATAAACCCAACGATCAAAATGTTATTGAAAAGGATAATGAACAATCAGATATGTTTAAAGCAACTGAAGTTGTAGAAATGCCCAATACTTACAAGTATGATGAAGATCCATCATTAATTCCAACACCTAAGTTTAAAATGCAACTACCTACTACAACTACGACTTATGTTAAGGTCAAGAAGAAGGAGGCAACTGATAGCGTACCATACAATTGGGACAACAATCGTTTGCTGCCTACAAATCATGAGTTAATGAGAACTCAATCATCCAATAATAATGAGACTAATAATGCAGAGCATACATTTCCTACTATGTATGAGAACAGCAAAGGATATTTTATTCCACCTCCGTCAACTCATCCAGTTTCTGAAAATAATATGAATAATATGGAGTTTCAACAAAAGCAAACTTATTTGAGTCCTAATAACAAGCAAAGATCACGTACCCGATCAGTATCTAAGAGGCGCATAAATTATTCAAGAAGTAGAAGTTCTGGAGGTCGTTCAAGTCAGTCTCCGTTTAAAAAGAAACCCAAAGAGGCATCAAAGTCAAAAACCAGGAGTCGTTCAGGATCATATCCTAGACATCGACGTTATTCATCTTCCCGTTCAAATCGTTCTCGTTCATCTTCTCGTTCATACTCTCGTTCACGTTCACGTTCTCGTTCCATGCATCATCGCAACCGCATGCCATACTACAATAATCGTAATCGTGGCACATACTATAAACCACGTTTTCAAAATCAAAATCATCATAATCGTGGTTTTCAGAATCGTGGTTTCCAACATCGTGGAGGATATGTGCACAGACAAAATTATAATAACTATAACAATAACTGGAATAATAGAGGACAACGAGGTGGTGGAAGGCAAAGATTCTTCCATTACAGACCCAGACAATATGATAGAAATAGACACTATGAGAGGCGCAGTTACTCTGGTTCACCAAATCGTCGTAGTCGTAGCCGTAGTAAGAGCCGTAGTGGATCTAAAAATTCTTCGAAAGAATATAGAAAACGTTATTCTGGCGGTAGTGGTGAAGACCCACAACACATTGCTAATAACAAGCCCAAAACTCCACCAGAACCTACTACTGAAACCAATAAATGGCAACTTGATAGCAATGATAATGGTAATAGGAATTCTCAAGACCACGATGAAGGATCCATTGAATGAAAATGCAATGCTGACAACTTAATCATATTTGATGATTTACTTATTTTACACAAACATTCACTTGAGATATATTTTTATTTGTTTTAAATTATGTCTTTTTTTTTTAATATTTTCTTTATGAATTAAATAACCACTTATAAAAACCCTATTTAAAACTAAGATTTTTTTAATTGAATATTACAATTTTAGATTTCTAATTTTGCTTTAATTAGTTAATTTTGGGCTTTTATACTAGTATGCTTTCATTTAAACGTACATTATAAATTAATCATTGTAATTATACATACATTTTAGTAGACACCTATAATTTGTATTAGTATATCAGTGTTTAAAATATATTTTATTATTTAATAAAAAAAAAGACAGACTGTATTTCATATTAATAAAAAATGTAGTATTTAGTTTAAAAATGTTTTTCTCTTGCTTAGAGAACTCTTTCTGTACTTTCATCCTATAATATATTTATTTTTACAATCATCAAATTCTAGAAAAATAGTAACACCTGTGTAATACTCATATGTAAACCTATATAAATACTCATGTAATTTAGATGATAATTTTTGAAATCAATGGACTACAGTACAAAATGAATTAAATTAATGTTATTATTAACATAATTTTATTTGTGTTGTATGTATGGGGTGTTTCATCTTTGTATAAAACTATTTTTAATAATAATATAAAAATGAACTTTTTAAAATAATAAACTTTCTATATATACATTTTTCTTTACATACCTTGATATTTGAAACATAATAGAACATCTATCTTTATCAATTGTGTTTTTTTTTATCTGAATTAACTTATATTTTTTTTGTAAACATAACAGTTAATTAAAAATTACACGTTCAAAATATTCATACAAATTACAATTACTCAATTTATATTGTATAGTGATATGACAACTATATGAGTATAATATACTATTAGTACATATGATTATTACAACAAAATGAATGGTGTCAGAAATTCATATCTTGTGGATAATATGTATCATAATGAATATTTATTTATTAATGTTGATGATTATATATTATTATATAATTATAGTTGGCGACCAAGGTTTTGATCGCTCTAAGGCAAACTAAATTTTGTTTGTCTTTTGCTATTTCTACCTAGCGCGTGACAATATTATTTGTTGTTATTATATATTTATTATTTACTAATTTCCACATTCTTAATATTATAGTGTTTTAACAAATATTTTTAATCTGTAAAACCCTCCACAGATGACGGATAACAAAATTTAGTGCCCATCCGTATAGCTAATTTATAAGTATATATTTTACCTTTAACGTAAAACAATATCAGTTGAATATATTATATAACAGTAAAAAATTTTAGAGAATATAATAATCATATTTAATTACTGTCTTGTTTTTATTTTTTTAATAAACTTTATTCTGGGTACTTTTCATTGTTGTTACTAATATTTATATAGCTATAGTACTATCATACTCATAATCTGTTAGTACCTGTATCAATTTAACATAATATCGTGCATTGAACATTAAGTTAAGGATAATAGGAGGCAGAATCCATGGAAATTAAAAAAATTCAGTTTTAAGAAATGTAGGGTATAAAGTGGGTTAAACTAAAACAATAAAATTATAATAAATTATTATAAAATGTATAATAATTGAAATAAATTAAGTCTTGTTTGTAACATGATTTTTTTATATAACTTGTTGAAACGCCCTAACCAATTAATGTTTGTTTACAGTGACAAATTTATTTGAACAACTTTTTATGCGGATTGGTAAATTAATTATAATATAGTTACAACTGTATTCCGTTGTTATAGATACGCACGCCATACGCGTAACAGTCAGCAGAGGTAAACATGACTGATTGCATACATTATTTGATAATAGGGTACTCCAGAGAGTATTAATTGTGTAACCGAGTCAATATTAAATATTAATAACTACCTATATTATATTATACTGTAATATCGACGAGTCTAATCAATCTTAACTGGCCATATTAATTATTAATTTACTAATCCAATTAAAATAATTATATTCCTATGTAATAATATTATATCAGCATATTTTTCCGTATTATTTAGTAATGTAGGTATAAATGTATAATGATAGTTTGATCTTTCGATGTATTATAGTTATGAATTATAAACATATATTAATTTTAATGGCAATCTATATTTAAAAAAAAAATTGACCGTGAAAATTAGTGTGTAATAATCTATGATATAATATCAACAGACACATGAGTGTGTACGTGCAAAGTAGGTATGCATTATAAAACAAACGGACAACACGAAACTATGCGTCGTTAGTTATGACAATATGACGTGATAATAATAATTTAATATATAAGTAACAACTATAATATGTAATGCGACGGACGGAGACGGCTACAGCTGTTCGCCCATTTTTAAACGTCAAGGCGGTCCGGTCCCGCTGAGCAGCGGCAATGCGTTCGAAATAAATTACACGTTCGTTTACGTCTTTAACCAGGTCATGGTTGGAGGTCAAGTTAAGTTTCGCGCCAATGCAACGGCAGGCGAAAGTGATTCTCCAAGACGGTATAATAATAATAATAATAATAATAATAATAATATGACAGTCGCAACAACAATAATAACAACAACGACGACGACAACCACAACAACGCACATCACGGGATCCGACCAGCGATATCTTTGGCATTCCAGGAATAGTCACTATCCCTTCGGAATTCGTGTCGCGCGTTTAGGACGTGATTTTTGTTTCTTTCCGGACCGAAAATCGGCCAACGCGTGCATCTTTGTAATATTATTATCGTGTTATAGTGACGGCCGTTTCGGCGGTAAGCGGCGCGCACGGAGTTCTCTTTTTCGCTATTTCTACGTGGCACAGTTCCGCGCGCAAACTTCGGTCCGCGAAGGGAAAAACGGCGCGCTGCGTTCGCGAAACCACGGCAACGACGCTCTTCAAGCTCACGACCTGGTGGTAACGCGCTGCGGCGGTGATCCAACGTGCGCCCACTGGACGTACAACAATAATTTTTCACCACCAAATTATAATATCAAAAATAATTCACAATGTGCTCTAAGCGAAATGTATAATATTATAATATGTATTTGGGACCCATCTTACATGGGTATATGGCGTGTGTAACTCCGGTAAGGCGGTAGCTGATGTTACAACAACAACGATATAATACAGATGACCGCGTTGGTTGTTATTGTTGTTGTTATTATACGCGCGAGTGACTGTGCCGGTTGTGCGCACGTATGCGTGTGCGCGCGCGTGTGTTTGTGGGTGTGTGCAGCGCGCGTGTAACAGTCGACGCACCGCTGCCATGGTCAATAAGTGCTAAAAACTGTGCTAAACGATATCATGTGCAGTTCGACGCGAAGATCGCTATATGTATATAGTCGGCCGCCGCCGTAGGTACCTACAACAACTGCACTGTTGTGGTAGTGGTAGTGATATGATATTTACAATATTGCCGTCGTGTCGTTGTGATTCTATATTATAAAAATTATCATTGTTACTTTAATTTAAAACATCATAATATTATACGAAATAATTATAGTTTCGTTTTATAGGTTTTCTTTTTTTTTTTTTTAACGCGTTTTATAAATAATTTTAACACCTAATCATACGTGGCGTGTGCAAATTTTTTCGAATTATGATAACGGCAGTTTAAAGTGAAGATGTGCTAAAAAAAATTTCGCCGCGATATCGTGATTCGGCATATCGCACGCGCATATACCACCTATATATATCGGTATTATATTTAATGTCGAACGGTACTCCGGAACTCAAATATTTCAGTTTTGGTACCGCTGGTAAAAAAGTGTTGAGCAGGTACGATTTTGAACATGATACAAAAATATACCAACTTGATCCTATGCTTTTTTAAATTACTGTAGGTATATAATATAATACACGAATTAAAAAAATAATTGAGTGCGTGCTAAGGATATTCGCAATATTACACAACAATATAATATTTGATAAAATAATATCTATATGCTGCCCTAAATTATCTATTATTATAATATACACTGCAGACTATCACAACATCCGTCGTCATAGTGTGTTTTCCGATAACGAAATTTATATTGTAATGTCACAAAACGTAGTAATTTCCTAAATTTCAGTTGTGTTTGCAAAAAAAAAAATGTTTGCCTTTAGTAGCTTGACGCGATCCAGGATCTGATAATTATAATTATTATACTTACGACCTATCGCATTATCCTTCGCACGCGTTCCGATATTGGTACGATCCATATAATATTATTAATAATATACCATTAGACGTATCGATATAATTTTTTTCGTATATAAATTATATATTGGTACTAAAGTACTAAATACTAGTATTTATAATCAATGATATTACGTATATATTATAAATTATAATCTATATCATAAGAAACTGTATGGCCAGCGCCCAGTCTGTACTAATACTATATAGTACGATCGCCGCTTGTTTTACTTCCACGCCGCCCAAAGTTACGGTTCATAAACCCAAGGTTTGATGATTGTTATTATGATTTGAGCAATTTTTTTTCTGACAATGAGTCATTTCTTACCTTGCCATCTATCTAATTATGCAATTTTACAAACGCTCGACCAATAAATATTATATCTATAAAAATATACACAATAATATATATTCCTATATACGCAGCGGTCGACCAGCGCGTAGAACCAATTAGTTTTGTTTATAAAATTTTAAGTAATTTTATTATAAATTAAAATCATACTTAATATTAATACAATTATTTTGTATTGTCGTAAATATTTAACTGCCTATACATAGTCGTAGGTATGCAATTTATTAATTATATCACTCATCAGCCATCATCATTCAATTGTAGCCGTATATCCGATCTCAATTGTTTTTTTGCGTTGTTATTCTCTTGTCTATATTGTTACTGTGTAGATAATATGACGTATAAAACAATAACGATAGTGATACTTTCCCTAAATATATCTACTGTGTTCTGTGCGTGGGGTTATATACTTCTCCTCGATTATTACACGGCCATAATACACACCTGCACATTAAATTGTAAATTTTTATTCAGTGGTTCTCACAACGAGTGTGGAGGACTTTTTATATATAGTTATGTAATTGACCAGTTGACCTTAGAGATTTAAAATAAATTAATAATCCTATAGGTACAGGAATATTATTTAAAACATTCGAGGGATCTTTTATTGTGAAATTGGTATTTTCAACGTGGCAAAAAATTTCAAATTATACGCAAGATGAGTCACGAGCATGATCACCAATTTTTTTCTTTTAATAATGCATTTTTCAAATTCTGTATTTTTGGGATATTTGATAACTCATAATTACTCATACAAATTTTGATTTAGATAAATCAAATTTACAAAAAACTCATCTAATATCAATTTACTGAAAGCAAGAAGTACCTATATGGCATAAAACTATATTTTATAATTGTATAAAAAATCTAAAAATATGATCCTCGACTAACCTCGAGTATACTTAAAAATCCCAAAAAAAAATAGAATTTGAACAAATTCATTATTAAAGGAAAAATGAGGGTAATTGAGTATGCTTGGAGAATCACTCTGTATAAAGTTAGGTAACTTATTAATACAGTTAGTTATTTTAAATTTAATGTTTTTATATCTGATTCTGTTGATGCGATTCGGAGAGCAAAATATTTCATTACGAGTGTTTTATTAATCGTTTTTCTGACATGATCTGAAGAGACTGAGATGTTATAATTAAACGAAATCATGCCATTAAACAGATACTGTCCTTAAGGATTTTGGTAATGTAACGCCATTACGGCTTAAAATGTATGAGCTATAACTTAGAATCATGTAATATTTATAAAGGCTATATAATCTAATATCTATACAGTATACATAAAGAGGTTTATCAGTTATCACTATCTCTCTGTCTCTTTATATCTTGCGGAGCGGTATTTTTCCTTGTCCCCAGGATCTAGTCTTATGTCACTAATATTGTCTATATAATCATTACTGTTAATCGTTTTTAATTTTTATATAATACAATTTTTATTCAATATTAATTATTATATATATCGGGAATAAACTTCTATGTATGGTATTTCTGGTAGACCAATTCGTTATATAATTATGGACCTATATCTTTATATGAATATGATTTATGACGTAGATGATTATAACTTATAAGCAATCATCATAATATAATAATTATAATAACCTTTAACATGTGCAAATGATACTACAGTACTATACACTATCATTTAAGAGTAGTAATGTACATATATTACAAACATTTTGTAACCGTGAAAGCGATTAAATACTATGAGGTAATAAAATAATTTTGTTTAAATATATAATATAGGAAGTGCTGAAACAATTAAATTTAAAATTAATATAAATATATAGAGTGCAATAGGTATACCAGTCATTATGAGATTCGCGATTATTATTATTATTTTTGAAATAATAAGTAGGACGTGATTTTATTGAGCAGCATACGTGTGTCAAATAGAAACAAAAAAACGTAATCTTACGTGCTTTCAATACTTAATAATTAAATTTTTTTATAACAATGTATTCCGTATGCGTAGTTATTGTTAAATGATAAGTAAACAATAATATGCCATCGTATCGTAATATGTCACAGTTATCTTTTAATTGTTGATTTATTTGTATAAACACGCCGCAGCGGCGGATCTAAGGGAGGCAAAGGGAGCATTCTCCCATCTCTATAGTTTCCCTATGTTGTACTCTGTGTTTAACCAATTTTTGTACTTTCCCCCCATGCCCTCCCCCCAAAATTAAGCCCTGGATCCGCCACTGACACGCCGATGTTTGGTGAAATTTAGAAATTATCTGATATAATTTCGTCAAACTATGCAGAATGATTGTATTCTTTATTGTCAAAATAATTATATTATTAGTGGAGGTCATTTTTCGGTTTTCTTTATTGAAATACATCTTATTATTTCACACAAATTGTACATTAAAAATTATTGCTAAATGCTAATCAATTGTAATTTAAATTTATTCACTACAGCACAATTTTTTTTATATATTTTACTAAAATAACTGTAGCGTCTATAAAAATAAACTAAAATAATATACTTAGACACACATAATACACTTAGACACTTTGTTTATAATAAGCACTTCAGAATACAGAAATGTCAGTTCGCATTTATTACAGTTTATTGTATACTCCTTGACTACTAAAATTTAAAATTGCGTAATTTTATGAATATAAAAAAACGTGTTTAAAATATAACAACTGGTATGTTTACATAGTGCATATATCAATATGTAAATATGAATATGAATGTATGGATGGTAACTTGTTCCTTTCAATGTAGTTAATGCTGACAATTTCAACGTTCAATTTGTTTTTATAATTTGTTATTATCAGATATAAAATATCTGTTAATATTATTTTATATACTTTCATAATATGATGTCAGATTTCATTTTTGAAAACAATTGAATTTCAATTTTCTAAAACAAAACTTAATTTTTAATAACATCATTAGTTAAACTAAAACACGAAGTTATTATTATTAGAAAACAAGATACTGGCTAACCATTATAATATATGGTTCACTATTTATATAGTTAAGAGTGATTTAAAAATTATAACAATATACCCAATTAAAAATATATTTGTGGTGTATTTTAAAAAGTGTAACAACATTGCGTAATAATTTGTTTTAAAAATGTGTTCGGTACACATTAGGATATGTATAGGTAGTTATATTTTCATTATGAAAGAATGTTCCCCAAGTGAAGGCCTCTTTAGTCGAATACAAATTACCAATAAATGGTTTTAAAGAGTTTTTTTTTGAATTTGAATTGTTGACTAAAACTAAAATTAACTTCCCGTAATACACCTAAATCCTTTGAAAACAAATATAATATAATGAAAGGATATGGTATGTGCAATGTGCATGTCTTATTTTTCATGTATAAGATACCTGCTACTTTTACTACATCTTATAAGCATAGTGAACTAGAATGATTAGACTAATCGTTAACGATTTTCCATAAGTATAGTGGAATATTAGGTTCGTGTATCACATCTTAAAAAATATGTTCTAAAGAATAAAGAACTCGTATATCTCTATAGGCTTGAAATAAAATTAACTTAAATTTAGATGGATTTTCATCACGCATTTTGAATTACCTATTTGATAATATTATTGTCCTTCGTGGCTTTGATATTTTACATTTATTAATTTTTTTCATAAGAAATGAACATAAAAAATTTGTTTGTAATTATATTGGAATAGAAGAACATTATATAGTTTTATACTTTTATAGTGGTATTCACGCGTGGTTCATAGTTCAATATTACCTAAAATGTGTTTTATACGAGTTATAGTAACTTATGGTAAAGTATTTATTACAAATTAGCGTTAGTCATGCCGTTCTTAATGTTTTAAAACTGCAGTGCTTTGTGTTTACCTTATACGTTGTTTTAAATACCAAGGTCTGGTAAACTAGGGATAACTATCTTAGTATAATAAAATATAACTAGAAGAATAGCAAATACTGCAACTATAATGTGCACTATGCAGTATGCAGTGTGCATCTATCAAGGTCACTTGGTGCGACGGTGCATATGTTTCATAATCACGATGCAAGGTTTTTTGTTTGATATACACGTGTCAATATTAACAAAATACTTTCAAAACAAATTGATTTTTTTTTCCAATGTATTCATCAAATAAGAAAAATGCATTGTGATTAAAATGGTATATATTATATAACATTGAAAGAACAATAAATTGTTGAATAAATGTACACAGTTAAACATTAAACTCAGATAATATTATAGTATATAATATTCAGAGCCGGTTCTTAGACCGACGGCCGCCTGCCAACCTACATTGAATCTAATTTAGTAACCTCATTAAAATATGATACTTATAATAGGTATATAAATTTAAATTTAAACTAGTTGACTTTTAAGAGTTATTTAACTTTGTGTGCTATGGATAATAATAGGTTTAAAGGATACGGCGGTTATGATGATTAGATAATTAAAATAATTATGTAAGTATGTACCCACGCCCCACTAATTAATAAATAAATACATAACGAAAAGTTAATTAGTAAATATTGTAGAATTGAGTACAATAATAAAGCTGTACTAAAAATGTCATCGATTTTACACTTTATAATTTATATAACCGTTATTATGGAATAAGAACTATTATTTTTCCATGGTACATAAAGTTGAATTACTCAGAACTCGTATGAATTTTACATGGACGCATATGTCAACATTTCACAGTTTGCAATAAAATACTCTAATTGTCTTTGAAAAAAAGAAGTTTGTGTCGTTGTACAAAACTCCTTAGATCATTATATAACAATATCAATATTATATAAAATTACAGTCACTTAAAGTATTTTAAAAATTCCGAAAATCGAATGCAAGATTAAAAGATATAAGGTGGTGCTTGGCTTTAGCGATCTAGGATTTTTTCACGGGGGGGGGATGGATGTAAAGAATTTAATAGACATTCAGTATCCACATAATTCATATTATTATATTCATATTGTAATGTGTATAAAATTTGGTCTCCGGAGGGTATAACCCATATATCTCCTACCTAGATACGCCACTGGTGCTTGGCGATTTACCCTGTTTAAGTTAGATTTTCGATTATTAGTTAAGGGTGTCGCCGTGTCGGTGCCGGTTTTTCCAATCTTCCGCAATTCTATACAATTTTAAAATTATATTTTAGTCGCGACCTACCTTAGTTATAATACTTTTCCACTTATCTACGCCCGATATCTATTATATCAAAAAAAATTACTTCACAGGAAAAAATATATATGTCGAATTATGATAGTTTTTGATTTATCTGAAAGATGAAAACTTGTTTCAGGTTGGAATCAAAACTTGAATTTTCTTTTTACTTTCTTGAAAAAACCTTTGAAATATTGTTCATTGCATTATTCAAATGCATATTATAGCTTCTATAAATATAATGTTGAAAATCGGGCTTCAATCCTACCCGTAAAATGTTTTTTTTTTTAAATTAAAAAAAAATTAACAAAACCTGACTATTCTACAGGGTGTGAGAATTATTCCTGTAAGATATGTATTTGTACTAAAAACGCACTGGCTCTTACGTCCTTAATATATTTTATAACAGATAAATAGATAATAAATAGGTATGTTGCAAGTACATATATTTAGTGTGCAATAAGTATAGTGTGAGTTTTGGAGAGGCCTATTTTTTATTTGTACGAGGAGCTGCCTCACTAATGAGTGTAAGTTATAATATTATATGCTCAATGAAATGGATGTGGTAATTTGAATTAAATTATAAATCATTGTATACGAAAAACGATTCTGAATGGAGACTAAATGTAATTTATATTTTTAAATATATATTAGGAGTTAGGACATTAGATAGACGGTAGAATAGTAAATACTTATATCATAATTTATATTTTATTAGAAATACGGTAGATTGAACAAATTTTTTTCAAAAATATCGAGTATTATCAATTATTATTAATTGTATGACATTTAATGTCAAATTGTAGACCTGACTTCATTGACCATAAAAAATAAAATGTGCCCATGTATTTACAATATTTTTAATTTGCTTAACTGACAACTTTTGATAACTTTGTATTATATGTTAAAGCTTTGTGATGGAAAAATAGAATTGTTATTAATATCGTTTTTTATATAGGTACACTTATTTTTGACAAGAAAATATCAATACTATATGATAAACTATTCCTGATTTTTCTTCTTGCATAATGTTTTATTAAGGTATCTAATTACATTCATTAGCCTAAAAAATGTCAAGTCTACATGATATGTATCGATTATCGAATACTGAGTATTTATATTACATTATTAAAGTATATATTACGGTTTGCATAAATGATGATTTTACGTGGAAAGAAATATATTGGCAAAAAAATCTAGACATTGATTTATTTTTTCGGATAAGGAGCAGGTATTTCACAATTTTGTATACATATTATATATATTAAACGCACACAGATGATACTTCAGCAATTTATTTTTTAGAACCTTAAAGTAGTTTTCCAGGAAAATGCAATAAAAAACTATTGAAGGAACGAAATGTTCCGAACCTTCTCTCGTTTTAACAAACCGTTTATCCCAATTAAAACATTTTTTTTTTTTAAATTTCAGACTTAAATATTTAATCAACTAAATACAATTATGAAGTATTTTTTATTATTTTAATTTAGAGACAATTGAAATATTTGATAGGAGTAAAGATTAAAGAATATCAACTACAATTTTTATGATTTGATTATCAAGAATGGTCAATTGAATCAAGATGGTTATCTTTGCAGAATAGTAAAATTTTCATTAAAGTATGTAAAATGATCATTTGCCTCAGCTAGCAACCATTCCGGTCGGAGATTTATTTGTGCTTATAGTACCAACTACAATTACAATTTAAAACACCCTGTAAAGTTTAGTTGGCATTGTGATTAATAACTTTTTGTAGTAGTTTAAGTAAAATTATGTCGTTTAAGTTGAATTCCTCATTCACACCTCTGATTGTAGGGATAAACATTCCTAACTGAATAACATATTATATACATTTAATTAATTATTTGTATGGAAATATCAACCCTAAAATCTATTATAAAATATGAATAAAAATCATTCATTTTTTTTAACACATTATTATTTTATTTCAGGTCACTTGCTGTTGGTACAAAGACTGGATATCGTTTGTACTCGTTGTCTTCCGTTGATAATTTAGACCAAATATATGAAAATGGTAAAGCTAATTAAATAATAGTATGAAAATAATAACTTGTATAAAAATTATATTTGAACTTGTGACAGAATCTGAAGATATCTGTATTGTGGAGAGGCTATTCAGCAGTAGCCTGGTTGCAGTGGTCAGCTTGTCGTCGCCACGTAAGTTAAGAGTGTGCCATTTTAAAAAAGGAAACGAAATATGTAACTACAGCTATTCAAACACTATTCTAGGTGTGAAACTTAACAGGGCTGTAAGTATAATGTTTATTTCTTTAAATTAGTATATCTGTAATTGAATTAATTATTATCTATTTTTTTTGGCAGAGATTAGTTGTATGTCTAGAGGAATCTTTGTATATACACAATATACATGACATGAAGGTCTTGCACACAATTAGAGACACTCCACCTAACCCAGCGGGACTTTGTTGTCTGTCTACAAATAGTGATATGTGCTATTTGGCATATCCCGGTTCAAGTACAACTGGTGAAGTGCAAATTTTTGATGCCATCAATTTGGTAATTATTTTTTATAATATATTAAGCTCATTGTGTTGACTTTTTGAGTTCAAATGAATTGGATAATATTTTAGCAATCTGTGTCCATGATCTCAGCACATGAAAGTCCTTTGGCGGCAATGGCCATTAGCCACCAAGGCAATAGAATAGCGACGGCCAGTGAACGAGGTACAGTTATTAGAGTGTTCAACATTTCTGATGGTGCCAAACTATATGAGTTCCGTCGTGGTGTTAAGCGCTGTGTCAGTATTTGTAGCTTGGCGTTCAGTATTGATGGCTTGTACTTGTGTTCATCAAGTAATACTGAAACAGTGCATGTATTCAAATTGGATGACACCAAAGAAATGTAATTTATTATTCATAAAAATGTGCGTTTAATGGATGATTATAAAATGTTTTTATTCTGTGTAGACCACAAATGCCCGATGAACAACAAAGCTGGATGTCATTTTTATCAAAAGCCGTTACTGCATCAGCTAATTATTTACCGACTCAAGTAACAGATGTGTTCAACCAGGGACGAGCAGTAGCTTCAATCCATCTACCGTTTCAGGGACTAAAAAATATTTGTACTATAGTGATGTAAGTAATTTTACTATTTACTGAAAACAAATAGTTTTGAAATAACTTTTGATTTATTATTTCTAGGGTTGACAAAGTTTTAAGGTTACTGGTTGCTTCATCCCATGGATATTTATATGTTTATAATTTAGATATGGAAGAGGGTGGTGAATGTACTCTTTGGCGTACTCATAGGTTTGTCAAATTCTTTGTCTTTGTATAATTGTTGTGTATTTGAATTATTAAATTGATATATATATATTGAACTATGCTTCTATATTAGACTGGATGGCCAATTAGATGTAGTGGACAGCCCAAAACCAATCAAATTGAAGGAGGCCAATACAACCAAATTGGATAAAACTACGAAAACAGAATCCTCCATCAATAAAAAATTAGGTTTGTGAAATTGATCCCTATAATTTTAATTATTTCATCATTAAAAACTATTAGTATAATATTTGATCATCATAATTCATAACTCACATCAGTTTACATACCAAACAAACAAAAATATAATTGAAACGAATTTGAGGAACATAATTGTGAGGCTTTTAAAAATAAAATCATATTGTCCTATATATATCTGCTTTTATTTTGGTGAAATTTCATATCTATTAAAATGTATGAGTTAGAATATTCTACTAAATGTTGTATAAATGATCAACTTATTCCATTTGTAACAAGTATTTAACATTTGTTATGAGTCGTTGACTGGTAGTTTCTAAAATTGTTTGCAACAGATACTGGGCCTGCAGTAGACACTAATCATATGACTGAGGACTGCTTGGATTACACACTATCTGTAGCGAGTGAGTATGCAGCTTTAGCCCTTAATTTTAACATGGTTTGACTGACACCGTTGTTGGTTTTGTTTTCTGCTGCTCGATTCCTTCTCTCTAAATTGCTGTCCTTCAAATGAACCTGCTATGTGTGTATTTGTGTTTACGATAAAACCTAAAAAGATCCAGTTGGAAGTTATGCTGGTGCCCTCAGGGGACATCCTCCATCCAGCCAGTCAGGTATTTGTCATAACAACTCATAACAATTGTGATTTTTTCATTAGACAACAAAATACGTACATTGACAAAATATTACATTATATATCATATTACGATGTTGAGCAATTCAATTACATATTATACGATTGTTGGATAAACTATAATTATTTATTACAGATGCAGATAATCATGTTGACAGCTTGACTGACGTATCCGAAGATCGATTTAACTTGAACGACGATTCAGAGTTTCCTCCAGTTATATGAAACTTGCATGCTTGTTAAATTTTTGTTAAATCGTTTGTCTTAATATTATATATATTTTTTCCGATCTGCCTTTTCTTCAACAATTGTGACATATTTTATAAAATATACGTTTAAACAATATATTTTTAAATGTTAAGTATTAAGACTCAATATTATAATATGCTTAAATGTTAACAAATTGTACAATATTATTTTCAATAATTATACATTAAATGCAGGATGTGACTGTAGATTGATTGTAGTTTTATTTTTCACCGGGAAAACTTAGTACCTATGTAATATGTGAAAAACATATTTAATATAGCTAGGTACATAATTTTCATATTCAATTATTCAAAGGTATAAAATATTTATGCCTTATGGTTATTAAAAATAATCTTAATACATTTTACAAGATCTTATGATTGTTAAGGCACCCGGTGCTGATGCCATTTTGTCATCAAAAACACACTATGGGAATAACGCCTTGTGGAATCAACCATATTTCATAACTTTTTTTTTAATTGCTAGAGAGAAATCAATCTCTGTTTTTCGGTAATTTATTCTCAAACTTTATAATATGTCTAAAAAAAAAAAAAATGATAAAAAGCATTTTTTTACAAATTTTTTAATAAAGTTATTTGAAATAAAATACAAAATCAGAGATCAATACCGGCTGTAGAAAGTCTTCTTTCAGATAAAAAAATAGTCATCGAAATCTGACAATTCTACTAAGCTTGAGAGTCATTCCCGTAAAGTCATTTTTTTTGATATAATACACCCTAACAACCCCCCTGCCTAAATAGGTATTGGGTAGTAGATTAGTGGAAAAGTCTTACAATTGAGGTGGCAACTAAAATATAAAATTTTAGAAGAATTGTGGACATTTTGAAAAACTGGCACCGAAACCCTTAACTATATTTTATCCGTATTATATTATGGTTTGTACAAATACCATTTTAAATGGACATTTTTAGTACTATTCAATAATGATATTGGATACAAAGAAAAATCAGGAAAATATAAATAGCTACAATTTCTAGGGCCGTTCATACAATGCTCGGTAAAGTCTCTGTTATAACGCTAACCAACTGATAAGAGATTTTATTACTGGCAGAATTTGGCCGGTTAAATGTTGGTTAACTTTAACCGAACATTGTAAGAACGGTCCTTTATTGTATTAAATACATTTTAAGAAATGAAGTCATATTTTTTTTTTACTTTGGTATAAACTTTATTGTTATCAATTTTTATATTATTTAGAAAAATCAATCAAAATAAAATACCAGTACAATAAAGATAAAAATTACTATAAATTTCTATTGAAATTAAAAAACTTAATTAAAATTGGAAATTTTTTTTACTTTGTGGTAATCCACGGTTTTTTATATTTTTATATACTTACATTTTTATGCTCTATACAACAAAACAAAAATTCATTACATAATATTACCTGTGTTATTTAGTTCTTTTTTTCAATATAATAAACAATGCATAAAAAAATATGTTTATATATAATTATATTTACTGTGAATGAGAGAGATACATGTTTGTTATAAAACATTTAGTTGATATCCCTTGGCAATCTGCATATATCACATGATTGCCGATCAGAATTATTCATAAAGGTACAATGTATGCATGTCCACGATTCTGTCTGTGCAGATGCAAAACCATTACCTACATGACCCGATACTGCAGAATCTGAAGTATTACTGATCAATTGCTCGAGTGTTGCCCACACATCTGATCTAGACCATTCAACCACTGCTTGTTTATCATTAACTTGTATTGCTTCTAATAGTGGAGCCATGGAATCCTAAAAAAAATATTTTGTTATTTACAAGAATATTATGAAATAATAAAAAAAAATTACTTTCATGGGTAGCATATCCATTGTAGCAATATACAATAGTAAATGAAAATCGGAAACAGACTCGTAGAATTGTGTCGGAGTAAATTGTCTTAGGTATTTGCACAATGAATCAAAGTCTTGAATATGTCCATCAATTAATCTATTTTCAACAGGGAATTTAGTGATGTCTTTAATTGATGTGAATGTATTCAATGGAGTTAAGGGTGTTGAAGCTGGTACATCTAGTAACAAATACTCCACAGGTAATGGACGGGCTAATTTAGAAACTTCATTTCCATAACTGTCTTTTTCCTAATAAAAGCACAAATAAAATTAAAATGTTGGATGAATCGTAATTCATGAGTTTATAACATAAACAAATTAACTTTATTAAAAATTATAAGTAAATAACATATTAAAGACAAAAATAGTTTTTGAAATTGATTGTGTTTAATTAATAACTTTAACACTAGCAGATCCCTTGCACTTCGTGGCCGTAAAAAATGACAACTCTTAAAAAAATTGTGATTGTTTAGCTCTTTTTGGGTGTAACTCGCTACAGTAAATGCAACTCAGTCATCTCAGACAACGACGATTAGCCGTAAGTGCAACTCAGCCACCTAGGTAGGCAATGTGCAAAAATTTGATTTGATGCATTCTTGTACGGGATCCGCCGATTAATCAATGGCAACCAGTAATAAATTAATAATATTTCTACTAATTATTTCTCCTATAACCAATAGCAACCATAAATAAACCAACATTTCCATCGTAAATCTCAAAACCCTTATTGAGGAGCACCTCTCCGGACTTGAAATTTTATTTTAACAATTTCAGAACTTTTTTATTATAATAATTGATATAGTTTCTTTATTAATAATAATAAAAAAAGAAGACTTATTAATAGTCCATTATCATCTGATGAAGCAGGTAAATAGATTATAGGTAATTGATAATTAAAAACATGATTTGTCAACATAGAAATACAATTTTGCTTTATAATTATTGAATATTGATTTACTAATGGTCTACAAAATGCTGATAATTACGGAAATTTATAAAGAAATTTTAAAACAGATATATGATACACAAGGTGACTGTATCACATAAAATAATATGCAAGTAAATAATTCTAAAAAATAAAAATCTAGATACCTATTGGATATAATTAAAAATTAATATTATAGAACAAGAACATAGAATAATTAGAGAAAAGTTATATCTAAAAAATAAAACCTAGGTATTACTGAGTGCGTATGAAGGTGTAAAGATTAAATAAAAAAAATATTATTATTAATTGTTAATGTTAAAATATGCCGTGAAGTATGCGCAGACACTAAAATATGCAATCAAATATGCATTAAATCTTTTTTCTTAATTTATTAACGTCTCGTACCTACCGAAAAGAATTCCTCGTATTAAATTAACGATAGAATGTTAAATTTTACATACTAATAATTAACTATAAAATGTTAATAAATAACTAAAGTAACAAAACACAGATTAAAAATTGTGTACTCTATACATTATACAAAAAACAAAATATAGGACATTTCGAAATAAATATCTCGGCTAGTCCGCCGTAGACCGTAGTCGATAGTAGTAACAATAAATTAAATGTCCGCGGAGATTCACAAAAATAAATAAAGTAAATAGTAAACTTAAAATATAATTGTGGGACTTTAGTAGTATAGACTTTAGTAGCTGGTAACATTAGATGATTCTTTTTTTTTTTGAAAATACATCCAGAAATTCTAAGATCTTTTCCCCTTATGTTTGTTGCAACTGTTGGTAATCCCACTAACAGTTTTTTATTCTCAATTATTTATCAACTTATATTTTTAATTTATAATCAAAAGATAAATACTTTCTTAAACATGTAGATTCATAATTGGATAAATGTTTAAATATTGAGTAATTGAGTATTAAACGATTAGTATCTGAGCGGAGCATGGGATGTATTCGATTTACAGTGTTTTTTGTGTCTGTCGTCAGGTATTGGCGTAGATAATTTACTTCAATCTTGATAGAATTTTATAAATTATGATTCAAATTTAAAATTAAAAATAATTTTGTAGTTAAAAATGTATACTTATATGGTTAAGGATTAAACATTTTAAACAAGGTTTTACGTAAATAGGTAAATAAATTACATTATTCACAATAATATCTTCAAATATACTAAATATAGTAATAAATATCATAGGCTGACTAACCGTCTTCGCTAAGAATTGTTTCGTATATAATGATAATATATCATTGTATTCAAATTTAACAACATCCATTACAGTGACCCACTTGTAAACCTACTGTACAGCAGAGCGACACCTATTTTTTTTAATTTAAAATTACTTAAATATTTATAATATATTATATTACTCAGTAAGTGTTTTTATGGACACACATCACACAGTATATTATTTACCGTTTCCACTTCATGAAATGGTTAATGTACAACTTTTCATGAATAGATCGGTATCGTATGCAAGTAGTAATATTGTTCCGATCAGACATCAAAACGATATTTTAATAAATAAATATTAAATATGTTTGACTATTAAAAGTATCCAATTGATACTTAAATTTTACAGTAAAATCTAAACAAATTTGTAACTTGGAGTCGTCAAAATTACCTCCCACTAAATATAAATAATTGTTGTGTTATTACTTTTTCTCGTCTAGAATACTCTAGATAACGTTATTACTTATTTATAATTGTAGTATATTGCATATTAATATCTTAGTTAAAAAATCATTTAGGATATGAGCATTCATAAACAGGAATACGATTAATTTTAAAAATATTAACTCATTTAATTTCACTGTTATATTTGCCAAATTGACATTCTACTTACTGTACTATTATTACTTAAGGGTACCTACCTGTATAAAAAATAAATAAATATTTATATCGCAATAGTATATAATATAATATATGTACTTATTTATAAAAATTATAATAATATAATAATTATTATCATTCAAAATGTATATTTTTTTTGACAGTTATGGCCAACAGTTATTTATAGCTTTGAGGATTTTTTCCCTAGATTCTGTTTACATACAATATATTTTAATATATTTATATAAGATACACTCATACTAAGATTTAGAAACCAACACCTCTGGTAGGAATGTTTTAAAAGGTATTTTCAGCTATTTAGAAGCATAACAATATTGGGTTGTTTATAATGCCACCCAGCCCAGACTAGATTTTTAAAAATGAATGATTTAAATATTTAATTTATTTATTTCAGTTTATTATTGATATTTTGCGGATTTAACGTTTTGCGTGCACGGAATCAACAATTTGAATATTTTAATGTTATTATTTGATCCAAATTTATTTCGTTAAACTAATAATGGCAATGAGTTTTTTCTATAAAAATACTGTTAGAACGCGATATGTATGAGTTCTATACAACACCGGATGTCCACGGAAGTGTATAATAAATATTATATCAGTTATGTACATGTTAAATAATATAGAATAGTATAAAGACTACGACGGAACATGATATTATAATATTATGTGAACCTTGTAATTTTAAAATATGGGTTTAAATTGAACTGCATATAGATGGACAAAATGACAAATGTCAACAATTCTGTGAATATACGCGTTTACATTTCTCAAATGACTACAGATTTTCGAAGAAGGATGTTTTTTTTGTATCAATTATCCAAGTCACCATAATATAATGGAACACCCGGGGGTATGCATTAATAACAACACGAACGTATTGTATGAAAAGGACCGAAGAGTCGAATACTCGAGTCTCGAATGTCAAGCACATAAGAATACAAAGAATCGTAAATTTGTTACACTCTCAATTCCAACGTATCTTGGCCGGTTAAAAAAAATATTATTTTTTTTATATAATAATAAATTCTCCAATATCATAAAGAAATGCCCCCAACTTAACCTAAAGCAAACCCTCAAGTGGACGTATACATGTAATAGAGTGTTAACCTTAACCGCAATAATATTTTTCAAATTGACAAACACATCCGTATAACTATAAAACTAAAAAATAACCTCTTGCTGCTATAACAACAACAACCACAACAACTACGTTCGGTGTGATCGTCCGCTGGTAGATCTAATGGGGCCGAGCAGACCCAACGAAGACTGTACTATTCTACGCGGGTTATCGCCTACGTGACGGTCGTGTCTGTGAGCGGGCGGCGGCCAAATATTAACAATATTATTATAAAAATATAACGTTCGGTGTTTCGATCCGGAAACGAAATAAGGGTGAAATAAAAACACAGCGCTCAGGTGACGTCACTAGCCAAGGTCAGCGGCGACCGAGCTCTCCAAAACCCCGGACGGCGAATAATAATAATAATAGAAACAAACGCTCTCACTGGACCAGCCCAAACTGGGGTCGGGTTGCGTCGCGTCGCTTCGCTTCGCTTGAAAAGCGTGGGAGTGAGGATTCGCGGCGGCGGCGGCGGCAAGAAATTGGAATTTGGAAAGTGAACGACTGTGAAATACACAGACGACGACGACGTGCGCGTGTGCTGCAATGCAACGGCGGTGGGTGGTAGAGGGTTTAGGGGTCGATCCGATTGAGAAGATGGCGGGGCAGCGTCGGTGAGCGGACGGCGTTTGTTGTGCCGGGTGGCGGTACATATTTGACCGTGAATTGCGGCCGGCCGAGCCGATGCAGCCATAACAACGCGACACGAAATACCGTAATACCGTATAATACCATACACTTTGGCAGTTGGTCGGCGTTCCGCTTTCGTAGTTTCGTCCCGAAACAACCATCGTACATGCATAATTTGAGGTTATTAGATGTTAGTATTTAAGTGTATATATATATTATTATTTATTGTAATAGTATTAATAACATTATTCGTAATCACCGCGTTTAAAACTATTACTAATATTATTACAATGCAGGCGCGTATATATATAGCCAGGATTTTTTTTTAAGGAAGGTGTTTTAAATTTATATTTAATTATAACATATTATATTCTACAAACTGTGCAGAAATCTGAATCATATACAAGTACATATAAAATATTTTGAATAAATAAAGCCAACGAGGGAGGGGGGTGTTTCAACATCTAAAACAACCCCCTGGCTACGCCACTGCTAGGTATTTCATCATTGGCGTGTGCCGGATTTTTTCACGGAGTGGAATATTTTTAGTAGGGATATCCTTCTACGACAAATTTTTAGTTTACGATTTGTATAAAAAACCAGTATAAGCGGGTAACAACTCTGCTGTACAGTAGGTATTGGTCGAGTGCACCTCGTCATTGAGTAAGTCACTGTAATAGTTTTAACAATAGTTGCGCCTATGCTTATGTACAACGCCTTTATCGCGTATAGTATATAACTAATCCAATTAGGATTTAGAGATATACCTTTATACCAATCACTAACATGTTTATTGGTTGATTATGTGGTAAATACTTTTAAATTTTAATATCGATGAGACAGGAATTTTTATAACTTTTAAGTATTAGTAGATCACAGTTTAACATTTAAAAATGAACACTGTCACGGTGGTTAAAATAATAAAGGATTACAACGATGTTGGCCACAAACATAGATCAGAAACTCAAATCTTGAATGACCGAGAAATTAGCCAAACCAAGCTGTTTCATAAAAAATAAGTATCATAAATATTCATAAATTTCTTTCTTGTTTCTGTTATAACTATAAAATTTAAATGTGTGTTTGACAGTTGTCTTCTTTATTACAGCAATCGTTTTGGGTATTGGCCACCAAAAATAAAATCGTAAAATGTATTGCAGGTGTTGGTAGATAATTTATTGTACGCGCTACGCCCATAATGATATTAGTTTGATTCACCTTGAAAATATTCAAAATTAATTTTTACCACTTTAATCCTTTGAACCAAGGGTTGGCAAGTAGTTTCCAAGGAGGTCTGGATGATGTGAATAAAAAACACTGTATCCGAAGGAAATTGAATGAACGAAATAATTAATAAAGAGGGTAACATAACAGTGATTAATGCTAAGAAAATGGTATACAAAACATGGACAAATTATAGTCAATCCATTAACAGTAGCGAATTGTTTCTAAGTCGGTAGTTTCAAAGGAAGGATGGTTGGTAGAGTAGTTTGAATGCAAAGCGAACTGGTTATAGTGCATTTCTGTGCATGGATATTGGACAGTCCAAGGGGGACTATTGAGAGGGTTACAGTATTACTTGAAGAATTTTTTCACTTCAACAATGGTCCATTTTTTGGTTCGAGGAGATCCTATATTCGTATAATTACGATAGGTAACAGGCATATTATTTTGGCTTTATCAAACAGAAAGCGTTATTCTATCGTCGCGTGATTTTGTAATTTGTTATAACGCCCACGAGCCATTTACCGCTTTAACGCGTTCTGTTTGAAAGAGCCTTTAATTTGTTGATTCTGTGACAATGATACACACGTAAAATGTAAAAATATTTAGTGACCAGTGAATTGATGCAACTAAGTCCACAGAAGGATTCACATTAGGTGGAATTTATGTGGGGACAAAATCCCATCAATTCGAAACAATATGATACAGTATTTAGAGAAATATAACATTTTTTTAGCTTCTAAAAGCAATACTAATCTTATATTATTTTTTCATTATATTATACGTAGTTGAATGAGGTAATGTACAAATAATGTATTTTTAGTTCGGTAAATTTGTAAATTCTCGATTAATCCAGCATCCAGGTAGTTCGGTCGTCCGGATAAGTAACATATTATTTTATTATTATTATATTACTCTAAAATTGTTTACATTAAAATCTCAGTAGGTAGCGCAAGTTAACACAATATTATGATACTCCGACACTCCGTTAATATGGACATGTTATTCGCATGGTATGCGCCACGAGGAATGAGACAAAATCGCCAACGTACAATAGTACCAAACAAATAACATTCGTATCGCGGAATTGCCGCCCGAGAGTGAAAACAATAATAACTAATAAGTACACAATCGTCGCGTCACCATCTCAAACACTCGCCAATTCCCAATTGATGGTAACACGACATAAAACTACATTATTTTTATGTGTCTAATAATATAACACTTCGTCACTTCAAATTTTACATGTTTATAGCAGTTCAATAGAGTAGTTGATACTTATCGGCTATCGCTATCGTTATAATATAATATTATTATTTATCGTTCTTACGAGTCGCAGCTGCACTGCTGCAGTCGGTGTCAGTTTGAACACGCTGTCGGCGTATGCCGTATAATATTGTTATTGTTATTATGTAATATAATATGTAACGATGATAAAGAAAAAAACGAAGACGGTTAGACGAACACGATTTTTTCGTTTGACCCTCCTCCCCCCCAATAGACCGACGCCACCCCACACCCAAACAACAACAACAACCGGTGGCCGGATGGACGCGACGATGATGGGGGGGAGCGTGGGTATTAACGTAAATAGTGTTACGGTAGACCGTGCGTACGTCATGCACTGCCGACATGGTGCGGTGGTGTAAAGGGTAGGGGGAGGGTTCGCCGGGATGGTTGGAAAACAACAACACGGCGGCGTGGAAAGAAGGAAGGAAAAAAATATAAGACCCGAAACCCGGAGCCGGGCCGCGCCGCGCCGCCAGCGAACTGCGTACTTCCGAAAAACCCGCGCGCGCGGGAGAGGGATCGACACAAACACCGGGCCCGACGCTGCTGCTACCGCCTGAACACCAGTGGTCGCCGTCAGTCGTGTACGCGCAGTCCGAAGTGATCGCCATGCAACACGGCGGCCGCTGTCGTCGATACCGTCGTAGTAGTAGTTGTTGTTGTTGTTGTTGTGGTCGTCGTTATTGTTATTGTTGGTTATTACCGAACGGTACGGCCGCCGACCGAGTCGATATTATCGTCGTGCGCGATTCGCGTGTAGTTGTGCACAGCGTAAAATCAACGATGACGGCCCGCCGACTACGACGCCGCCCCGGTTTCACTGCCACCGCTACGACAACAACAACAACGGCACCGTCGTCGTCGTCGCGCCAAATAATCATATAAGATTAAATGGCATAATTTAATATAATATATTATTATGTTGAAATAAATCGTATAACAATTATAATTACAATCGTAATTCGTAATACACTATTATCGTTCCGAACGTTGTCGCCGTCTGCCTTCAACGTCCCTCCGTCGTTTGTCGTCCGTTCGATAACACAACGAAATACATTATTCGTCGATAATCGAATATTTTTTTTTTTTACTCTATCGCGCCGCCGTCGCGATATAATTAATACCATTTAATACTATTAATATTTTATACAGTGCGCCGTCGGTCACATCGCGTTTTCCTGTCATCGTCGCCATTGATAAGTGCGCGAGGCGTAACTCGTAATTGGTATTTTTACGCGCTCGCCGTACGCGGAACGTACTTATCACAACGCACGCGAGTTGTTGTTGTTGTTTATTATTATTATTATTATTTTTTATACACACCGTGATCGTAATATCATAATATATTTATAATCTATAATAATAATACACTACACCTACATGTGTAACACACGGCGCTAATCGTTCGGCCGCCCGTTATATATTGTTTACATTGCACCAAAGTGTAAGTTGATTTCGTGTCTTCTACGCGCACACTGCTATACATGATATTTATTTATTAATAATGTCATGCTTATAAAATACAAATTGGGATTTTCCTGGGACCCGTTGGTGGACTACATAATATAGATATTTTCCAAAAAAAAAAAAAAAACAACAATAAAATAAAACGCACTTAGACGCCGCACACGGTTGATATGAATCGTTTTCAATGTTATTATTATCGACCACCCTTGACCTTCGTCACTCCGAGTACAGAATAATAATATAATATTATACGTCATGCATAATACCTACGATGATATTATTATTATGTCGTACTTCGTAAGAATTGATAAATGAGATGCATTATCTTGTGGAAACCTTTTAAAAAATCTTTTTATTGTAATCTAAATTATAAATTTCAAGGTTAAAAATTCTTCACATAAAATATAGTATTCATTTTTAAGCTATTCAAATCTTCAATAATACGTCTTAACATTTGACAAATATATGAATTCTGATAGTGAACTTTAATTTAATGTAGGTCTACATATCTACTTGTTTTTGATAAATTTAAAAAATAATTTTCAACAATTATCAATATTTGACATATTCATTATTTCTAATATTTAATATCAATAATAATAAATGAATTAATTTTAAGGTAATCATAAAAGAATAACAATATTCTAATATAGCATCATCCAAAAATATTATTAATTTGAGTTGTTTTAACCAAATTGATCTACAAAATCTTATTTATTGAATTTAGTTCAAGGTATTTTACTATGGTATTGAATACTTATGCACATTATCAAATTATGGTAGCAGTTGAATGGTTAATTTTGGCATAGTAATACTAGCAGAATAACATGAAATTAAAGTATTCGATGCATTGTGTATGCATATTGTACATTTTTTTATCAATTAATTATTTATATGTAAATTTATCATGTGGTACAGATATTATTCAACCAATATATTTAATTTTTGTTATTAAACGTTTGTACTGAATACAGAAATAATTGTCTGTATTTATAGATGATGGATACGAAAAAAGATTTTGAATTTGAAGAACTTATCATATGTGGCTGTTGCAAGCAGAAATTCAATGAAACAGAATTTGTGCCAAAGGAACTTAGTTGTAAACATTGTTTTTGTTTGCAATGTGTTAAGACTACCATGCTCAAAGGTTTAGAAGTGTATTGCATAAATTGTTGGAAGCGTACTGAATTAGATGAGCAATCTCCAGAGACTCTGCGAACACAAAAGTCTGTTCTCAGTCTTATTAGACACCTGGCAAATGTTAAAGTCAATAATTCTGTTGATAAAGAACGAAAAGTTTGTTTTTAATATTGGTTTAAAAAAATGTTGATAGTTAAAAATATTATAGTATTTTTTTGTTTTAGGGAGAAAATTGTCATACACATGGAATGCCATTTTCATTTTGGTGTTACAATTGCCAACAGCTGTTATGCCGAGCGTGTGGCACTCAATCTGACCATATTGGACATTCTATCAAATCAAATAATGATGCACGTGACCATCTAATCAGTGAAGTAAGTATTGTTTGATATTTTAATTGTATACTTATTTATAACCCATTTTTATATTATAGGTTCAAGTTGAAACTATAGCTATTGCTAAACTGATGAGTGAAATTCAAAATTTATTTGGACACAAACGACAATTTCTCTTGAGGGTTTTAGATGCCTGTAACACGCTAAAAACTCAAATTGAACTAGAGTTAAACAGTGGTTGGACTCAAAATACAAACGATTTACTGCAAACCAACGAAACTTTGAATAGTATCAAACCGTCAAATTTACGTACAGATGATTTATATGATTTACAATTATATTTAAATCGGCTGGAACAAGTGAAGCAGAAAGTACAAAATAAATACTCTGAACAATTTGCACATGGCCAATTAGAAGATATTATATCTTCTACTAACTTATTAGATTTTGGTATGATCAAACAATCGTTATCTTCATTACAGTCTATGGCTTTAGAATCGTATAAGTCTGCAGATTTGGCAAATCCGAATACTCATATTTTTTTCTTGGCTAACTATTGTACTGCACAATTGTTTACAAGGTATGTACTACCTAAACATGTCACCCAACTTGTAAATGGACCAGAGTTTGCAAAAAATTCTCCTGGAAATTCGTCTATCACACAATACACAACATCTCTATCCTCAATATCATCAAATGAACCAGTACTGATAACGTCACAAAACAGTCCACCACCAGCTATTTTGAATAATGTACCTTCAATACGTAATGTTAACACTTTTCCCATGTTTTACTTCAATATTGAAGTAAACGGGACATCATTTGGTCGTTTAGTCATTGAAACTCGTCCAGATGTAGCGCCAAAAATGTCAAAGAATTTTGAAGTATTAACTGTTGGTGATACAGGTGGTTGTTCATATAAAGGCTGCTCAATATTTCAATGTTGGGATGGAGAATCTGTGATTACAGGTGATTTTGAGTTAAACAATGGTCGTGGTGGAAAATCTATTTATGATGAAAGTTACTTCATGCCAGATGATACCAAGTTTCCTGCCGTTCGAGGAGCTGTAGGAATGCGCCGCACTCAAAAACGCCATGATAATATGGGTATGGTTGGATCACAATTTCGTATTATTCTACAAGAGATGCGTGGGTTTACAGCAATTTTTGGACATGTAGTAGATGGTATTGATCTCGTTGAAAAAATGGCCTCGTTTGGAGATCAAACTGGCAAACCGTCCAAGACATTTGTCATATCTAGTTGTGGTAAAATTTAAAATAACCCTCTTTTTAATGTAAATTTAAACTAAATAATCGATCAAGTAGTTTATAGAAGCAAGTGAACGTTTATGTGTATTTTTGTAATTCATTATCGAAGGTTTCGATGAATTTATTTTGAAATTCAAACTGTATTTTAGTTTAAAATAATAACGATAATTATATCCCATATATATAAAAATGTATCAAATAATATAATGGCGTTTTAAAAATTTAAGCTGCGCACAGTGATTTATTTATGTTAATATTTTTCAAGAAGTATACCATTGTATCTTAACTGTATTTCATTTCTTACATATATGCGTAAGTTGTATATTTAAAGTTCAGAATAATATTACATATTATATAGTGTTTGGGTACACAAACATTGATGTTCATGATTTTCAAATTCAATTCCAATGTTTTTACATTTTACTGTATATAGATCAATCAAAGTTGATCTAATAATTGTTAAAGTTGAGGTAAAAAAATATATAAGTATTTACGTTTATAATTTGAATAAAAAAGACAGTTACATAAATGTATCAATACCGAGAATAAATTATTTTGTGATTTATTATATTCCCAAATAAACAGTATTTTTTAAATTTCAACTGCGAAATAGTTACTTATTTAAATTTATATTTTAGTAAAAACGGTCTCATGAATGATTTTTTAATCTATACCAAGTGTTCATATGATTTTTTGATCTTACCCAGACATAATTTTTTATATTCATTACAAGACAAGTTTGTTTTATTTTATTATACCAAATAATTGTAAACAATAAGTAAATCGAGTTATATAATATAAATGTATACATTATATTATGTTGATCAGTAAGGTTAATATTATTAATCAGAATAATAAATTATGACATATTCATACATGAATAATTGTAAATCATTTTGTAGTGTCTGTCATGAACAATAAATATATTTTCGATGGGATTTTTTATTTGTATTTGACAATTAAAAATATTTATTAAGAATATGTATACCAGATCTTTTATTTCAAATCTGAGTACAAAAAAAAAAAATAGTTCTTCAAATTGTATGTAACTATTTTTTTTCAATACTATTTGAATATCTTATAAGCAGAATAAAATAATATTATGTGATGTTTCAGACCAAACTATTAATATCCAAATTCAATAATGTATTAATACATTTTAACAGGACAACCAAGTTTTCAAAAAATATAATTATTACATTTAAATTTTTAACATGTATAGTAAGAAATATTTAAAAAAAACTGTACAATCAATATTAGAAATTATAGAGATTTAAAAAATAGTTGTAACTATAATACAATATTTTTAAAATGTAATTTATAAAATGCAACAAGCAAACAGGAATTGGTTGGATGGAATACCATAGTATAAAAACTACAAAGGTGAGTGTACCCTCAAAATTGGTGGGTAATCGTAATCTTAAGTATAAAAATATATTGTACAAATATACAAATAAGAATAAGAATGATGACTTCTTAGTGTGTCGTAGCGTGCAGTGTGTTCTGTACTACTGTTTGATAACGTTAGAAATAGCCAAAAACTAGGAAATTAATAGAGTTACCATCAATAAATAAATTCTAGTATTTATAGTCAATGGTATTGGGTAAAAAGTCAAAAATCTCTAATAATACAGTACAATAATATTTTTATTTTACAAGTGATAAAACAATTAGTATTAACTTATATAACGAGTGTATATGGCCCTCCAGCACATGAATGAATTTATTTTAAAACAATTTGTGCTTTTATATTTAATTTTTATTTTGAGTCTGTAATCACCTATTAGGACAGGTAGTTCAAATGTCTACTTCAGCATCATCTTTTCTGATAGGAAAGTGAATCTAGTTGGTACATTGTTGGGTCAAAACTCAAAAGTCAAAAAATTCCCAGAAGATTTCAAAAGCGTCGTGCAAAATAAAAAAAAAATTACAAATAAAAGTAATTGTTACATAAAACCAGTTATTGACAAAATTGATTATGTTTTTCTGTTGTAACTCAAAAATGGATAACCGTATAAACTTTATATTTTAACATTTTTATATAATATACGAGCATTTTCTTTACAATATATTTCCTACAAGATATTCAAAATATATTAACTTTTTATGAGGTTTAAAAATTTTTATTTTTAAATATCATCGATAAATAATTGTCTTTCTCGATAAAGTTGAACACAGATTCACAATACATTTTTTTAATACACGTCTTAAGTTAAAACTTAAAAAAATTCCTTAAAATTGAGAAAATTTAAAATTTTTTGTCTGTCAACCAAAGAAAAGTTAAAAGAAAACTTTACCAGAAAGTCACATTCATTTCATATAAGCATTTGAAATTCAATTTTTTACAATGGATATTCAACCGTTCATTAATAATTTCTCCTCATACGATTTTTGATATTTAGTTGTAATTCAAAAACTAACTATTAACAGATACTTCAAATTTTCACCAAATATTTATTATAAAATATAATAATTGCCTGTATAGGTACCTACATGATAAAATATTTCGACTCATCTTGACCTATTTATTAACATTTGAAATTTAGAAAAAAAAATTTCTTATTATTGATCAAACAACTTTTGCTGGGTTTAAAAACTTGAACAATAAATACAAGGTTCCTCATAAGTTGTTATAATAGCGATTATTTTTTTTATAAGCATTTTAAGTAGGTACAGATTTTTAAAAAAATAGTAAAATCGCGAACTTTTCACATTATTTTTTGGTTTAAAATTTATAAAATGTTAAATTTTTATAGCCAAGGGTTTTCAAATTAAAACGAGATATTTCATAAGAGGGTAATACTGTAACCAAAAAATCTAAAAAATATATGAGTACAGTTTTTTTATAGTAATTTTAAGTTGAAACTTGGATGAAATTAGATATTTAAACAAAGATTAATTATATTCATTATTTCATTATAATTTAAAAACATTATTTGAGGTGACTTATAACTTTTACTTATATTATTATATTGTATACATACAATGAAGTTGTATAATGCAATGTTTTAAGCAAAATTGAATTGGACACATTGTTTTACTATAGGTATAGCTATATTTACCTATATGTATAGGATGATATAAGTATCATGTGGAAATGATATTGGCATTGAAACTAAAGCAATTATTAATATTTTTACTTAATATATTACTATAGTACAGTACTAAAAAATATATTATGCTAACCATTATCCAAATAATATACATATATTTACATGGGTATGAGAAAAAAATTTAATAGTTCTAATTATTACTGGATGTAGCTAAAAGCATAAATAACTCAATCAGTGACTGTGAATATTGTTTTAAGATGATAATAACTTGGTTTTCATTTTGAGGAGGCATGTTTTGGGGACGAACCTAATTGTAATGTGTTAAAATATTAAATAATGCTATAATGTAAACATAATGCAGTAAATATTATAACTTATGAAAATATCTTTTAGGTTAAAAATTGGTGTGGTCCCCCACCACACCAATTTTGGGTGCTTCCAAGACTTAGTTCTAATATCTTATGGGGTAGGTGGGTATAAGTTATTGTTCATTGCCACATCTAAAAAAATTTAGTTCGCACTACTGAATAAGAGGTCTTACTCGCATATATTGTCTCTATTATGCTAACACATAACATAACATAATATCTATTTAGTAGATTCTAATTACAGTTTATCTATAGTTAATATTAGAGAAAATTTACTTATCAAAATTAGAGAGTAGAATAAAAAGTAATATTATACATTTTTTTCATTAATTTGTTTTAAAGTTATGAGTTTGAAAAAAAAGAATTATTGAAGTACTTTTCTCATTTTAAAATACAAATTTAAAAAGAAACTGTTTAAGTACAGTATAAAATATTCTCCTCTAAAAAATTGTTTATATGTGTATTTTTCACAATATTAATTTAATTATAAATAAACGGTAGTAAGAATTTGGTAAGTAGATGTGCCAGGTTATGTCTATAAGACACACACACACAGGTGCAACCTCCTTTTAATATTATCATTTAATAAAAAAATTGATATACCTACATTCATTTTTATTGTCTAAAACGCTTAATTTTGTTTACAAAAAATTATAATAATGATTCATCACATTCTTTGTATCTTGCCTCCTAGGTAACCAAATCTTATGCCATGTGACTACTTTGTTTAAGGATATATTAAAGAAATTATGTACATATTATTATTACCATCATAGAAAAGCTACAAAAAATGTTCGAAGTCAATTACAATGGATAATATGCTGGAGCAGGTATGGGATGAATTTGATTTTAGATTACATATTGTTGTTCGTATTGTTAAGGAAACCCATATCGGACAGATAGGTATGAATCTATCAGAAACTAAATAACTGTATTATTTTATATTTTTATTTACTCCGAGTCAAAGAACTTGAAATATAAAACTATTGAAAATTGTATTAAATAGCCCATATATTTATTTTCTATTAGTTAAAAAATATGTGTAGTGTAATATATAAAATATAAATTGAATTTGATACTTGATTTTTATGAAATTCAAGAAGTAAGAAGCTTATAAATTAATTATCTAACATTATATGTCTTTCTGTTTTCTAAAAAATATTGTTTTTATAAAATACTAGCTTTTTTTGGTTAATATAATTATATATTTTTTTTTTGTCAACTTTCTCCTTGAGATAACCCAGGCAGTAGCCACAAACAAAAACTAATTTGAAGATGAAATTTTGCAGTATATTCTGTACTAAAATACATAGGCCTATCGCATTAATAATAATAATAATCTTTAAATCCATGTTTGAAAACATCCCGGGTTCGTTCTAATATCTACCTTTTTTTCGCGAAAAAATATAACCTATCTTCCTCTCCAAGATCTAATCTATCTCTGTACCGAATTTCATCGCAATCAAATGAACGATTTAGGAATAGATAAAGAACACACAGTCGCAATCATTTTTTGTCCTTTATATAGTCTTTCAAGTTTATCAATGAACTAATGTTTTAAATAGTAAATATTTAACTAAATAATATAATTATGTAAAAAAAATGTAGAACTTTATCATACATACCTTATAGTAGACGTCAGGCACATATTGTTTGTCCGAAGATTCTCGAACAAACCCCAATTCAGGTACATCCTTTGTTGGTACCAAACAATCATCTTTAACTAAAGCCATACACTGATTAGACACACTATAGCCTTCCATATGCACTTGGCATTTTTCATCTCCTGTAAACCCCATCCAAATTAATTAAAAATAATAAATTAAAATTAAAAATTGTGTATAAAGGCTCAGTTAAACAGAGAGTGAGCTGCTGATTGTATTATTTTACAGTGCTCATGCAAGCAGACCGCTTTCTGTTTGACTTAGCCTTTAGTTATTATCCAAAATTATAATAAATATAAACACTGACAAACCTACATACACAACTTATAAAATTAATATTGTCAATTATTAGAAATTAATACAAAATTATCAATATAATTTTAAATCTGGCAATAAAGAAACTATGTGAAAATTGTTATAATAAATACTGAAATATAATTGTGTTTTTTCAGATTATATATTTATATCACTTTAAGAATTATCACATAATAATTTAATTGCAATTATTTTTACCTTTCATGCATAATATATTATATTACATAAAAAAATTAAACTTATGAATAAAAAAAACATCACAGCCAAAATAGCATCATAAATTACTTTAAAAATATTTAAAAACTGGACTCTTATAAGTTATTAGTACATTATTAATTGTATGTACACATACCCGTTACACAGACAGTAACAAATTTTGAACCGAAATATCCATTGGATGCATAACGGCAAGGATTTGGATGTAAATTTTGAAAGTATCCAGCCATTATACATTCTTGAGCAGATAGAAAATGACTTTTAATGTTTCTAACATATTTTACCTAAAAGTTATTTAAAAAAAGAAAGGTATACAATTATAACTATAGTAGAAAATACATAATAAATAATCATACAGTTCCAGTTTGCATGTCTTCAGTCAAAAGATCAGTAAAAATCCAACCAACACACGAAAGCCCTAAGCATCTGGCCAATTCATTAACTATATCTTGTTTTTCATCAGGCAATAATTTAACATGATCTCTTGAACTTTCCTAAAACATTAGTATTTATCAGTTAGTTGTATTGAACAAAAAAAACGAAATAATCTACAAAAAAGTTCTTTAAAAAATAGGTATTTAATTATCTTTTTAAACATGAATATATTTACTTGAGGTGGTTCATAAATTGCTGCAACTATAGCTCTTATTCCAAGTGGTATATCAGGATGTGTCTCATATCGACCATACAAAAATCCAATACGTTGATGTCCTGTAATCCTCCAATAATTCAAAAAACGTTCCACCAACTCTGAGTTTTCGAACATAATGTTGTCAACATGCCTATAGGTCTAAAAAAACCAAAAGTTTTATATAAATCAATAAAATAGTTCCCAACAATTTAAATATTTTATTTACTTGTCTGTTTAAAGTAATGGCTGATGGTTGGCATTTTGAACATATACCTTTTGGCCACGGCAAATGTCCAGCACAGCCTTCTTTTATACGACAACTTATATTTTCTAATAGTAAAAATTTTCCTCTAAAAGTATAAATTTATTAATTTCATTGATTATTTGTATCATTTAAAAAAAAAATAATTAAATTACTTTGCCACTCCAGCAGTCATTTTTCTGAGGTATGAATGAAAAGATAAATGCTTCATATTTTGTGTTTTTAAATATTCCTCATCGTATGGTTCTAAAGGTGAGCAATGGACACAACATCCATTATCTCCATGACGGCAACTAAAAGTATAATTCATTATCATCAAGTACCTATATTAAACAGTAATACGAACAATTAAAAATTTATGATATTATTATTTACTATTTTTTGTCTTTGAGACGTTTAATTTTTCCATCTAGTTTCCATAGTTGTTTATCCACTTCATCTTCTTCTACTTGACTTGTTGATCCTGAACTTTTCTTTCCATTTGATGGGAGTGATGTAGTGGATCCTGGTGTAGAAACAACTGACGAAGAACGACTTCCGTTAGCAGATTCTGCATTTGATGGGCCAGGAATTGCCCATATATTATCTGGATCTAATGGACACAAGTATATCTTATCTCCATGTTTCAGATTTAAGCTGCTCAAGTATACACTTCTAGATGATTTAATTTCATTTTTACGGTTTCGATCATTAAATAATGTAAATCCATAGTTTGTAAGAGAAAATACATTGTACACCTGTTAACATTTTGAAGATAATATTAGTAAAATATTTTTTTGAAAAAGTCCTCAACAGTGAATACACAATGAAGATTTCATTAAAATATGTATTATTTATAACATATTATAAAGTTCTTGTATAAATTCCACTGTTTTTGAAATATAAAGTTTAAATCCTATAAAAAAAATTAATATTTTAATGGGTAGGTATACTTAATTACTTTTTCAAATAAATTATAACTTGATTCTGTAGGTGAAACTTGTACTCTTTTTGTTCCATCCGGAGATTCTACACGTAATACCTGAAAAAATGTTCAAATAAATAAACATTTATAAAATAATTGTTTGGGAAAGTCTAAAGTTATTTAACATAAATATCCAATTATATAATATACACTTAGGAAATAATAGTTATAAAACAACTTATTAAGAAACAAAAGGATTAAATCATATGTACAATATAAAAAATAATTAATAACCTGGAAGTAGTTTTAAATTTTAATAGTTGTCAATAAATTAAATTTTAGTTTTAGTGGAAAAAATATATTAGAAATGTGAAAAATTGCTTGTTAAGTGCTTCAAATGAATAATGTAAATAAAATAGAAATTATACAATATTTGACATGCCGGATGTTTAAATTATCAATAGCCTGATTGGCATTTAAAAAGAAAATATTTTAAAACTAGTTAAACACTCAATGACACAGCACCTTTATATGGAAAAAGGATACTACTGTATTTTGTAATACAATAGAAATAATGTAACTCGATAACATTTAGCCATTTAGATACTCACTATTTGTCCTGCCATTTCTCTGCAGCATTTATTATTAAACACTAAAATACTTAATTATATCGTCTCAACTATAAAAATATGATGTGTAAAAGTTCGAAACCCGTAACACAAAACCAGACAAGGGAAAATTCAAAGAAAATTTTCGATATCAGAAGTGTTATCGATTCTACCAACTAACGATTACGTGTACAGTGCAGCGTCTAAAAATCGAAATTACGTTAGACTTGTTCGATTATTTTCCACATCAATTCATAATTGGTTTTTAATAGTTTAGATAGCATTTTATTATGTCAATATGACGCGAATTCGTGATCAGGTGCCCTACTTGTTTTATCGTATTAGCCAATGCTCGTCTGCAATAATTGTAATTCGTTAAAATAAAATCTATTGTATTAAAAAATGAGTATGCACTTTGCGGTAACACAATATGACAATCGGTTAGTTATCTCTGTTGGCAGCGCTGTATAAATGTTGACATTTTCCTTTACCAATTTTTAAAGTTTTTTCCTTATCTAGTTGTAGAAAAATTGAATTTTTCATTTTTTCCCTTAAATGAGTAAAAACGTTTCCGTTTCATGCTGTGGTTGTCCTTCTCGAAGTTCGATGGTCGGAGGATAACGTCGGGCGCCGCTAGCACTGCATCGTAAGTTATAAAGTTAAACTTTTTTGCTTATTTCCCTGTACTAATGATTGTAGAAGCAATTTATTTACAATCCAAGTACATCTTTAGTTTTATTTTCAAATATAGTTTCATAAGGATTTATTGTGAAATCTAAAAACTCCGGTACAATGTAACACTTACAAATGCGGTAGACTTGGTCAAATGTTTTTATTAAGTTAACCTGATAGGTACATGCTTTTATTCTAATATACAGCTTACAACTCACTTATTGGTTTTGCCATAAAAAAATTTGTCCATAAAATAAATTTAAACATTTTTATTATATTTTTTTTCACATCACAACCTTTTTTTATATATTCTATTTGTTGTAATGCCCAATAAATATTATTCATATTTATGGAAAATTTAAAATAAAAAAAACAAAAATGATTTACCTATTGATTGTTACATTATTGTACATATTGGTAAAATCAAACTATTTCAGCTAGGAATGTAAACCAATATATTTAACAGTATTCTACTAAAATTATTTGGATATTGAACAATTGTTAGGAAAGTCGGAGACAACATTATATTGTTCTTATCACATTTTAATAAGGAACTATATTGAGTTGTAAAGAAATAAAAGAATCAATGACTGTAAAATAAGTATATATTTTATTGTATACAAGAATACAAACTAATTTTTAAATTCAATATAATATATTTATGATTTAAATTATTTGACTTTTTTAATTATTATGAATTAACCTAAGAATTCTTCATTTTAGTTTTAAATATCAGTCTAAATAATTTGTATTTAGTTGTAGGTATATGCGAAATTCTAACTATGTGAATTAATGCAGATATTTGCTTTTATTAATACATTTATATTTTGTATTACTAGGTATAATAAAAATTTATAGAAAACGATATTAACTTAAAATTAAAAAATAATCATGTTTATTTTTTGTTTAAAAAGTTATTTATGCCTATTTGTAAAGAATATAATATATTTTATGTTATTATTTTATACAAAATTATATTTTAAACAATTTTGGAATTTAAAATGTACTAAGTAAGGGATTATAATATGTGTGCTACAATTATATAAAAACAAAAAACAGTTGAATGAATGACCTCATTAAATTACATATTAGTTAAACAAGAATCAGTTATTTTTATTTTTTGTAAGGTATACTTCATAAAAAAAATACAAATAATGGTCATTTTAAAACTGTCAACTAATGGTTTTTTTCATATTATAGGTATATGATTATGATTTATTAAAACCTGTGTAATTCCACAAAATAATATTAATTTAAGTATAAATTAGTTCTATTTTACTTGTCTACAAAATGTAATCATTATTATTGTTATTTATAATTTATTTTTTCTTAGAAAGAAAACATTTTATGATATTCTGAATTCTTTAGGCCTTAAAAGTATGAGAAATTGTAAAATACTAAATAAAACATAGTAATAATAATAAACATTTATTGGATTCTATACAACTTACTTGTATTATAAGTAGTTTATTGACTTTTATTTATGAATCATAATAGTGTATGCAGTTAAATAAAATTTATTTATTTGTTATTTTTATAGGAAAAATAAACTCAAGATCTTAAAATATACCTATATAAAAATAAATAATGTATTTAATCTTGTTCCTATTATGTATTTATATTCAGTTAAAAAGTTTCAATTATAATTTATAGGTTATCATTTTAGTTAATTTTGTTTGCAATTATTTGATAGTTTCTTTAACATCTTCATGCTATTATTTATTGCTGTAGCCTGTAAATAATATGTGTATACCATATACTAATTATACATGTTAATATACATCTGAGAGTTATTACCCATAATTTCCTGATTAACATTGTTTTTATTTAATATAATTAAATGGAGAGTTATATTTAATTGAACAGGATGAAAATTAATGCAAATAATGTAAATCTGTTAATCGTTTCTATTTATTTTATTATTTTTAGAAATGACTCACTGTAGGCAGATTTATATAATATTATTCGCAACATGAATTTACTTTCACTTTTATTTAAACTTCAATGTTGTGCATTTTTCAATTAATTAATTTTAAATAAAACACTTCCATATTTTATTTTATGTATGTAAAATTAAAAAATTATATACTTTTAACATTTTAAAACTGATTAACTTTGTTACAAGTCTTAGACTAAAAGCAAAAACAATTTAATTTCGTTTTTATTAAACATTTAGTAATATTGTTACGTTGGTTTAAGATATTGACTAATTGTATCTGTTGTCATTTTGTTTTATTTAACTTTAATTTTATGCTATGACACAGCCAACGTGTATGCCTGTCCTATCCATCTTTTATTTAAAAATAACTTTTTTCTAATGGTGTTGTCTAATAAATGTTGGCTATGCCTATAGTTTTTTGTTGCCTCTTCGTGAGCACATTTTTCACAGTACTTAAAGGATACAATCATTGTATGTTGAGTGATTTCACCTATTCACTATATTATATGATATATCATAGGACATAATATTGCAATATACTAAATACTAATTAATACTATTATTAGTTATTACTTTACATCATGCAAATTACAGTATAATAGTATATTTTTGTCTGTACCTATTTAACAAGTTAAACAATTAGTTAAAGGTCTTATATGAATATTTTTAATCATTGGTCTTAATAATGTTATCTAATTTATTTCCTTTAATTCCTGAGTATATAACTTTGGCTATAAGATTGCATTTTATAATTATTTATAATTTATATACATTTAATTTAGTATCATACAGTTTAAAAGTAAGTTTTTGTTTAAAAACTATTGTATTTATTAACACATAAGTATTTATTTAAATTGTACGATCATTTCAGTTAAAAGATATTCCTATTCCAATATTTAAACATTACTTATCTCCTATTTTTTTTAAACAATTCTTTAATCAAATTGATGTTGATATTTACCTAAATTGTATGATAATTGTAGGCTACTACCATTTGTGACTACGACTATTTAATAAAATAATTATTTTTGGTTTTTAGGTTATACAATTATACATTTTATGACAATAATATGATATAATTATTTAATTAACTTATTCTATTTAAGTTTTATCCAAGCATAATAAAGATGAAAAGGCAGTTTTTTAAGGTTAAGCAATTTGCTGACCAGACATTTTCTAGGTATGATGATGTTTTTTTTTATGTTATAAACTTATAAATATTTAAAACACATTTTTATTGAATTTCAATTTAAAGGTCTGGTAAAACAGAAGCTCTTTCTGATACATTACAAACTGCAGAAAAACGAGTTGAGTTTATAAAAAATGCATGTCAAAATACTACAAAAAAATTATTATCTACATTAATATCACCTGGGCTTGGCCATGATGCTCCTGCACGCGAAAAACGACTTGTAAGTACCTAATATATTTTTTTCTTATACAACAATAATTCTTTTTTTAATGTTTCAGAAAAAAATGCCTGATTATTTGTTAGCAATGGCAATGCTTGATAATGGTCCTAATGAAGAAGATAATTTATTAAGGTGAAATATTGTTTATTTAATACTTTTATAGTTTTCATTAAAGCTGGTGATACATAAACATATGAATGGATAAAAAAAGTCCCTCCATAATACTCTTCCATTGAATAAAAGAATCAAGTTTTTTTTATGGTGAAGTAAAATTATAATTACCTATAGATTTACTAATTATAATCCATGGTTTGTTAATGTATAATGGCTTGATGTAATATGACTTAATAAATTATATATTTTTAAATTTAAATTTCAAGTTTATTTTAAATGTTTATTATTTTTCAGACAAGTATTAGTGGAATGTAGCAAAGTACAAATATGTTTAGCTAATGCAGGTGTAGATTATGAATCACGTATTGAACAAACGGTGCTTAGTAAGCTACAACAAATTCTTGATGTAGATGTGCCAAATATTATAAAGCAAAAACGATTACTTACTAAATTGGTGCTTGATATGGATTTAGCTCGAGCAAAGTAATATTTCTTTATATTTAATAGTAACTAAATTATATATTTTTATAATTATTACTCTATTATATAGACCTATATTCTAATTTCCTTTGTAATCCATACTTTTGTATTAATATTTAAATTCAAAATAGTTATCAGCATTAAGTTTTATATAGGTAATATGAATATATTATTTTTGATTTCTTTTTTTAAAGATACCAAGGAGTCTTAAAAAACTCTAATTCTGGAAGTTCTCATACAAATAAAGTAGATGCAGTTAAAGAAGAACTAGAAGATATAGAATTAAAAGTTGAACAATGCAAAGTATGTGTATAAAAGATTCAATATTAGTTATTCCTTTTAAATAAATGTATTTATTTTTTTTTTACTTACATTAAGGACTCTTTAGCATCAGAAATATTTCAGTTAATATCACGAGAAGCAGAAATTTCATCTGTTCTTATGGAATTAATAAAACATCAACGCTCTTACCACCAAACTGCATTAGCCGTTTTGGATGAAATTGTTCCTGAATTAGAAACTGTTATTGGTATGTTTTATAATCTTTGAATATTTTAAATATTAATAAATGCATTTTATACAGATAGTAACCCTTCAAAGCCAGTTTTTGGTCAAAAACTTGAAGACCATTTAAGAGTTACAAAAAGACGAATAGCCTATCCAATTGAACTGTGTATTTGTGCTTTATTGGAAATGGGTGTGGAAGAAGAAGGATTATTTAGGATTGCAGCTGGTGCTTCTAAAGTACGATGTATGAAACTTAGATTAGATTCTAATTGTCTAGATTTAGAATCAGCAGTTGAATACAGAGATCCTCATATAATAGCTGGAGTTTTAAAATCATATTTGAGACAGTTACCTGAACCTCTATTAACTCATCATTTGTATGAAGAATGGATGGCTGCAGCTAAGTATGTATACAATTTGGTTTCATTTATAAACTACCTAATATTATTTTATGATTATTATTAATAATTTTATAATGTATTTTAACTATTTATTAGATTACAAACTAGTGAAAGTAGACTTCAAGCAATCCTAAATGTTGTACAAAAGTTACCCCAATCAAATTTATATAACTTACGATATATAATTAAATTTTTGGCCTTGTTGACCAAACATCAAGATGTAAATAAAATGAGCCCACAAAATTTAGCTATAGTTATTGCACCTAACCTTTTATGGACACCCGAAGATAAAAGTGATAATATAGGGTAAGAATTCTTATGCATTGAATTTTATATTGCCTATTATTCTTTTTTTTTTTTGTTCTATGAACTAGGTTAAATATGAACGCAGCTGCATGTCATAATATCATTGTAGACTGTCTAATTTCCCATTCGGATTGGATTTTTCCTGGGGGTAAAAATGAAATACTTGATAGTAATCAATATATTTTCTTTATTAATTTATGAAAACATTTTAATTTCAGAAGAAGAATTTTATATTACATTAAAGGTATTGGACGTAAATGATTTTAATGGCCATAAAAGATCAAGTAGTGGCGATACACATTTGATATATACAAATGATACTTTTGACACAAATTTAAAACGAAGTAGATCTAGTACTAATATTACTGATATGAGGTATTTAATGTTTGTGTGTTTATTCTATATATCGTTGTCACCATGAAAAAAGTGATCAAGTGAAAAATTTTAATGTTTTATGTATAACTCCATAAATTAGGTTTTTTTTCACTTGATTACTTTTTGCATATTGGCAACTAAGTTGTGATTTAAACATGCAAAAACTGATCAAGTGAAATAATAAAGAAGAAATGCAAATTTTTTTTTTTACTTAAATTGAGTTAAACAATCTACATATTTTGTATAATAAACTTAAATGATTACATTACTATGGTGAAGAAGCCACCCACTGGCGACACTTCTATAAGTGATACAAACTTAATATTACAAATAAAATCTTAAAAAATTTCACTTTGTCACTTTTTGCATGACGACGATAATATATGTTTTATTTAATTATTATAAGACTATTAAAACATTTATTGAACTATTTAAATTAATTAATAAAGTATAAAATTTGATTATGATATATTTAGCCCTCCATCAGAGAGTCCAAAACCGCACACAAGAGGACGTAAAAGTAAACCTGCTCCTGTCCCACCATCACCAACAATTAAGGCAAACAACATATTTGAAAGTCCTCCAGTCACTATAAAAGACCAAGATAAAGCAAATTGTGATAAACCTCCGCCCGGTTCCTTAGTGAAACCTAGTCAAACTACCGAATCTCCTAAAGAAAAGTTACCCGCTGCTGATACAGGTTCTTTAAAACGCCCTGTTAAGCCTGCAGTTGCTCCACGCACAATACTTGAAACGTCTGATGATATAGTTTTCCGTAAACCTGCCATACCTGAACGACCAGCATCTTTACAAAGACCATTAAGTTCTTCATTTAGAAGTCTTAGAATATTAACAGATGTTTCTAATGATAAAGGAGATGTAATAATAATTTAATTTCGGTATGCAAACTTCAATATTCATTCCTTTTTTATGATTATAGGTGGATCAAGGGCCTATGTTGGAAAGAGCACACTTATACACTGTGTCTAAACAACAAGTTTCATTGATACAAGTTGGTGATCAATGTGATGATAAAGAAATAAACCAAAATCAACATACTGGTTAGGATTAACTATTAATTATTATTGTATTTAATTTTACTTTTAAAATAAATATTCAAAATGCCTATTGAGGATATAATTGCTTATTTATATTTCAGATATAATAGATACGTATTATACAAACCAAGAGAATCCAAATGATGACAATGGTGGGTATATAAGTCCAAATTTTTCTAGTCACCGTCATATACCATCAGACATCCAATCTGGTTAGCATAGTAATTTTTATTAAATGATATTTTAATTTTAATCTGAAATTAATTTTAGGACAATTACCAGCATCAAAAACACCAACAAGAACTCAGCGACCCATACCTCCACCTCCTCCACCCCCAGTTTTATCTACTAAAAAAGAAACCGAAAGTACAGATTTATAGCGTTAGAAAAAAGTGATAGAAAGTTAAAATTTGTTTTTATTTCATTATTAATACATTGACCAAAGAAACAGTAAAGGTTTTTTGAGATCAATTTCACTGACGAAAGAAGCATTTAATAATTTCTATTTTGTGACCTTTGCCTACCATTATTTATTTATTTATTTATTTATTAATTAATTAATTTTTATTTTTTGTTAACTTGAAATATTTTATCTTTTATTTATATATACGTACATATATTATTTAAATTATGTAAATTATTATTACAACATATTTTTCTTGAAAACAAATTGTTGTGTACCTATTTACAGATTGTAATTTAATATTTTTAGATTTTATATATAATTTATAGATACCTACTTCCTCAAATTTTTTACTAAACATACATTTTAATATACTATGTAATACAGGGTAAATTAACTGAAAATTGAAGTTGAAATTATTAAAAAATGCAGATGTGTTGAATTATATATTATTATTTTTACTTATTTTCCAGAAGGTCAATTTGTAACATATAAAAATGTTTATCAAAAGTAAAATCAACTATCTTGAAACTTTTGGTCTACGTATCTTCAAAATAAAAGTTTGATGTTTTAACTATTTTTGTAATTATCAATGGGTATAAGCCCTTAAATGAAGTATATATATTAAGATACTAAGATATTTACAATTTAAGAATAAAACTTTAAATTTTAATCACATTGGAGGAAAAAATAAAATAATAAATACTCTTAAAGATAAGACTGTACAAGCCAACTATAAAAAACTAGGAATATAAAATAAATTGTGTATACTTTTATGTGTACTGGATAATTTTTTAAAACATTAACTGGTTATAGGAATCCAAACAAGTTAAAATCACCAATAAAGGGTACCTACATCTGTCACAAAATCTCGGAACATTAAAATCAATAAAATGATTCTGATTGGATTGTAATAAACTCAAATACATTATTAATGGTGCTGGAGCCGGTGTGTTATCAGTACAAAAAATGTCTTGTTAGAAAAACTCACTTCGTTAATTTTTGTGTTTATTTAAGATAGTAATTAAAATATAAAATATAATTTTAAAATTTTATGAATTTCGGAAAATTTGAAAAACCGGTTTTTACACATAGGAAAAGACCTGCTTTTTATTGAGATGTATAAAATGACATAACCTTGTGTTCCATTCATGTCCCGAAACCTTAGATCATATACATATATGATATTTATATGATCTAAGCTCAAAACAGACAAATTAAATGAATGATACAGGGGTTTTTTAATGATTTTTTCTGACTGCTCAAACTTATTTCTACTCTTGGATTTTAGTGGGGAATTTGTCTACCATCAATTGACAAGCTAATTTCTTTTTAATTTTTGTGTTTAACTTTTACATCAAATAATAGTATAATAATGAATATTATTAACAGTTTTTAATTTTAATGGAAACTTTTTTTTTTTTAATTTTAGGTTTACGCAATTATTGTTTTATAATATACAACAATTAATATCATTCTGAAAATCTTTTTTTGCACTGCACAAACTAACAATTTTTACTGTTCAATAACTTTGCTCACTGCACACTAAAAAAAACCCTGGGCCGCCGCCCAAATAATAATTAAGTCTTAAAATACATACAAATTTAATATTTTTAATAGACTCAGAATTGAGCCTACTGTGCAAATCTCCCCAAATAGCGCTACATTTGGCTTACACAAAACAGTTGAAATAATTATTTTAGGATTTCCAAAAATACATCACAATGAAGTTGCATGGCATTATTTTTTTTATTAAAAATGTATAATGTAGATGGGCTGTAAAGTCTCAACCTGATGCTGTCTATTAATTATCAAAATACTAATGAACTTCATGAATACAAATTTGAATAGGTAATATTTATCTTAATGAACATCATTTAGGTTGAGATAATATATTTATTTTAAAAATGAAATGAAAAAACACATTTTTTTTTAATGATTGTAATACATATAAATAAATCTACTAAATATTTAATATACAATTTATTTTTATAAAATTTAATTATTCAACTAAATATATTGTTGTGTGACCAAATTAATAGTCTTTTTTTAATGGCGGTGAAAGATTTCTTTCTAAAACCGGAGGTTCATTGTATGAAATTTTCTGATCATCTTTTCTTTTAAGTTTTTCTTCTAAAATACTGGGTATAGATGGTGTCTCTACATTAGAAATTGTACGTTCTACATTGTAACCAATAATACCAGCCACAAAAGCTATTGGGAAAGTTATCATTGGCACGTACCTTAACAAAATTCTATACAAAACCATGGTGAATCTGAAAAATCAAATCAAAATTATATGGTAATAAATATAATGTATGTAGCTTGGCAATAAACAATTTAGTAGGGATAATAAACCGTTATAGTTAACATAACATTATATTGGTGAAAATTTCAAGTTTCTTTGATTATTTTATTTTTGATTGATTTTGATAACCTTCCAACCTTGTGAACCATAATTCATAAAATATATATGAAAATTCCTTATGCTTCTTATTTCTTAAAAAGTTGTATGCTCTGTTCTATTGTTGAAACAATTGAAAAATTACCTAATTTAAGAATATGATCAATATTGTATTTTTTAATCTCTAGGTCTATATGAAACTAGGGAGCATTACTATACTTAAAAAGTGCTAAGATGCATTCTAAAAAACCAAAGAACTTAAATTCTTAAATTAACTTAATATTTTAAATAAAATCTTACATTTACTACTTTAAACTTGAAGGTTGTGGTAATCTATATTTGTGCATTTCAATCTCAGCATCAAAATATGAATTTTTGTGGTAACTAAAATATTGTGGATTCTTGTAGGGACCGTTTTCTGCAGCTTTCTTAACACGTTCTGCAATATAAAAATCAATGTAATAGAAAGAATAATAATACTATAGGTACCCTGTACACCTAGAGAATACGAGTGCGCTGAAACCAAAACTAGATACTTTCTGCAACAAATTCAACAAGAGAGACCTGTGAGGATCTATATATTTTGTACGCGCGTTTAGTTATATTCTCTCGGTGGATAGTATATAGATATCAGTAAATTTTTGTAAACAAATTAAATAATTATCTACCTGGTGGTGGGTTAGCAATGATAACCTTGGAACTCAAACCTTTAACATTAGATGTTATGTCTTTTGGTTTTTCAGTTGTAGCCACGTATCTGCGGAACTAAAAATGTATCTTCTTAAAACTGGTATAAATACATATTACAGTCATTAATAAAATTCAAAAATAATTTAAAACCAATATGATTTTACTTTTGACATTGACTTAATAGAACATCAAAAGTATAAAATATAAGTAATAACTTACCTGATGGTTAATCAGACATGATCTGGTTACAACATTGTTTAAACTCATTATTTTAAGTTGAGATGAATATTAATCGCAGTTAGTTGAAATAAAACTTTCAAATATTATACGCTATTGTGCAATACAATATTAACTTACCACAATGATTAATGGTAATTGGTAAGCAGTAATTTGTAAGTACGAACTACAAACCTTACTTCTTATCGACGTAGTTATCAATTATCACATGTTTTTTTCGATTCATCTTTGGCGATGGGCACAGATAATAATGAAAAATTCTAGATATTTCATTATCTATTTTGTTATCAAACATATGGTTGGCCCAGTAACACCATATTATTTAGTAATTATTTTCCCATTTGAAAATTAAGGCTGTTGAAAGCGGTCATTTTTTCGTACATTTTCCAATAAACGAAAGAAAATAAGGCATCATTTTTGATTTAGCTCCCATGGGATTTTTCAAATTTTTTTTTTTGATTTATTTCCATGAAGTTTTTCATGGAAAAAATCGCTTGGGAGCTAAACTATAATTGTTCCAAAAACAATATACTTCCGGAAGTCCACTTTTAATATTGAAAAAATATTAGAAATTGTGTCTGTTTTGTAGGAAATTAATTTTCATTTACATTTTTTTATTAACACCATATAGCAAAAGTGCATTTTTTTAAGAATAACAAAATTAATTTTTTACTATTATATTAGTATAGGTAGGTACTAATATAAAGAATACAACAAATCGAAAATACATTTCCTACAAAACCTAGAAAAGAGAATAAAGAATAAAAGTAAGTTTTAAAAATTAAAATCGGGTTTTTGATACTGACTACTAGATGAACTTTTTTCACACTTGTTAGGACTTTCTCAGCCACTTAGTCACAGAACTACAGGATTTGAAACTTTTTTGATAGTACAAAATAGTGACATTTGATTGAGCGTATTGTGCGCTACGGAATTACAAGAATCATAACATTCATAACTGTAGTTTATCTTTCATTAGGTACGTAAATCGATCGAGAAACTCACACACGCTAACGATCCGTCTACACACAGTCATAATATATCACTCCAGTGGATATAGATATTGCCTAAATCTAACTCCTTAAAAATGGTCCGCTTTCATTATAATACATAATAAGAATTTGCAATTATAAATTATAATATAGAAAGATATTATTATGGATTATTATGCAACTACAACCACCGACTACAACTCAGAATAGATATTAAATAGGGTCAGAACTCAGAGTATCTCAGTGGCGTAGCCACAGGGGAGGGCCAATTTTACCTAAAATATATATTAGCATAATATGACTATACAGATTTCTTTATTCATTAAGACACTCAGTACCCACCTCAGTTTTAATCGTTTTTCTAAAAAGTGATAAAAAGTGCATTATAACTAATATAATTGATAATTTTAAATGCAGTGGAATTAGAATAAATAGAGACGAGGAAATAAATTAAGGAATCTATTGTGTTATATTTTCAAGCCTTATAGTTTTATACAATAAAAAATAGAGAAATATAGTAGGTTAACCTATAGGGCATATGAAATATGAAACGCCTGTAAACCGGTTTATAGGTGTCGTGAATCACGTAATTTTCGTCTCCCAAGTGTTATTCTTTTTCATAATTTTTGGGTTTAGTATTTTATATTATGGTATGGGGACAGGTAGGATATTATTCCGGATGACCGGATCATTATTGTGGTCGCAACGACGATCGCTGCGATCACTAACACTATGGATTCTCACCTGCAATTTTGCACTCATTCTATATTTTATTATTACTATTATTATCGATTACCGACGTTTTACAAAATACTATACAGTTCTCCGAAAACCTTCGTCACGTGAATCGTTATTGTCCGGAACAGTTTACAATTCGTATTTGAATTTTACAAGGGGCTCACGAGCTTCTCCGCAGATTCTCTGTAGTCTATGGAACCGATATCCTACAAGACAGATGTTCTATATAAATATTAAATATACGCGGATGCCAGTTTCAATAGTGAAAATATTTTTATTATAGTATTATTATTATTTTATAGTCAGCTGGTTTCAGCAATGGGTCGGTCGATATTTTTAATATGATGTAATGCATTTGCAGGGCAATATTTTATCAATGTAATTTCCTTTTTATTTTGACTTACTATAGTATTATTAAAAATGTATCTGTATGGTTATTTTTTGTTTATTATTAAAAACCATAAATCAAAAATCGTTTTACACATTTTTTAAATTTTCTGTGTTTGAATTTATATTTTATTGAAATTCATCAATTAGGTACTTGATAAAATTTAATATTTGGATGTTGTGAACATATAAATCCATATTTTATACCTATACTCAATATTAGATACACTCAATATTGCAATAGACAACACTAAAATTATATCGACTACACGTTTCTAATAATTATTGAGCACAATTGATATACCATTCAATGAATCTACATAAATAGATACTATAAAAAAAATAGTCAATACTTTTCGTGTGAGATAAAAATGTCCTCTCATACCAACGCTTATAAACACGTTATTATTATGTCATACTCGCCGAAACACAACAATTTTCTTATGCGGGTAATAGAAATACTATTGTACACAAACACAATAATTAATAATATAATATTACACAATTTATTATGTACTCTGTTATTGAAATATATAATAATAAATAGGGCTCGGATTTAAATGTTCTTAAATATATCGAAAAATGCCTTAAAAATTAATTGATTGCCTAAAAACTAAAAAATGTCCTAGGAAAATTCCCCAGCATTGAATCCGGATTTCTTCAGAAATTAAGATAAATTTGTGGATTGTTTATTTAAAAACCAGATTGCCTTAATATCATGTTCTAATACAATATTATATGTGTATTTGTATGTTGTTTTTCTTTTTCGTAGTATTACTATAAATAGGTTAAAAAATTACCTTCTCAATAAATAAAAAAGCGTTTGAAAATGCACATGAACATAAAAACCTCGAAAAATGCAAAAATATATCGTTATAGCAAAGCGTGTACTTGAAACACATTTGTATCTTGGAAAGCATAGTGTCAAGAATTCCAGAAAAAATATGCAAATACATCAAAATCCTAATCCTTATAAAAAATAATAATTGAAGAAATAACTGCAAAAGCAAGACAAGTCCACTCTTTATTGAATAAAATAATGGAAATCATTCCAGAACAAACAGTAACAATCAGATTAGTTCTTTACAAATAACATAAGAGACGTTTAGCTTTTATAGTAAATGGACTTATCTAGTTTTATTTTTTTTGATGCAAGAATCAGATCTTTCTCAGAAGTCTGGAATTATTTTATTTTTGCTGTAAATAATAGTCATATTTCAACTAAATCTAAGTAAATATAAGTATTAAAGTATGCATATAGGTACATTCTACAATTCTAAATCTTCGTTAATGTCAAATACACCTACCTAGTTTTATTTTATTTAAAAGAAAATTATAATTACCATATCAAATATGTCCTATAGGATTTGACTATAGTCGGATCAAGTTAATTATAATTTTATAAAATGTATTATTTAGATCATAGACGAACCAACAATCTCCATTCATGTCCACTGTCCTATACCTTTCATAAAATCCAAAATCGTAATTATGTATAATTTATTATCAAACCATAAAAGTGATTTTTTTATCATAGTGAAAAGTTTCAAAAAGTGGACTAGTCTGAATTTTGCAGCAAGTCCTTCAATTGCTCAATATATTTTATTTTTATATGTATACTCGGTCTATAATTGTTTTAAGGGATTTCTGTTTAATAACTCAGTTTTATTTTGAGTAGATTTGAAAAAATTTTAGCTACCTTTATAATTCATATATTAAAACTGTATTTATATATTATCAATTTAAAAACGATTGATGAAATTATGATTTGCAATTTTTGATCGGGAAGTTTATAATTTTTTTCTTTCTTTCCTAGTCAACATAGGTAAATTTTGTAATGATATTATTATAATAACGTTATTCTAATATTATAATCACGAATAATTATATTAGTATAATGTTAAAATAATATTTTTAAACAGAAAATTGCTGTCTTGGATAGTTGGCAATTTTTTGCGGAATGAAAAACAGTAACTTAATCTTAACTCTTGAGTTACCCAAACTTTCAACTTTAAATTGGCGAAATGAGTTAATTAACTTATTGCCACTAATTCTGGTGGAATCAATGAAATCCCAAAAGGTATAATTGACCCAAACCCAATATACGCTTGTTATTATATTATATAAATAGATTACAAAAAATGTAATGTATTATATTAGTTATTAATTATTTTATACTGCTCTATATAATTATACAGAAATTTATGAAATTAATATTGTTAATCTTTTGTTTTTTATATTTTACAAAAAGCTCTAGATATTATTAAGAAATATCTTGGTAATTTAAAATGAGTTTTTATTTATGGACACATTTTCACAGTTTAGATAACTTTGAAGTTAACTTATTTTCACGTCAATATTGTGTGTTATTTTGTTTTAAAATTAGGTGCACTTAAAAAGTTTATACTTTGTAAGGTATATACTAGTATACTAAATAATTAACTCATCTAAGATATAGCTATTGCCTATTTTATGTACATAAATTATAATGTTATGCTATTATAATGTCGAAAATAGAATAATTTTACAGATATCGATTATTACTACAAACATAAATCATATTGTTCAAACTTTAAAATTCAAATAATACTTTTATAGTTTATGAGTCATTTAGCCGTATAACATTTAGATAGTTCAAATAGTTGTTATAACGAATAAGCAATATTATTTCTCAAGACAATGCACGTAGATCATTATTATTATTGTGTTACATTACAAAAAGATTTGATTAATGAAAATAAGATTTTTGATAGGTGTATGCCGTACAGGATGTTTTAAATAATTTATACGTTTTAGATTTTTTGCGATACACGTCGCAAATCAGTACAATAAATCTTATACTCACCAAACATGTTTTTTTTCTTAATTTACTATAGATGCACATAAAAAACAATGAATTATTCATGTTATCTAATGGTTAAAAAGTTACCAGAAACAGTCAACATTTAAATTTCAAATGCCTTGCAGTAAAACTACTGAATTTATCTGATTATTTAAGATTATTTTTCACACTATTTTTAAATATTTATATATAAAATAAATGATGAACTAAAAACGTGGGCCGAATTCAGAGCCTAATTTACATTGTGGTTGCATACAGTGGAAATGCTAATATTTATCAGATATAAATGTGTTAGTATTTTAAAATATAAAATGAAATTTAAATATTTAAATTGAATAGAAATAAATAGCTTATGGAATATTATAGGAAAATAATAAATTAAGTTTTAAGTTTTAATTTTTTATGTTGATTGTTATCTAATAGTAGGCACCTATATATATTTTTGGAGGTATAATCAACAGCCTATTTACACTCATATTTATTATAACCTTTAGTTCGTTTTATCTACGTTTTTCACTGACTATAATATATTATAATATCTACCATTTATATTATTTTATTTTATATTGGGTAGGTACCATGTACCTATTGACCACTGCCCATCTATAGGCTATTACACTAAAATATTTATAATAAATTGTATACACAAAACTACAAAACTAAATTCAATTTTCTATAAGAATTATTGTAACGTACCTACCTATAAAAAAAGGTCAACTATAACAACAATCAAAATATTCGTTGGACGTTGGAGCCACCAAGTCTGTGACAATATTGAATGGGATGAACGATCTCCGATAAAACGTATTTATGTTAACATGTGTGTATTCGGGTATATATGTGTGTAGATTGGATTGATAAAATATTTTTGAATGGCACACTTCTCTAAATGGACCCTAGTTTTTCGGTGAGTTGGGGGTAAATAAGTATAAATATACTTATAAAATATATATATTTTTTAAAGAGGTATATCTACGTATTACGACAACTAACATGTTTTTTAATAATAAATATCCATTCAGCCATGGTTAATGTATAAGTGAGTAATTTTATTTGTGTTATCGTTCAGGTGTAGATTAAGCCATTAATTCATCATAATTATGATTATCATATAAGTCATAATATTATATCATTAATGATTAAGTTAAATCATTAATTTATAAAATATCTATCTATAAAAATTATTAAATAAATAATAAAATATTTGTTAATTATAATTATATAGTAATACATGCACTAGAATTTAAAATATTTTTTATACATATATTTATTTACCATATCTATTTGAATGAAAAATAAGATAAAGATTGGTATTTGGTGTATAATGTGCAGGTTAGTCTAACAAGATAAATTCGATTAAGCTATACAAATTGTAAAACGGATTACTCTCAGAAGTTTTACGCCACGAAGTCTAAGATTAAATTCATAATATGTAAAACTGAAAAAGATTAAGTACAGTTGTCATTTAAATATGTTTATTTAAATAAAAAATTGAGTATAAAATACCCGGAGTTTTTAAACGCAAATGAGTCTGAACCTGTTGTAGGTGTGTGTATATATGTGTGTTACCGTACACGATTTCAGATTTTTTTATGTTACGTGTTAGATTCTACAATGGTGGTGTACTTCGTGTCCCGAGACGTGAATAAATGAGAAAAAATAAATAGCTATTACTTTGCACTTGACGGCCGATTTTGTCTGGCTCATTGCCTCTTTTTACAATAAAATAGGTACATTCTTTCTCTTACAGGCCGAAGTTCAAACCGAATTTATATGAGGATACCAAAATGACGTTCACATAAAATGAATGTGTTTTTTTTTCCGTTTTATTTTTCCATAACGTGTTATGTGTCATATATCATACATATCATTTAAATACTGAGCTATGGTACAGCATCGGGAGTCAGGACCGGGTGTTAAAGTCTTTGTGTACGACCAGAATGGAATGCCCTATTGTACGGCGTGATTTCAGACAGGGGTTCCCAATAAATCTCTACCATCACATTTCAAGTATAGAAAATATTGAGCGCGTGTCTTTCGAAAAACCCATATCGAGTAAACTTGTTAAAATTATATAGGTACCAACTGTGTCCTATTTCATAACCAGCAATTTTCTTTTGTGACTACCGAGTTTTTACAAATTATTGATACCCGGTCATTTAGTTGATAATTGGCAGTCGGTACAGATGAAAATTATAGAGTACTAAACAAATTATATTTAAACGTTTCTTACTTCTTTATAATGCCGTTTACCATTCAAATATTATATATAAAATCACTAATATTACCTATAATATATATTGGTATGTAAATATAAAATACAATATTATTTTTTTTAGAAAATTGTTATTAAAAATAACACACAATTAAGAAAAACTTATTGAACCAATTATTTAATTTAAACACATTATTCGGGTTAAAAAACTGACGTGTGAAGAGTATCTGGTTATTAACTTCACAAAATCGATTAAGGAATTGTAATATTCTTATCGCAATTAAACAAGGTTGTATAGACCATCTAATTTTTTTCCTACATCACTATTTATAATAACTGAGAAAATAGTTTGTTTTTAGTTACGGCGTATTAACGATTTTTTTACAGAACACATTTTGAGTACCATTATATGTTATTGAACGCGGTACAAAACCAGTTCACACCTTTTATTGTGCAGCGCAAGAATAAACGCGCCTACTGGATCTAGACAACCTTCACAGTGAATTATTTATTATAACGCGTATATTTTTATATTTTATTAATATTTTTTTCTCCCCATTTCCAATTACATTTTTCACAATTTACTAATCCCACACACACTAGCGGTATTATTTATCTCCGTGACACTTCATTATAATTATTGTTGGGTTTCTGATGCTCTGAAACTGAAAAAAATCATCTACCTACACACCAACTGTAATCCTTTCTACCGGTTGGAAAAAAATTAATATTATTTTACTAAATGTTATACGTACGTTTATCTATATAATATAGGTAGTAAAAAATATTATTATGTGCCCACTTTAGTTGTCATATCTTCTACCTATCAAATTTTTACCATGATAAATATTTAAAATATCACACTTATTTTCCATAAACTATACATGGGAACCTATCTATTTACTAATATTATTCAACTATTTTCTGTTATGAAATATGTTCACTATTAATATTAAATACTAAAATATTGAACGATTACCTATTTACAGTCATGTATAAAATGTAAATTACAGGTAGGTAGTAGGTACACAGAAACTCGCGTTTTTTGTTCAAAATATTTATACGTCAAACTATTATTATTTTATTTTTATATAAATCACGACAAGATTGACAACAAAATATTATGAGTTCCATGACTAATTTATTTCATTTATTATACTGATAAAGTTCGTTATTCAAATAATTAAATAGAGAACTATAGTTACTTATAAAAATTATGTTTTAATTTTTAAATATAAGCATTAAGCATATTATTCAAGTATTCTACTGTATTAACTATATACGTGTACCAAGTACTAACTACATATAACATATGTCCTATATAATACATAGGTAAATATAATATAATTATTTATGATTTACAGGTAGGGTATATATTAGATTGAAATAAGTAATAACAATAGTAATAATGATTAATATTAAACAAAATAGTATCTTGTATATCCACATTTCAAAATAGTTTTAACTTTTAACAAAAAGAAAATTATTTAATTTGAAAGTTCTAGGCGTCCAAATTGGTGATAGACATTAAGGAATAAGCGCCTCACGTGATAATGTTTCCTATATCTAGGTAATTACTTTTGAATTAAGGACAATTAAATGGCCAAAATTTATGGAGAAAATACTGTGGAACTTAAAAGTTATAACCTATGAATTAAAATAATAAGATCGTCTATAGCGTTAGATAGCCATATGCTACTTGCAGACCACTTAGAAATTTCATTCTTATAATAGATAGGTAATAGGTATAATATAAGTAATAATATTAAGTCGTATCTGATATCCATCTAATACGGTCAGCTAAAGAGACTAAATCAAGATAATTTGCAAAAGGAGGGTATTTAATCATGAAAATAAATCTTTATAAAATGCTAATTTTAAATATATTGAAAAGTGTATATTTGTGGGGACTATATTATTTTATTTTATATTACTACATGCCAGTACACGGGTGGTTTCTTTATCCTTGTAAGACACCAAATATGTTAAACACAGTTAAAAATTACGTTTGTGCTTTTAATATACTTATTCTATTATAAAATTATATGGTGTAAAATGACCGTCTTAAGTCTTAATTCATGTATTTAAAATAAACATACATATCATTATATTTTATGTTAAGAAGTAAGACGTAGGTAGTAGTTATAGTTTAAGCAAATCGTTGTTTTCAAATGAAATTATACTGTGTAAATGGTGTGAAAATATATACATTGTATATAATATATATAATAATAGCCTCAGGTGTCGGCTTTATGTTTGAGATAAATAGTTAACATAACCTATGTCCTATATCCTAATTCAAAGTGAGATTAAATAATTTCTTTGAATCTTAACATTTAATTTAATATTTATTGTACTTATTTAACTTATTATTTAGAATATAAATTAAAGTACGTGTACAAAATATTTGTATGCCAAAGGTGCTTGATTTATGTATTATTTATGTATCATCAACATTAGTCAACACCCTGGAATTCAATTCTGGAACTCTGTATTTTTCCTGTTGGGCCGGCTATGTGGCATCAAATTTATAAAATATTGTTAATATAAACAGTTATTATAGTTAATGCTCCTCAATATTGTTCAATTAATATTTAATGATTCAAAGAAATACATTTTGTTTGATATGCATGAGCAGAAAAAAAGAATCAATCTTCAACTTTGAGGTGTCAATTATAAAAATGTTGGGAAAGACTTATAACTATTTCCTTTATTCTATATACACACATTGTAAAATCCAGTGCTCGAATTAGGGGGGGGGGGGGGTGGCACGCAGGGGGACAGAGCACCTCTTCAATTTTTTTATATTTTGAGCGCACCCCTTCTAATTATTTTCTTTAGAACGGAGGGACGGAATGTTTTATTTTGTTGAAATAATATTGTAATATTTATTTCGTGTTTCCATGAAGTAGTACCTATTTAATAAGATATTAAAATTCGGTTAAATGTTTTTTTTTTTTTTTATGATAATTGATAACGCGGTCTGTCAAACGTCTTATCTATTTATCGTTATTACAAATTTTACATAGATTTCTATAATATATTATTAGATAGCGAACTTCAGTTATGAATCAAGGTCGGTTGGTAATTGTATGGTATTTCATATGACAAATAAGATGATATCCTTATCTAGTGCAGTATAGAAAATTTTATTTAATTAACTTTGGTAATCGGTTAACTCAAAATAACCACATGATATTATCTTAGATAAATGAGAATCGTATCACATCGTAATATCACGATGGATAATATTTTGCACGGTTTATGGTCTATGAGTATTGACTATTGAGTAATATTGAGTATTTAGTGTCTTAAATATAAAAATGTAAATTGAATCACAATTACTTAATTAGTTTTAAGTGTAAATAATGTGTAACAATCATTTTCAATTTTTATTTTAATAAATGAAAAGTAAAAATAGTAAAATAATATTCCCACGGGTTAGGTTGGGATTAATCGTTGTAAGGAACGCTAATTTTTTTTTAAGTCTGTGAGTCCCCTCTATTATTTTTCCAATCCGAGCACTGGTAAAATCAATGTAGTTTATAGCATATATTATTATTAACTATATGATAATTCATAGGTCATAAATTAGTCAGTAAACTTACGAACAAGTGAACAACGTAAATAAGTTCGAGTATAAATAGCTAAAATTAGTCTTAATTTTTTGAAAATGTAGAAAATAATGATATAGGTATGCAATGGCTTAAACTTTTAAGTTTCAAGTGCCTGCAACGATTAAACATTTTTGAATTACAACCAAAAAACTAAAATCATCGGCATCCGTTTAAATAGCCATTTTCGTTAACATTTAAAATCAAATGTCTATAAAACAAATTGTGTATGCGTATTTTCGATACATTTAACGGCGAAGAGAACAACACATGGGAACCTTGTATTAAATTTAAATTTAATAAGCCTCCGGTATACAAATTGAATAGTTTATATATTTCTAATATATGTTTGAACATAAAATTTGACGAATTTTGTCAAAATTTAATTTCAAACCATTATAAATAAAAAAGGTGGGCAAGTGAATGTTGCTTTGTTGTACAGTAGGTTACAAGTAGATCACTGTAATGGATAGTGTTAAATTTGAATTCAATGATATAATATCATTGTATAAGAAAAACGATTCTGAGCGAAAACGGTCAGTCAGACTATGATGTTACTAAGTATATTTGATGATATTATTGCGCATAAAGAAATTAATATATAACCTATTTACGTGGAGCCTTGTGTTCAATTTTCAATCCTTAGCTATAAAAGTTGAACATTTTATAGATTTTTAACTACAAAATAATTATTAAATTATAAATTTTATAAATTTTGTCGAAATTTGAACTTTAAATGCTTATAAAAAAAATTGTGCCAATGTATTTTTCATATTTTTCACTGCTATTGTAAAAATATATCAGGAGCCTTGTATTAAATTTTCACGCTTTATTTCCCAACAAATAAAATTTTATTAATATTTATAGAAAAAAAAAACTAAAAAAATTGAAAACTGGCAATGTCCGTAAACAGCTCAAAAAGAGTCAAATTATTTTCAAAATTTTATCGTGTATAGAAAATGAAAATATAAACAACCAATGAAAATTTCATATATCTACGGTCATTTAGCGTAAATAAAAAGTCCCGTTTTTCCTTAATTTTTCTTTTGTTTTTCTTGGCGCTTTTGAAAATTACCGGGAATTTTAAATTTTGACCTCCCCAATGCACCAACGATATTCACTTTCCAATCGAAAAAGATACTGAGTTGAAAATCGAAGCATTATTTCGACTACTTATCGTGTACAGACACAAAAAAAAAATAAAAAAAAAAATATAAAAACACACATCATTGTAAAATCAATACATTCATCGTTCTACTCAGAATCTAAAACTCAAAAAATATTCACTCAAATTGTTGATTGGATACATCAACATTTTCAAAAAAATCATCTATATGATAAATTACAGGAAAAATTTGATAGCTCTCATTTAAAAAATTAAGTTGATACCATCACAGAAGTACAGAAGTACAGGAGTACAGACTACAGGCACATCATAGTTGATATGAAAAAATTTAAATATTTGAAAATAAGGCTATTAAGCATACTGAATAATACCAAAAATGAATTGAATTCATTATCAAAAAACTGAGGGTGAGCATCATGCTTGCGGTGAATCACATTGTATATACTGCATATATATTGTTAGTACCTATTATTACACATTTACACCTAGTACCTACTATTATCATGCAAGGTATTGTTGTATTTATACAAGTATCTATATAACAATTAAACAATTACAATTATTTCGTACGTTTATACACCATTGTTACAACATGATTAACATATTTTATATGTATATTTGAAACATATTAAATAGTTTTCCAAAATTAATACATTACAATTTCCGTATAAAACATGTGTAATTTGCGTTGCGGGCAACAGCTGTAGAAACAATAATTCTAGAGTTTCTGTATTCCTGCAGATGCGTCCATCTGTTGTATACAGGCATACAGCCAACACATTATATGTCTATACTAATCTCTTATCCTCATCGTTTAAACTAAATATTAATTCGTTTAAGAATCATGGAATTCTTACCTACAAATTCTAATGGAATACTTAGCAGTGAGCTCTATGAATTATTACTAATTATCTTTTGTTATAAAATAAATTAAGTAATATTTAGTGTAAATTACACTTTTAAGTTCCCAACAGGCAACATAAATTTTTATTTAGGTAAAATGCCATAAATATTTAAATTATCTTCAGGTACAAACACCGGATACGTAGTAAATAGTAATGACTAAATTCTAGGGAGGGGGAGGGTTAAATCTAGAAATGAATAACCTAAAACTGACCAAAAAAAACTTGTTTCAGAAAAAACTGAATTTGCCAAAATAATTTGGGTGTAAGGTGGGTTATCCCTTCCATAGCGTATCACGCCATCACATACATATCACGCACATGGGTAGAAAAATTAATATAATTTAATTTAAATTTTAAATTTATGATATCTAAAAAGAACAAATAAATCATATTATACGTTAGGTCTTAGGTTGACTCAATACGATTAATATAGAATCTATAATATATGTGATTATATGAGTGATGAGTCATATCAAATGGACATATGAATATCATAATTTATTAACACAATTAATATAGTCAATCCACAACTCATTTGTATAATTGTTTTCAATAAATATGATCGACTTATTTGTTTTATATTTTTAAATTTATACATTAGGTAGGACAGGTAGGTTATAACCTATTATAACATGTTTGTTTACCTACGGGCTACGATCATGCAACCATGCAATTTTGTTCTTAAATGTTTAATCATGTGGCGAATTGTATTATTTATTATTAGTTATTAAATTCCAAGAGTTTACCTAATTGTTATTTTAAATTATAATAGTCAACAGTATATAATTTAAATGTAGGTTATAAAATTTAAATTAGGTACCTACTGTCCTACACTCCTACCTACGCAAACAAAATGTCAAAATGGTTATTAAACTGATAGTATTTTATATATTGCACAACAAACAATAAAAAAAAAAACGTGTCTATAATATGCGATGAAGGTGCGAAAATTCGCGGTTACTAAGACGTTACCTATGTCAGATGAATTTTTAATTAATTTAATAGGTTATTAATATGCATACACGTCGTGGTATCGCACGCATGCATAATATATTTCACTTATATAGATAGGCATTTCTCAATAAAAATAATAACAATAATAAAAAAAAAACATTAAAAACCTCGTTAAACGTGAGGCGGTGTCTTTAAAACAACTAAAATCGTTTTCAACCACACTACAATTCGTCATTATTATTATTATAATATATATTATAATACCTATATCGTATATAATAAAATTAATAAATTAGTCAGCGATGGACAGATGTATAGCCGTAAAGGTACTATTATTTTTTGGACAATCATTTAAATATAATATTTTTAATATTATAATAAATAAATATATTTTCGTGTTCATCTTCTCGTTTAATACGGTGTGAATGATGAGTACCTATATAACGCGAGTTCATCGTGGTACCCATACATATTATATAGGTAATATTATTATGTTATTATATTACACATTATGTTTTTGACACGGTCGCGTATGTGATAAAAAAAAAAATGCCACGTCGTCGACTCATAGGTATAATATAATAATATGTAATATTATATTGTATATTGGGTACCTACTTACAGGTAAAAAATATTATATATATTTTATAAATAATCAAAAATCCACGGTTGTCGAGGATTCTAGTATTTTGGTTTTTTTTTTTTGACGTAACGTCCTGGCCACAATACGCCTATATCTATATACCTATACATATATTATTATTATAATAGGCAACGTCGTATAGTAATGTCACGGTGTTCTCAATACACCACGTACCGTCGGCAACGGCCGTCCATTCACCATTGTTGTTCACGCGTTTTCCCGACGTACGACGGTATTATTATTATGTATACACGTATTATACACGTATACACGTATTTCGTATTTTATTATTTTTTCATCCTCTTCCTTTCCGCCATTCCCGGCCGATTTCTTTTCTGAAATGCGGACACAACAACCGCGCGGCTATACGGCCATAACAATATCGTATATATAACATACAGAGTGATTCTTTTATCATAAACCGGACGATTTCCCGGTAAGCTTATGGTTTTTGAAAACATTTCTAGTCACTAAGGCATACATTTATACATCATATTTGTGTACGTTTATGTATAGGTAGTATAGGTAATGGTATAATACTCGTGGGTTTACTTATATACATCATTATATTTATAAAATGTTCACTTTTTAAATACCAACACCAATTTCAAATTTCACACACTCCGAGACAGAAGATTTTACTGAGGATTTCCATGAACCTACGTATTAAAATTAAAATTAAATCAAGCGTTTAAAGTTCGGGCGATGAGCGCTGAGTGGAATAATTATAGTGCAACAACGGATGGCGAGGTTATCTCTGCAGCAGTGCTAATATAGTGCGATCTGTCATACACTCCTGTCCGCTCACTTATTTACATAGTAAATTTATTACTATCGTCTATTTATAATTCGACGATATTCGACTTTTACACATCAAAATTACATCGGTAAGAAATATTATTATTTTACGAAATAAATATTGTTGTAACGACATCAAATTATAATATTATGGGTATTAACTTCGATATCAACCACCTTGATGGGCGTGTGAAAAAAAGTTTACGAATACTTAAAACGGCGAATTTGCCATGGAAAATTAGTGGTTTGTGCGGTAAACAAGAATCGGCGTCCTGACCGCCCTGTAGGTACACATCGCATACCTACTATACACCTCTACCTACACATAGTAATATAATATTAAATATTGTACGTTTCAGGTCGTATAATATAATAATATTTTATATAGGGGTAAGATGAGAACGTGTATTGTGCCGTACAGACGAAAAAGATGAAAAAAAAAACGTATACCTATCAAATATTATTTTATATAGGTACCGAACAATGAATAATAATATTGGTATATACGTTTGTACGTGCGGTGTAATAATACGGAACGGCGGCGGCGGCGGGGCCGTGGCACAGGGGGTTGGCAGCCGCACACAGAAGGAATCCCACGAGCCGACGACACCAAGTCTGGGACGAAACGCGCGCGCCGCGTTGTGTGTTGTACACGCACGGCAAAACGGCCGCCGCCATACGTACCGTCGTCCACCCGCCCGCGCGCCGGCCCGCACGCCCGCATTCCCCGGTCCGCGTTCCACCATCCGCCCGCCCTGGCGCGTTGACGGCTTTCGCAGCCAAGGCGGCTGCAATGCCCGTTATACACGACCGGTCGCGCCGATTGGTCCGACCGCATTCCCTTCTGCCACCGCCGCCGCCGCCGCAGCCGCCGCGCGACCGTATCTCGTTGCCGGCCGCCGCACTCGCCGCAGTGAGTCTACCGATCGCCGAGACCGCGTTACGACAATAATATTATATATATTTTTTTATTTTTTTTTCGACGTTCTCGTTGTTTACACGCACTACGCACGCACACACCTCTGTGCTGATAGCGGCCGACGCTGTTTGCGCGCGACCACCAATCGTTTATATTATTCTATCGTTGCGTGTACCTCAGTAGTAGTTGTTATTGATACCGCGATATTGAGTGCTGCATTCCGCCTGTGGACGATAATATTACGTCAATAATCTTCGTCGTCGTCGACGTCGCCGCCGCCGCCGCCGTCGTCCGTATCATAATAATATTATTAATTTCGCAAGCGCCGCGGCCGTTTACGAATCGATCGGCCTCCGCCGCCGCCGGAATTGATGCTGCCCGTCATCCGAGTGCGATCGTCGCGTCCCCTGTGTCGTCGTCGTCGTCGTCGTCCTACCGTGCACCGCCGTCCTCTGTAAATGGTAATGTTCGCGAAACGTCGCAGTCGATTTACTATCATCGTATTAATGCCTATCATTACCTACGTATTACCTATTATAATATTATTATCGAACGTATATAGATGTGTCAATATGTGCAAGTAGGTGCAAATTAATAATATATCAGGTCATGACATATTAATAATATTAATATGTCCATGTATCGGGTATCTATTTTATATCTTTACCTGTTTTATTAATCGTTGTGCGTATCTCTGTTGTTCACCCTCAAACGTGGCGATTTTTTTGTTATTCTCAGATTATAATATTAAAGGGAATCATAGATACCGTGATTTTCTGTCTTCGTCTGACACACGCGCGACATAGGATTTTAGACGTGTTCTTTGCCAGACATACCAATTGATCTGATGAAGCGATCAGAATTGTGAAAACAGATTTGTATTTGTCGTCAAGTCTACTCGAAATCGACTTTCCCATATTCTTGATTTTGTGATTTTACCTTTTACAAAAATTGAAATATTACAATTTTTTGATTAATCTTTTCCAAAATACCGTTTTTAGGAATTTGGGGGATAAAAGATAATATTTAAAATGTGGGAAAGTCGATTTCCAGTAGACTTGAACAAATTCAAATCTGCTTTCATAATTCGTATGGCTTCATTATATGGAACCCCCTAAATACAATAATATAAAAATTACCGTTTTGGTGTCATTGTATCATAATAATATTGTTCACATTCGTTTGTATTATCGTTGACCTGGCATAGATATGTGCCACAGTTAATCGTAGTTGCTGGCATTACTCTGATGGTCTTTATCGTTCAGTAATCTGTCATAGTCTATCTACCTACTGTACCTACTATAGTTAACATCAATTAAAATATATTTTCTCAACCAGTCATGTTTTTTGTTTTTACAGCTTCGTAATGAAGACATGGTGACGTAGCTGGTCGTTTGTGTTTTATATACTCCTGGAGAATGCTTGTTTCAAACCTCATTCATCGTGTTTGGATAATATGGATCACTATTATTGCAGGTAAGAGTTTTGAAAAAGTTGACACGTATTATTGTTATTTGTTTGGCGATTAAATGATTAGTAATTATAACAAAACACTATGTTTAACCTTTAACGTATCACCTTTTACTTATTATTTATCAAGTACTAATAACATTGTTAGTTGTATGACCAATTATTAAATTACTATTTCTGTTGAGTCAGTTCAAATTTTAGTTATTTACTTATCAAATTAATAAACTGATAAAAATATTGTGATTCCCCATGCCAATACAACTGGGAGTATATAAATTAGTATTTGTTTATGTTTACATACACACGCGGCACAGCCGAGTATAATTGTTTACTAGTGTTTTGTTTATATTGTATTTTCTTGTGTTTTACATAGTGTAGTACCTATAAATTATTTCATGTTAGTCGTAATAATAATAATAATAATATATAATAATTGGTACTGTTTCATTGACATTTGTATATAAAACAATTTGAACAGATATGTATCTACTTCCTACTTAAAAAACATTAAACAAAATGAACTTGATAAATTATTCTTGAAAGTTAGTGTAGGTACTAAATACTGGAATTTAAATGAAGCAATTAGCATACGTATTTCATGTTGTCTATTTTAATTTAATTATCAGTTTTTATGTTTATTTGTTACATCAAGATCAAATGAGTAATATAAACTTTTTTCAGTGTGCACCTGTGTTCCGGTACCATGTCCTCAAGATACATGTACACTGTCTGACGTTAAGGACAATCAATGTAGAGATTTAGATGCATACCTTAAGTGTATGAAATCATTATCAAAAAAATGTCGTGGCGACATTGGGTATCATTCAGCTATTACAGTATCAAATTCAGAGTTCAAAAAGAAATGCATCGGTCATGAAGATTTCTCCAGAAATAATAGTGGTGAAAATTCCCAAATGGTTCCATCAACTCACAATGCTTGCCCAATGCTATTTGATGATAAAAAAGAACACCGGTTTTGTGGCTTGTTTGGTGATCCTCACTTAAGGACATTCGATGGCAAATATCAAACTTGCCGGATTCATGGAGCTTGGCAAGTGATCGATAATCCATTTTTCAGTATCATGGTAACCAATGACGCAGTTTTAAATAGCACAACAGCCACAGCTCCAACTAAGGTATTTAATTCAATTTTTTTTTATGTTAATAGAAAAATATTTTATATCATAATTTTTTTGAATTTTTAGTTGACAGTCATGTTAAAAGCACATAAACCTGAGTGTACTAAGTACAAATTGTTTGAAGCACAAGGAGGTTCTCCGTTACCGGATAAATTTGAAGTTAGTACAACTTCATCTGAACCAGCTTCATCGTCAGCTGTTTCTCTTTCCTGGCGCTCTAATGACGCCAACAGTGAGACAGTAATCATACGATTATCGTATATTTCTACAATTATAACTGTTACCCGGGTTGGCAAATATCTGTCCATTTCTGCTAAACTGCCAGACCAGTTAGCGCAAGTATTTGATCAAGACAAGATTGTATTGTGTTCTTCTGGTTGTCCAACTTCTGAACAAATAGATATAAAACAAGTTACAATGAGTGAATTAGATCGTGGATTGACTTTATGTCACAACAGTATTGGACCCACCGGGCACAAACTAACTGATCAGTATTTAGATTGGTGTGTGTTCGATATGATGACTTCTCACGATGAACAGTTCATCAAAGCTTCACATGCAGCGTACTCTGATGTATTGTTTTTCGAACCACGCTCATTGTTCAATAGGACAGTTAGTGTATTTGAGTTTAATCCCGATTCAACGGCCGATGCCAATTATATACATAGATTAAACTTATTTATTCTCACTATCATTGCATTGTACAACTTTCTTTGAGTGTTCCTAGTATTGTAGTTTAAGAAGACACCATACCTTAATTTATTGTATCTACCTTACACACGTCCAACATCACAATATTCTATGTATAATATTCTCCTCTACAAATGCTACTATACTTGAATTTAAACTATGCGTGTGTAACATAAAGCAATGAAAGCTGAGATGCGGCCTTTTAAGTATTTAGCATATCTTTTCTGATAATATATATTTTATTTTTAATAGACAATAGTTTAGTTATCCTGCTAATATTTATTCAACAAATGAATAAACTTGTTAATCTCAATTCTATAATATATTAAAAACCCGATAACTTAATTTATATTACTATGAATCTACATTCTTATATTTTTACACTTTTTATTGATACTTTTTAATTTATTGACTTTTATTTCAACCAAAAAGTGTAAACAAATGTAATAATGAACAAACACAAATATGCATGATATTTTTTTACTTAAATTATTTTAACATACTAAACAATGTAATTTAGATTTTGGCTATTTTTGATTAAATAAGTTATTTTATATAACTTAATAATATTAGTTTATTGCAACCGAAATATTATCTCTTGAATGTATATACAGTAGTTAATTTTGAAACTTCAGAGTTTAATGTGTTGCAATAATATTATCTGGAGTAAAAAAATGTAATATAATTGCTGTTTTTAGTATTACATTCGTTGGCTATGATAGCCAATTGTGTATTTGAAAAAAACGTTACCATCTATTATTGTATAAATCAGTGTAAAAAGAAAACAAATAATATAGGTATCATTAAGTAGATTTTATTTAGTACAGTATGTCTGATCCTAGTCCGAATTTTGTGATTTTATTTATATTATGTAATTTTAAGGATTTTTTTATATGTTAAAATTAATTATGAATACATATTTTTTTTTATATAAACACAATTTTGTGTGTTAATTTATAATATGAAGTCGAATATGAAGTATTAGTTGGTGTTTTGGTAATTTGGCTCTAGCCAATAGTGTCAATTAATTTTTTATGTTCTCATATACTTTTGTAGTTTTGTACATTAATACTCAATATATTATTCTATACTTTTATAAATCTCTATTAAATCTAATAGACGTACGTATAAATGTATAATATATACTTATACATTTTACACTTAGTATCTAACCAAATAAAATATTATTATTTTTCCAAATATGTTGTGTTTATGAATGTTTCCAATACTATTATTATGTATTATGCATACAGCAGTATTATTATTATTATTATGAACCTTTTACATATAAATATAAATAATACACAAATACTGCCAAATATGTTTAGGTAGTTATTTATTATTTTGTAAGATATCATTAAGATTTAAGATCATTTAGATAATCTTTACATTTGTAATTAGTAATTATTGAATAAACCTTGAACAAATTACCCAAAAAAAAAAAAATTATTTATACATGCATTTTTTTTGTAATTTAGTACAACATTGAAGTATTAATAATAATAAAAAGGTGGGCAAGTGGATGTCGCTCTGCTGTACAGTAAGTTACAAGTGAGTCACTGTATAATGGATGGTATTAAATTTGAATTCAATGATATAATATTATTGTATAAGAAAAACGATTCTGAGCGGAGACGGTATGTCAGTCTAGGTTTAAGACATTATATAGGTACTTATCTATGGTATTAAAAAAATAATTGACCTATAATAGGTACCTATAATAAATTCCAAATTAATCATATCACGATATCCATTAGGTACTTATAACGCGTTATACATCAACAAAAAAACCGTGATACTATCATAGATATATAATAGTATACTTTAGAAGTTTCAAGTACTCATGAATAATATTATACAATAACTACAAAATAACTAAAATAAATTTTCTAGGTTTTTTTTAATATGGAATTTCGTCCAAATTTGAACTTAAAATGACTATAAAAATAAATTGTGTTTGTGTATTATTTAGATTTTTTGGTAAAAGAATTAACTACTTAAGTGGAATCTTGTTTTAAATTTTCAATCTTTAGATATAAAAGTTGAACATTTTATACATATTTAACTACAAAATAATTATTCAATTTTTATATTTGAACTTTAAATGCTTATAAAAAAAAATTGTGCCTATGTATTTTTAATATTTTTCAACCGCTATTGAAACAATATATCAGCCTTATATTACATTTTCACGCTTTTTCACCCAACAAATAAAATTTTATTGATATTTATAGAAAAAAAAAACTAAAAATATTGAAAACTGACTATGTCCATAAACACCTCAAAAAGATTCAAATTATTTTCAAATATTAATGTGTATAGAAAATACTAATATAAACATTCATGAAATTTTAAGTATCTACAGTTTTTCCTTAATTTTTCTTTTGTTTTTCTTGGCGCTTTTGAAAAATACTGGGAATTTTAAATTTTGACTTCCCCAATGCACCAACAATATTCACTTTCTAATCGAACCCAATTTTAGGCTAGTAATAAAATATTTATAAGTTATCGGCCCAAAGTCACTCAAGCAGCCCAAATTTTCTCTAGACCCAGACGGGGATCGCCCACCTACCACCCTAGCCGTCCACCCATTGGTAGAATTATATAGAAATCTACAATTACTTCTGAGAAAAAATGTAAACATAAACGTTTTTATGTACAGTGAAACCTTGTACATAACTCGAACGTCTTTAAGTTGAATTTTCGATAACTCGAAGGAATATCTTCACGACTTTGCCCCTGTATTTTAATAAGTACACACTTTTTTTGATAACTCGAATTTTTTTTCGCCCCCAACCGATTCGAGTTATCAAGATTTCACTGTATATCCAAAGAGCAAAGGCAAACAACGACTAAATTGAGTATTCACACATATAATCGAATGGCATTTATTTTGACATACAAAACGTTTATAGCAATTACAAAAAATATAATGACTTGTAAAGGTGCGTAGGTATACAATTAATACATAATACCTACAATAATCAATAACAACAGGCATATTATATTCTATGTGATAACGTATCAGTACAGAATAAAACAAGTAGGTATATTAATTGGCTAGAATGCTTTGTCGAACTAAACAAAATTAAATTAAGAAAGACATGAATTGTTAATGATTGTTAACGCGATGGACATTATTTATATTAGCAAAACAAGGGTGTAGGGACCAGGGAATGTGGAGTGAATGGCACGTAAGTTAAAATAATTGGTATGAATTGAAATCGACAAATATTTTACTTGAATTTGTTTTTCTTTTAATAAAAAAGAAGTATAGTTTATAAAAAAAGCAAAAAAATGCCAACGGCACGCAGTGTTCCCAAGCGGTCACCCATCCAAGTACTAACTACGCCCGACGTTGCTTAACTTCAGTGATCGGACGAGAACTGGTGTATTCAACGTGGTATGGTCGTTGGCGAATGCATGATGAAAAATTACAATATTTCAATTAACTACTTACCTAACATACAATGTTATTCATGTTTTTATATTATATTACAATAATATAAATTAATTATAAGTAAATAATGGATTATTAAGTTTAAAATATGATTCCAATATGCTCTAAAAAAATCCAAAAATATTCTCTTAATAATCCTTAAACTATAGTAATATAATATAATATATTGCTTTACTGCTCTAGTAATATGCTTTTTTTTCTTCAAATAGTTTAAATATATATTATAATATCAATAACAGTTACAACAGTGCCGCAACAACCACATGGGCAATGCCCCTGTAGAGGGCTGCTAATCGTTGGCTCAAGAGGCCCCGACGGCGCCCAGCATCTATTTAAAATTTTTAAAAAATAGATATTTTTATTTTATTTAATATAACATTTTATTTGATTTGAACATAAGACTACAATGCAATTATTTAAAAATTTTAAATAGATGCTGGGCGCCGTCGGGGCCTCTTGAGCCAACGATTAGCAGCCCTCTACAGGGGCATTGCCCATGTGGTTGTTGCGGCACTGTTGTAACTGTTATTGATATTATAATATATATTTAAACTATTTGAAGAAAAAAAAGCATATTACTAGAGCAGTAAAGCAATATATTATATTATATTACTATAGTTTAAGGATTATTAAGAGAATATTTTTGGATTTTTTTAGAGCATATTGGAATCATATTTTAAACTTAATAATCCATTATTTACTTATAATTAATTTATATTATTGTAATATAATATAAAAACATGAATAACATTGTATGTTAGGTAAGTAGTTAATTGAAATATTGTAATTTTTCATCATGCATTCGCCAACGACCATACCACGTTGAATACACCAGTTCTCGTCCGATCACTGAAGTTAAGCAACGTCGGGCGTAGTTAGTACTTGGATGGGTGACCGCTTGGGAACACTGCGTGCCGTTGGCATTTTTTTGCTTTTTTTATAAACTATACTTCTTTTTTATTAAAAGAAAAAAAAATTCAAGTAAAATATTTGTCGATTTCAATTCATACCAATTATTTTAACTTACGTGCCATTCACTCCACATTCCCTGGTCCCTACACCCTTGTTTTGCTAATATAAATAATGTCCATCGCGTTAACAATCATTAACAATTCATGTCTTTCTTAATTTAATTTTGTTTAGTTCGACAAAGCATTCTAGCCAATTAATATACCTACTTGTTTTATTCTGTACTGATACGTAATCACATAGAATATAATATGCCTGTTGTTATTGATTATTGTAGGTATTATGTATTAATTGTATACCTACGCACCTTTACAAGTCATTATATTTTTTGTAATCGCTATAAACGTTTTGTATGTCAAAATAAATGCCATTCGATTATATGTGTGAATACTCAATTTAGTCGTTGTTTGTCTTTGCTCTTTGGATATACAGTGAAATCTTGATAACTCGAATCGGTTGGGGGCGAAAAAAAATTCGAGTTATCAAACAATAAACGTTTTTATGTTTATGCAAAGGGTAAAGGCAAACAACGACTAAAAATCGAAAAATTTGATTACTCACACATAAAATCGAATGGCATTATTTTAATATAAATATTTTTTACTTAGGACGCGGACGGTCACTGGTGTTGTTCATTTTAGCTAAGAATTGAACATTTAAAACAAGTTCCATGTAAATAGGTTATATTGTATAAATGACTTTATTCACAATAATATCATCAAATTACTTAGTGATACCATAGGCTGACTGACCGCCTTTGCTCAGAATCGTTTTTCTTATACAATGATATTATATCATTGAATTCAAATTTAACACTAGGTATACGTTACGGTGACTCACTTGTAACCTACTATATAGCAGAGTGACTGTGCTGAGCCGAGATAAATATAATTTTATCTAGATAAAGATAAAGATAAATTATAATTATGTTATCTGGATAAAGATAAAGATGAAAATTTTTTTTTTATGTAAATAAATTATTGGATAAATTTTTTTAATTGGATTATGGCACCCTCTGTATAGGCTCGCAGCAATATAGAACAACTTAATAATACGTTATCGAACATGTCGATAGTTATTAGTAAATACTACCTACTTAATAAATTACTTAATTGCCTACCTGTAAATCATAATAAATAAAATCCGTTTAAGAAATTAAATTATCTGGATAAATTCATCTAGATAACGGTGATTTCTATCTTAGATAACTGTGTAAATTAATATTCTCTATTTATCTAGATAAGATAAAAGATAAAAGAATATTTATCTAGACAAAATCAACACTGAGTGACACCCACTTGCACACCCTTTTTTTTTTATTGAAATTAATATTTCGGAATTCAATGAAATAATGAATGCAATAATATGTTTTTACTTTTTGCGACCAGCCACGATCCATCATGAACAACCGTACATAATATATTCTCAGTTTAATTTAAAGTAATCATCGTTAGGTTAACAAAAGTACGAAACAAATGGCATAAAAATATATAATACGCTTTGGTGTTCGTGTTTATCACGGACATTAATATTATAATATAATTAATAGACGGAGGGAGCAATAATTAGGGATAACGAACAATAAGCGATCATTACCGAATACCGATGATCGATTTCAGACGACATTGTGTCTAGTCATCGAAATCACCATAAGTCGGCGCATCGTTTTACGATGATCTCGCGTGTATCGCTAATGTCAGTCACAAACTCACAAATGACACGTCTTATTAGCTTCGTACATTCGTTGACCTTCGCGGTACCGGATGCCGGTTTCCGTGTTCCATCACATAATTCACTTACCATATTATTATGTTTTCGCCGTTTTCGGCCGGCCGTTCGGAGTACCCAGCAGCACCGAGATATTATGTTCTAAGAGTCGAAAACGAAATAAATGTAAAAAAAAATTCCATATAAATATAACGCACCCGCAATGGGATATAGACATAGGCGAAATTTGGGGGGGGGTCTGGAGAGGGTTTAGCCCCCTCAGTTTTATTTAAGCCCCCTAAGTTTTTAAATATATTCATTCTTAAATCCACCTAATAAAAAAAATTATCAAATTAAAAAAAAAAAATTAAATATGGAATTTTTATCCAACTCGATAATCAGTGTACGTGTATGTTGTCTAATAAGTAAAAAGACGTAATAACTAACATCAGTTTATAGAATATGAAATCAATTGTTGTTATTAATGTTAGTTTTAATGATATGAATATAATATGATACATCGTTAAATAACAGTGTAGTAAAATTGTTGTATGAGTATAGATAACCTGCTATCATAGTAGTAACACGGGTTTAAATATAATTATCGAATATAAGCTATTTTTAGAATATGGAATTTACGGAGATATCATCTGTACCTATAATATATAAAATGGTAAGCTAGCTGACTGATATATCAACGCACAGCACAAACCATTGGACGGATCGGGCTGAAATTTGGTTTACAGACAGCTATTATGATGTAGGCGTCCGCTAAGAAAGGATTTTTGGAAATTCAATCCCTAAAGGATAAAATAAGAGGTCTTTTTTTACCTATGAGGAAGATAAAAATTGATACGCACATCTATGCATCAAGATAGATTTTCAAATGCTTCTGTGACATATAGAGAAAAGGACATTTCTGGTAGTATTGAAATGAAGATAAATTAAATAAATTCGCTATGTCTAATCAGCGTTTGCAATTATAAGATTTAACACATGGTAACTAGGTATGTTATTTTATTTTTATAATTATAAATAAATAATTAATTATCATTGAGTTGTTTAGTACTTGAGTTGTATATTATTGTATTTCATTTATCAAGTATTTTGTTATTACTGTTGAGTACCAAACTAAACATTTTTGTAATATATTATTACCGTAAAAATTGTAACAAGTAGTGAGAGGGTGCGGGGCCGGAGCCCCAGCGGGTTTGTACTGATTTTATAAATTTAGCCCCCCCCCCCCCCAAATCAGTTGTCCAAATTGCGCCTATGGATAAAGAGCCATTTAGACAGTGAGTTGTCCGTGTGTGATAATAACATTCCGCACTTACGTTTCCCACAAATGTGTCGCAACTACGCATTTACTTTTACTAATATATTTTTATATGTTATATCTAGTGGTAACATAAAACCATAGAATTTTCTCCTCTGGTGGTAAATTAAGTTTAACACATCACGGCCGCAATATCGACCGACTTCCTATCATGCTGGATGTTTTTATTGATCAAATAAATTACGATTTGCAGGTACCTGTCCTGTGCTCTCAGGCGCGCGGATCTAGAACTAAACTTTGGGGTGGGGGGGTCATTTTTTTTAAAGGACAAAAAGATAATACATAGGTAAATAATTAAAAAATTTTTGAAGTATATAGATGTACAGAAGTTAAGGGTAAATAATAATAAGATCGGATGTATATAATATAATAATAGGGGGACGAGGTGGCCGAGTGGTCAACGCTTCGACTTCGGCACAGCCGGTCCGGGTTCGATTCCCGGTCACCGGGCGGCATTTTTCTCCGGGCAGTCACGGTGTCCGGAGAACAAGTGCCGCCATCCCCCCACCCGGGGCATGGCAGAAACCTACGGGTGCCCCATTAGAAATTCTGCCAAAACAACACCCCACGTGTACCAACCTTACCCAATTTAAAAACCGCGGGTCATCTAAAAAAAAAAAAAAAAATAATAATAAGTATAATGATACAATGTACAACAGTGTTACGAGGCGTAATATAAATCATCGACTATGTATACCCGGCTATTACACTACACACAGGGCCGGATTTAGGACTAGGCTACCTAGGCTATAGCCTAGGGGCACACCACGACTTGTGGGGGCGCTAAGCCGTGGATGGTGAATTTTTTTTTTGTAAATACTAGATAATATAATTACCATTTGCAAATTTAATTTACCGTCTACGAGAATTTATATAGTTGAACCTAAATATTAGTGATGAATAATGTTTATTATTATAAATTAGTTCACTGTTGTAAATATATATATAAATAGTGTGTGATACATCATACATATTGAATATTGCATATAATATAAAAACAAGTTTTTTGTTGTGTCTATAAATCTAATTATATCATAATTCGAGCGGTAGCGTATAATACTTTCAGCGTCGACGGCAGTTTTAGTTAGGTACACTTATTTATAGCTTATTTATTATTTTGGTTTATATTTTTATCGCATTACACTCATTACAGTGTCAAATCACCAAGACTCAAGAGCCACTAATGGAAAATTAAAAGAAAGAACTAAAAGATTAGTTGAAAAATATTCCAATGACCTAGACGATGAGCTGTATGAGGAATGTTTACATTTCAAGCAATTTTTAAATGGATTGAAATAGAGGAGTCAGATAAAAAATCTCCCAGCATGTTTTTGAAAATTTTAAGAGAAAAAAAAATTATTTCAACTTTTCCAAATTTAGACACTGCTTTGAAAATGTATCTAACCATTATTCCATCAAATGCAACTGGTGAAAGATCATTTAGTATTTTAAAGAGAATTAAAAATTCTCTAAGTAACTCCATTTCAGATACAAAGGTGTCTAGTTTGGCTTCATTTAGTGCGAATTCAGAATTACTAGAATCCATGAACTTCAACGACTTAATAAATAAGTTTGCAGCAACTAAGTCAAGAAAGCGCCAAGTATATAAATATTATTAATTATAATAAGTATTATGGATGAAAAAAAATGCATTGATTATTTGTTTTTAATTATTTTGTAATTTTTTTTATTTAATAAAATATATCAAGAATAATATTTTTTTCTGTCATCATAATAAAATGTATTTTTTTTGCCCTTCTGGTCTAGTATCTTTTAAGTATCTTACTCAACAAAAATTTAGGACTCAATTTTTTAGGTTGACTTCAAAAAAAATTTAATTTTATGATTATACATTTTTGTATAAGGAGGGGGACTCTCAGCTCTTATTGAATAAATGATGTTCCAAGGAGTAGGGGCGTTTGGTTTTTATTAGCCTAGGGGCGCTTTTTACGGAAATCCGGCCCTGACTACACAAGACATATATGCTGTTAGCATATACAATATACATTATAGTATTATAAAAATGTAGAGTCAGCGTCTGCTGAACTACAGTTTGAATATAAAAGAATGTGTCAATTTTTCTTGCCGACCCGCTTTTAAATGAATCGCCCTAAATAAAAGAGAGATTTATTTTTACTATTTCAATCATATTGTATAAACGGCTATAAGATTATATGACATCGATATCAAAAATTGTAAGAAGTTAATTTATATATGTTTTAATAATACTAAATAAGTAATAGGTTGTAAAAATGTTATAAAAATAAAAATTTAATTTTTATATAAAATATATGTTTTTACAACAAATGCTTCGAGATTTTTAGAAAATAAGGAGGTTGCCCTCTGCACAAAAAGGTAAAATTTAAAAATTATAATAATATAGGTACTCACCATCGTTACTTAAGAGGATGTCAGCGCAGTATTTGTTTTCTCTCTCTGGCCCACGCGCAACATAGACAAAACGCATTTACGAAGAATCATTTTTTCTATGTTTTTAAGTAATCTTAGGGTAAAATTACCTATTACAAAAAAGATAGAGAATAATAATTTGAAGGAATGACATATCGATTTGTTGAAATATTGTACCAACACAATTTAAACATAATTTAAATTTACAACATTCGTTGTTTATTTTGAAAGTTGAATATAAAGTCAAATAACAATAAAATATAAAATCAATAGGTCATTTCCTCAAAAATATTATCCTCGAAAGTTTTTTGCAAAAGGTAATTTTACTCTAAGATTACTTAAAAACATAGAAAAAATGATTCTGTGTTAATGCGTTTTGTAGATGTTGCGCGTGGGCCAGAGAGAGAAAACAAATTGTGCGCTGACATCCTCTTAAGTATACTCGACGACCGGCGCACTTGTCCAGACGTTCACAGCAAAATGAAATGAAATATAATAATATGATATACGTAATCAAATATTAACTAACGTTGTCATTGTGCACGGTATTTTGTAACAAGTGATTAGATCCAAAATTAGCGAATAGCAATTAGCCGATTACGGCTAATATACGTCGCCGTGCGTCGTGCGAAATGTATAATATAGATTATAGACGTATATTAATATTATAATTTATATTATACGTGAAAAATAGAAATAATCTTATTTTTTCGTCAAACAACCTAACATTTCCGATGAATTATTATTTATCATTATTTTATATTTGCTCGCTAACAAGTAACAATACTCGTATCGTCAATCAGTTTATAATCGCTATGAATATTTTCAGAAGTATAAGAAGTTTACCCATTTGCCGGAAATTATTATTTTATGAACAAGTGGTAATGTAGTTTTAATGGATATATATTATAATAATTTTGTACGATACATTTTTATTGTAAAAAAAAAAATCTCCCTGAAATAAATCAAAACTGAAATTTATGCATATTATATTATTTTTTCAATTAACACAAAATACATAATCTTAATGTTGGGGGGGGTAATGACCCCCCCCTCTCCACTGGATCCGCGCCTGTGTGCTCTGGACACTGGTGGTGGTTGAAGAATGATTTTATGTTCGATCGTTTACAATGTAAAAACGACGGTGGCAATACATTATCAACGAGTTTAATGAATGATGTACCTACACATAGTATCGTGATCTACACAAAAAGGAATTTTTGTCAAAAGGTTACCAATAAATTGTCATACTGTTTTAAAATTATATTTAGAATAATAATAATAATAAGCTATTGCAATTATTTTGTATACATATCAATAGCACAATAAAAAAAAATATTGAATAGTAATTGTGTTTAATTCCTATAAAATAGTACAGGTACTAGCATTGATTTATTATTTTTTATTTCACGATTATATAATAATAATATTTATAATAAAGTAGTATGTATATGAATAATGGGCTGCACTGAGAGAACTCGTGTGGGGGCCCAGGCTAAGAACCGACACATTCCAATATTATCAATAATATGATGTCCATGGCTTATCTGTATACGTTACAAAATCAATGGGTAGGCAGGACAGGCAACTATTGATTTTCTCGTGTGTTTTCATCGTTCCGTTCCTTAACATCGGCTGGTCTGTGATATATAACTACTCGAATGCAGGTTGTGTAGTTAGACGTCAAGGCGCCATACACAAGCCTGTAATAGGTTACACGTTTATGTTTAGAACAAAACGTATTTAAAGTCACGTTTGGTCCCCGAATTGTTAGGAGAAAGCAATATTTGAATACTATTGTAAAACACAAATATTTTTGTACTTAACAATAATTCACTACCGTCGCGATTTAGTAACCTAACACAATATACGAGGTGGTCCATTTAACGCAAGACACTCATTATTTCAGATAACACTAACCCGGTATAATTGTATGTAGTTACCTATATTGATTCAGACCATACTCCGATTTGTATCTCTGATCTAATGGAAATTAAATAGTAAAAGTAAAAAAGAATAATATTATATGCATTCGTATTTTTTTTATCGTTTTGTGTGTCACTACGATCATTAGAGATTTAGTAACATAATTAGTTCAATCCTATGGATGAAGATCTGCATGTCATGGTCATCATCTTTTATATTTGTAATTATTGATATAACCGCGAGTATGTACCTACCTATACATACCGCATGCCTATAAAGTACTATTATATATGTTTTAAATCGGTATGATGGTCATTGGTCAGTATTTGGGGTAACGCAAGTGTCAAATTATAATGTGTACAGGATTATTAACATAAACAGCTAAAATTCTTAGGATTTAATGTGAGAGTGAATTATTTAGAAATCAAATTGTATACAGTCACGATACTTAATGTTCTATCTCTTTGAGTTGTTAACATTACATAACTAGAAAAGTAAATATTAACCACCAAAACCGTAGATTATTATGTTTGAAATGACACATAAGCGAGTACACGAGGCGCTATTATTGAATAATAAGTACATAATATTATGTTCAACGTATTCAATGTTTACATAACAGTATAGAAGTATAGTCTACGTAGAACATAATATAATACAGGGGGGACGGAGTGGCCGAGTGGACTAAGGCTTTGGTTGTGACGCACACCGGCGCTGGTTCAAACCTCGGTTTACGGGCGGCATTTTTCTTCGGGAAAGTCACAGTGTCCGGAGAGAAGTGCCGCCATCCCTCACCCGGACAGATACCCTCGGGCGCTCACTAAAAAATCTGCCAAACCAAAAACACACGTGTTTACTAACCTACAGTTCCTCCCCTACAGACAAAAAAAAACAAACAGCTAATATCCATAGTTGCCGGGCTTCACGATCAATGAAAAAAAAAATATAACATATATTATATAGACACATATTACTAAAATTAATTTTGTTTCGAAATATTATAATATACATTGTAGTATAGGTTTGTCTATTAAACGTAACTATTGATTGACAATTAACATTTCCAAATATTTAAAACATTTAACATTATACTCACACACGTCACACACGTAGAAGTAAATTAGTGTATAATATTATTAGTACTATGTAATTACTAATTATCTATAAACGAAGTTATTTGTTTATTATTTATTATTATTTTTCAACTGGCTTCACGAAAGAGCGTTTTTTCACGTTATAATGTGTAAACTAATGAGTTCAATTCACTAACTTCCTACTAAAATTACAGCAATAATTTAACAATTAAAAATATTATAATATGTTAAGCGATTATTGTTTAATAATAAATTTTCATTGCTATAAAAAGTAATTGCCTTATACGGGAAAGATATGTCAGAGAATTAGTGGTGGGCATTCTTGATAGGTGTGTTACCCTGGCACCCCAAGGTCAAAATTTCAACTTCAAAATCAATTGGTATTATGTTATATTTTATGTAACAATTTGTAACCACAAAAAAAATGTTGTAACCAAACCGGTGCCCCGGAAAACCGAGATCCAAATTCCGGGTGCCAGGGTAACGTTACCCCAGCACCCGAAACATTAAATATTTAAAATTTCGACTTGAAAACCGATTGGTATTATGTAATCTATTATGTAACAATTTGTAACCACCAAAAAAAATTTTGTAACCAACCCGGTGCTCCGGAAAACTTCGGAGTGAAAAATTCCGGTTGCCATATTTATTATGTTAATAATCTTCTTAGAAAGTTATTATAATGTAAGTTCCAATTACTTCCGAATGCTCAAAAATATACTAGATATTAGAGCTTCTTATGTTATCTATTTAACTCTTGTTAAATCAGTTTTCTCTTATTGTGGTTCAGTACACTCCACACATATTAATGTTATATCCATATATTTGTGTTTACATCACTAAGTAATCCATTTAATCTTACTCTTGTTGAGGTCTGACAGAAATAAATGTTTTAATTAAATTAAGAGAATTGCCGTATAATTAAGAGCTTTATACCACAGTATTCTATTTTTTTAAATTAATAAACCGTGATTCACGCAGTCAAAAGCTTTTTTGAAATTCAGAAAAATACCAAAAACTTAACATTTTTTTATCTAAATTACTATTGATACAATTAGATGTTTTAGTAAAACAATCAATAGTACACATATTTGAGAGAAAATTAAATTGGTTAAATTAAAAAAATGTATGTTTATCTAAAAGTGGCATTAATCTTGGATATTTGATAGGCACATTTCTCAAGTATTTTTGAAACAGTTAAAGCAATAGATCTCAATTTTCCACATTGTTTTCGATCATCAGATTTAAGCAGTAATATAATCATGGTTTTTTGCACTAGCTTGCTCTAAAAATTTTAAGTACCCACAAATAATATTTTTAAATTACAAAATTATTACATATTCTAAGTTTAAATATGTTATTTCGTCTAAATTTGAACTATAAAAAGTTATAAGTTAATAGTTATAACTATAACTATTAAAAAGTTAGGTAGGTACAACATTTTTTCTACATAATGTTACCCTGGCACCCGGAATTTGGATCTCGGTTTTCCGGGGCACCGGGTTGGTTACAAAATTTTTTTTGTGGTTACAAATTGTTACATAATAGATTACATAATATCAATCGGTTTTCAAGTCGAAATTTTAAATATTTAATGTTTCGGGTGCTGGAGTAACGTTACCCTGGCACCCGGAATTTGGATCTCGGTTTTCAGGGGCACCGGGTTGGTTACAAAATTTTTTTTGTGGTTACAAATTGTTACATAAAATATAATATAATACCAATTGATTTTGAAGTTGAAATTTTGACCTTGGGGTGCCAGGGTAACGCACCTATTCTTGATCGCTATATTTGTTCATTTCGGCGAAATAATCGTTTGTATTATTATATTTTTTTATATTTAATCGAAAGCAATGATCAATCATTTGGCTATAAAAAAGTATTCAAGGTTTCGCTTCAACCTATAGGCTTCAAATAAATTCATTTTTCCTTTTTTTCGTAGTTTTTAGACATTGATAAAAAAACAATAAAAAACTACCTTTAAATTAATCTCATAATGAATTTTCAATTTGTAGGCATAGATTACATAAAGTTTTTGGAATAGTTTTATTTTATTGTAGGTTTATATTATGACTTTACTTTCAATGCAAACATCAGTGTGAAAGCCACTGTACGCGTTTCACTGATAAAACTAATAGCAAAATAATATGAATAATAATATTATTCATATTATTATAATATTATGCTATCAAACAACCGATGTTAATTATAATATATAACAATTTTTAATTATAATTATTGTAATTATACAAATTCAGTATATCAGAATATATGAACTTGAATAGTAAAAATCCTAAATGTATTTCATCTTATTATAAGATTTGATTTTTTTATCGCATTTTCCCCATCAAAATGAAATTCGATGTTATGCATATTATGTTTATTCTATAGTTATTTATAGGTACCTACTCAAGGTTTTTATACGTTTATGTAATACTATACAATATTGTTATGATTATATAGTATACGGTAAGTCGTATAGTCTAATAGCCCTGTGGTAGAAATAATTATTCAAAATTATGAACATGTTAATTTAAATAATAATTATTTTTCCTTAAATAAATATTGATCATGGCTAACTTTCTATGCTACGATATTATCCTAAATTTAATTATAGGTACTATGAATTTAAATTTTAAAGTTAATGTATGTGAAATATGAATTGGTATAGTTAGTTGATGATAAATGTTATTATAATCTTGGAATATTCAAATAGTTCTAATACGTATAGAAAAACTTCCTAAAACTAGAAACTAAAATGTTTTGAAATTTTTTATCAATTCTAATAATAATGAATAATATTATATAATTATTATAAATTTATTTAAATCTATGATTTTCTTTTTCATTTAACCTACAATTTTGTTTCATATAGGTTTAAAATGTCGAATCATTATTTACTATCAATTTATGTAAATTTAAATTATCTAGGATAACAACAATGAAAATTTCATATTTTCACTCATAAGATTTCTTACGTTTAATAAACCTCAAAATTACCCATGAAAATCATTTGAATAGAATAAGATTCTGATAAATATCTTCTATTAAAACTAATTTATCACTTCATTAGGTAAGACGTTAAGAATGCATATTATTATACCAAATTATGAACACTATTGTTTATAATATAAGACACTTTTAAATATTGGAAATTTATCCTACCAATGTATGTGTAAAAGTAACTGTTAAAAAATAAAATAATTTTTAGATAATTACGGTGGACAGAAAACGGTAGATATAATAATAATCAGATCATTAATTTTTTTTTAACTTTTTTATTATTATATTATAGCATTGGTTATTGTACTTAAATTTTAAATACTAGCTGTATAAACAATAATCTGACTTCGACTGGAGAAATAATGAGTAAACATAAAATACGGTGCTATATTATCAGGGTGATTTATTGTCCGTATAGTTAGTGTAAATAAAGTTACGATTGTTTGTATTGAGAAAATGAATTACGATTGTTGATATTAGGATAGGTAACTACTTATTGTATCTATATATGTATTTAATAAAGATTTGGTGTACTTCTGCTTTGTGAACTAATTCAGCCTATATTGGGCGGATTGCATATAGATGCACTTGGTATATTTTTTAACGTTAAATATTTTTTTAACCTAACCTAATCTTTAAATTTTTCTGATAGGTATCCAGGACCAGACAAAAATAGTGAACTAAGCAAAATCAAATTTTTCCGCCCTTAACAATAGTATATTATCAGTATTTTGAAAATGCCGCCCTCTTACTAAAGTGCAGCTTAAGTGCCACCCTAGGCGTGGGCCTATGTCACCTACCCCTTGAGCCGGGCCTGTAGGTACCTATAAGGTTCTAAGAACCATCTCTGAACATTTTGCTAAAATTTATTGAGTAGGTTTTTGGGTCTATAATCTATAAACAGGTTATTGGCTTCTGTTGGATATTTGAATTACAAACAATTAATTAAATATTATTTTCTTTTAATTAAAAAAAACCCATAGCAACGAATGGCGGATCAACTAGTCTATTACAATTTTTTTTTTTTAATTTTATTTCTATAAGCAATGACAATCTTATGTATTAATTAAAAATGATTCAATTTTCTTGAGCCAAAACTAAATGCATGCGTGAGTTGTGAGCCACCATATAGTAACTAACAGTGTTTGAAAAACGAAACAGAGAACACTCTTCGAGATTCAAGGAATATGTGTACAAAACTTGGTGCCAATCGGTTCTTTAGTTTCCAAGTATATAAGCCCCATACAAACGTATATCCATTTATAGTGTGATCCATGAGTCTGCACTCATTATTTCAAAAAGTTACAAATTTTTTTGCATAATTTTATGTCAGTTTAAAACGACATATTTTATGAAAAACCATGATATTTTTTACTATTTTTTATAGTTATAATATTTAAGTTTTTAATTTTTTTGTATGCCACCATACTTTTTTAATGTCATATTCCGAAGCGGAATATTAATCGGAGTATTTAAATCTATAAAGTTTAAATTCGGGCAATTATAACTTCATTTATAGTTATAAAATTATTAATTTTTATAATTATATTTATGTTTATATTTTTTATAATTATTAATTTATTACGTATAAGCATATGTAAAGTTTAGATGAACGGAGAATAGAGTGGCGCAGCCGCGTATCAGCCGATATTTGCAGGGGTATCCAGCAAAATGTTGTCTACAACTCCACTACTCTACTCAACCCGTAAACACTTAAATGGATCACTCTATATAGTGTAGGTATGGCCAAACGGTTAGGTTTGATTCACCGATCTTGGACGATTTCTAAGTCGATCTCCCTCGTTAGAATTTATTAATTATTGTTATAAATTTGTCATTTAGTTGATACACTTATTAAATACATAAAATATTTCAGATTAACCTGTTAGTGTGAAATGGCATTTCCTCACAAGAGAGTTATAAAAGCTGAATAGGTAGTAGCCAGTAGGTACCGAGCATACTTGCTGATGATAATTTAGACTTAAGCGCAGCTTCTTCGTTTGTCAGTTATAGCGACTATTACCTATATTATTATTAAGTAACTAGCCACGACATGCAATGACACGCTTCCATATCAACACTATAATGATATTACGTTTTAAAATAATTTAGAAATTTAACGTGAAACACTAATTTTAGATAACTTAACATTTATTAAATTATTTATTTAAGTATGTTTATTATTAATATAAAATATTTTTTTTTACATTAATTGATCCTAAAAGAAAAAATAAACTTTAATAGATCTTAATCAAAAAAGTTTGGGCACCCCTGGTATAGTATATAATATATATTATATTATATAGAAGATTATAGTAGTGAATAATAAGTAATAAATAATATACAATATATATTTTTCTTATAAGTATTTATTATAAGATATATTTTGCGATTGGTTGGCCTACCTTGTTTTGATAATATTTTAGTTATTACTATTTTTATTTATTTTGAAGTATCAGTGTAAAAAAATACATATTATAGTACTATAATATATTATTTACTATTTAAGGTCTCATGATAATGATTGAAGAAAACATTGGATGTACGCATAAGCTCCTCGAATGAGAGTAAAGAAATGTTAAGTTACTATAGTTAGGATCACTTTCAATTTTGAAAATGGCAATTGGCAGTATATTTACGAATATAACTAAATTACTAAATTATAATAATAAAAAATTAATTACACCACAACCATGTTTACGTATGCAAAAATCTAACCTAATGTAATTATTGGTCAGTGTGTAAAATAATTATAGCCTAAGGGCAATATTTTTACTAATAAAGTACATGTATATTGTATAGGTTTATAGAATATTATATTATGTAATAGGTATTAGGTACATACTATGTAGGTAATTATCAAAACATTATCCCAATGGCATTTAGTGTAATGGTCAACGATTATGAGTAGTTATGCTTCGTATAAGTCGTTGCAAATACTCATTATTATTTTATATAGGTGCCTAATATTAGTTTTTATAAAGGTGACAACATAGTAGAATATGCGTATTTTGTTTATCACATACATTTGTATACCATATTATCTGTGAATTTGTGATAACAATTTAAAAATACGAACTGAAATAATGATAAACGTGATGGAATTTGAATTCTCCAATGTTACACTTTTACATTGTTAGCAATAGCCAATACTGTGCTAAGAAAAAGAGGGACTAGGACACTAGGTCACCACTATACCTATACTGTCCTGCTAAGTAGGTGTGGAGTGTTCCTACCTTGTCATTGAGTAAGACAGTAAGTTACTGTAATGCATGATATGAGTTCAATTTGAATTCAATGATAACTATAATCATTGCTTACGAAAAACGATTCTGAGCGGAGTAGATCATCAACCTGATAACCTTTATCGTTAGTATTTAGTTCAGATATTATGTTATATCACAGATTAAGTAAGTAAATATTATCTGTGGTTATGTTTATATAAAAGTTCGCTCTTGCCGTAACAATTTTTCAGAGTTATGTTCATGGATATTGACTTATAAAGGAAAAAAGCATTAAAAACACCAACAGGAAAAATGGCACAATAATAATAACCACAACAGTATGGAAAAATGACATTTTGATATATTAAAAAACAATTAAAAATTATGAATATTAAATTATAGGTAGGTAAGAACTAATAAATTATTAAAGCAGATATTAATATATAAGTGAGATGCAGTTATTGATTATAAATGTATGTGACCGAAAACATTTAAAAATTACAGAGGTATACATGTTTATCCTATTGTTTGCACATTCTTTGTACAGACGATTTACAAATTACAAATTATAATGATTAGTAGGAATATAATATTATATTGTATATAATAAACATATAATATAAATAGATTTGATAGAATATTGATTTATAACATATCGAGTTATAGTTTATGTAACATTATACTATTATGTTACAACTTGTTGGCTCTTAGATGATACTTATATTTTAATAGGACTATTTAAAAAATATATTTGAAGAAATGAATAAATGAATAAATAATGTCTTGTGCCTGTAAAGCAATTAAAAGTAAATATGTCGTAATTATTACTTTTATTTGCATTTTTCAACGGTTACGTGTTATAATAAATAATAATGTATATTCTATCAAAACAATATACGTCATTGGTTTAAGGTGTAGTTTAGCAGTCGCTAGTCAATCTGTACTTATCCAAGTTGTTTGGTTTGACATGCGATCAACAGGTAGATATCTCAGTAAATTGTACCAGACTTATATATTTAAAAAACAACGCCAAAAGGTTAGTGAAAAAAAATCCACGCACCACTGCAAAACCGTAGGTATATTATTAATCACTATCCGCCATCCGCTGAAGTTCGACAAGAATCTAAAATGTTTTAATATTATGCTGCATTCGAAATATCTATAAGCACTATTATTATCATATTTTATAATTTAATGAAGGTTGTGGAAATATTGTTAACTGTTATTGTTGTTCATTATTATACTTGTGCATAATATAAAATACCTAATTGTATTAATAATATTTTTACTATTATACTTTACCGTGACGTGTAGGTATACCTACTATATATTCTGATTGACGGTAACGGTTGTGAGAGTGCGAGACATATTTTATCCATCTCAAATCTTAATGTATTCAAGTAGGTACCCTTTATATTATCTGTATTGGATTTATTATTTTTTCAGATTGTAAACAGTCGGGCACGCTTGTACAGCCTTTTATTATGTTAACCATTCGTCCATACTACGCGCTAATGACAATATTTATGGTAGATACATTATAAGATTATATACCTAATACAAAAAAAAAACAATGTGTATTTACATTTTAATGATAAATTACTTTATTTAATAATTAGCCCACTAAATATTGTAATAATAATGATCACAAAGATTACATTGTATATGTCATATCACACCCTACAGAGACTGCGGGCTTTGATTTAGAGATTCACTTTGGAAATTTTCAAAGAAAAAAGACTCGCTAAGGTTAGATAATCTCAAAATATCTATGTACAATTCTTGAATGCAACTAAATATTTTTAAGGTCGTTGAATATTTACGTTAATTAGTATTTTTATTTTTTACTCAAGGACGATACATGTTAACCAATGTCATTATTACGGTTTTTAACCTAAAAACAAATTATCGAAACATTAGTTGTACTGATAAATGACATATCATACCTATTATTATAATATTACGTTAGATTGGTGCCTAACTTTTCGTTATAATTTCATTTATATAGAACATATTTTTGTGAACAATCTGATATTATAGTATCCATTACAATAAATTGTATTGTTTGATTGAACTAGACTGTCGGACCCAGTAAAATACTCAGAAATGAACGTTCATTGAATTAATGTAGATTTTATTTGGTGAAAAGGAAGGACCGAAGAAACAATTCTTTCCCTACGGCGTCATGAACAATAGTGTCTGCACCTTAGTCATCCAGTCAAGCACAGGTCAAGAACCACCTATCGAGGACCACTGTTTAAAGTATAGGTACTCAGTGTTTTAAAGATGGACTCAGATGGAGTGTACCCTAGGTACTTGAACTGAGATATTAAAAAACAGAAGATAGCATTTCGGTAACAGCACTATGAAATAAAAGCTTACAAATATAAATATTGTGAAAATAAAACTATGAATTGGTAGTATCTATACATGGTAGTGTAGTACCAAGTAAGTGGGAACATGGAAATATTGTTGTATTCATCAGACTTAAAAATACATACGTGCTTAATTTATAAATTATAATATTCTATAGTTAGGTACGCAGTATTTTATTAGATAAAATACAAGTAATAAAAAAAGGTGAGCCCGTGGGCATCGTAATAGATATGTTAAATTTGAATTCAATGATATTATATCCAGTCCCGTATTTGAAATGTTTAGCCCCCAACCCACATAATATTATGTCCTCCTTCCCCCAAAAAAATTACCTCTTAAAATTTAAGGTATAACTTTTTTCTTTTAAAAAATATGTCTGTCCACAGAAAATGTAACTAATTATCTATTTTATTCTCATTAATATAATAGGCGAATCTATAATCTGTATACATACACACATATATATATATATATAATCGAAAGTGTACTGACCGACTGACTGACTGACCAACGTAGAGTCTAAACCATGTTAGCTATAGACTTGAAACTGTCATGGTAGCTACGTGTCGACAGGTAGGGGTGCACTAAAGATTTTTCAAATTTCGCATCTTAAAGAAGCAGTGCTCATCTTAAAGAAGTGCTCACACAAGGATCTTTAGTTTTGAAAATAGAAAATGTTCGTTTGTCTATAAATGGTTGTCATTGGTAAATAATTGGTTACCTATACTGATTATAATAGTGATAGTAGAAGATAGTAGAAATGAGTTTTTTTTTGTATAGGTAAAGATAGTTGCCATTGGTTACTTCGGTAGATGAGGTAAAAGCATGCATAAAATCATCTTAAAACAAATATGAGGCCATGAGGGTTGAATGTATGTATGTACCTACTAAAAAACTACTTGACTGATTTTTATGAAAATTTCAAACTGTTCTTAGAGATTTCAAGAAAGTTTATAGAGTAGCTAGTTTGAACCACATTCGAAAATATAGTGCAATATCCAATCCACCACAGGCAAAGTTCATATCGATCGGATGAGTTCTCAAAGATATTCCGACGGCGATTTGCTCGTGAACTGTGAGGTATGTGTATTAAAAAAAGGATACACCTGTAGAAAACTATATTTTATATTTGTTCATTTTTTTCATGTGAAACACCGGGTTGTCATTGGTTATAGATAGGGTAAAAAAAATTTATAGAAAATTTGTTAATTTAATAATATTTATGTAGTATTTTTTAGCATATTTTTGAATATTTTCAATAAAACAAATGCATATCTCATCATTTTTTACTGCATATAAAGCCTAGCCCTAATCATGGCACGTCGATGTGTACGCACAGCTGCGTGTGTGTGTATTCTGCAGACATTTCGCAAAAGTAGGTACACTTTGATTTCGACGCATATTTGTTGACGACACACCGTTCCTACTTTTAAATAATTTGCGGTTAGCGTCAACGGCTTGCGATTTGTGAACTGTTGAGGACAGCCGACCGCGGGAGTAGGTTACCACAGTATATATTATATAGATATAATCAGTACAATTTAAATAAGGTATAAACATGGTATATAATAATAAATAATAATATTATGTTAATAACAAATAAATGGTATTGGTGGAATCAAAAACATAATACATACAAAACAATGATAATATAAAATGTATGGCTTGAGGTGAGTGGTGGACGTTGGCATAAAACTGTACTACGCCGGACAAAACATGGCGACGACGGCGAACGTGCACTATCGGCCGCAAACAAACGAAAACGAAAAACGCCAGACCGACGAACTCGTACATTGACGAACTTGAACAAAAACGGACGAAGTGTCCGACAACAACAACGGGCGTCGCGGGTTCAAGACATTTCGACGGGGGCCTGGTACAAGCGTACCTAAGCCAAAAACTGGTTGATTGGTGGCGAACAGTGGTAACTAGTGCCATAGGCGGGATCATGGTGGCAGGGGAGGAGGTCGAATTTTGCGGATATCAATCATTCCAGGTCAACAAAGCTTTGGCAAAAGCATAGTCTGCGTGCAAAGTTGACCATGGATCTCTTCATGAATCGTTTCGATCTCTTCCATAACGATGTGCGACGATCGGACCGTGCAAAATTTGGCTGAATTTCAGCTGCTACCGGTGGAACGGACGTCACTGGTCCGTACACGGGCGAGTGAATGTCCAGCTCTGCAGAAGACCGGAACATTACAGCATTTTCTCGCAGCGGCCGTAACTGTAGCCCGACAGTTGTAGCGATCCTACGATCCACAGCCAAATCCAAGGCATGGATCAAAGAAAGGCCATAACGTTGGTGCAGGCATTTTAACGTTCCCGTTTGATCGTCTGCTCCCGCAGTCACAAGAACCGGTGGCACTGGGGGTGAGTCGATCTTTACTACCGGGCTGTTCACGGGCGAGTCAGTTGTCAGTTCTGGCGTCGAATGGAAACTCTCTGTAAGTCCATGCCGTAACAGACGTCCGATAGTAGAGGTCTTGTGGTCACCGGCCAAGTCTAAAGCGTCGATCAAGCAACGACCCTCATCGGCATACTTAAACGACTGTGTGAATCTTGAAGTTCCCACGTTTGCTTCCATCTCTGTCGTGTATATACGAAGTCTAAACGACAAATAGAAATGACACACAGTTTTTTTTACGAAATGATAAGTCTACGACTGTCGTGAACGAGTGATAAATATTTAATGACGGATTTCAAATTATTATTATAGCAATCCTATAATATAATAATAGTCTTGTGGTTTCCCTAGTTTATATTGTGGCCAGCTATAATAAGTAGCAATTAAATACAAATACAAATACAAAAAATATTAATTATAAGTTTATAACTAAATCCTGTATCCTTTACATATATTTTAAAAAAATATGTAAGAATACATCATAGATAAGTGCAAATGTTCGATGATTAAATTAATATAAAAATTTTACAATGCCAGTAATATTTATTTGCACACCAAATGTAATTTATTACAACTTCCCTTAGGGAATAATATCATTGTAATTAACTTAATAAAAAATTGTTTTATTTTACTGTTACTTAATTTTATTTGTATGCAATATTATATAACCTAATGGCTAATGGATAGGGTTGCTATGTTCGTCCCGGGATCAACGGCATGTCCCGGTGTCCCGGCAGGTCATTAAGTTTGTCCCGATTAATAGATGCTGAGAGAAAATAACTTTAACACTATATTATTTAACACTTTGAGTGCCATGTGTATCAATTTTAATACACAACTTATATGTTTATTTGTGCCGTGTGTATTGATAATGATTAGGGTTCGGGACTTGTTGCATTTACATATTGCTCAATAATGACTGCAGAATAGTCTAAGTAAGATTTAAATTTGTTTTAAGTCATAACGGGTTGAAATACAAAAATTTGAATTGCATATTTTCGCATATTTTGCCGTTTTTTGAGCAAAATGCATATTTACCGATTTTGGCAGTTCAATTGTTATTTATAGCATATTTACACAGTTTTTGTTTTATATTAAGTACATATTTTTATTTTAAAGATTAACTTTATTTTTTTTTTACTTTTTTGCGTTGTTCAATATACCTAATCAGTTTTCATTTAAATTTGATAATATCAGAAAATGTCTTAATGTACAGTCAAACTTTACAGGTAAACAATTCATCATTTTTATATTTAATAATAATTTAATATATTAAAAAAAAACCCAACCTTTTTTCATTGTAGGAGAAGACGAAGAAAACGAAATCGAACATACATTTCAGTAATATAATGTTGATAGTGTTGCTGTTGTCAAAAAATAACTAATTACAAAAAATTGTCTAAATTTAAATAAATAAATCAAATTTTTTAATTATATTTAAAAAAATTGTTAGTTGCATATTTTTGGGCATATTTCGGTTATTTTAAGTGCATATATGCATGCATATTTCCTACAATTTGTGCGCAATAAGTCCCGAACTCTAGTTATAGATAATAAATCCATAGGTACTTAATATTATAAATGTAAAAGTCTGTCTGTCTGTTACGTTTGTTTTTCCGATGGTTTTGAAAAATACTTTAGTTTTACCTCTTAAAAGTACCAACTAGATTTTATTCGATTCCAGAAAACACCCCCCAAAGTTAAAAATGAAGCATTTACTAATTATTTTTCGTGTATACAGACAAAAAAAAAAAAAAATAACAAACATCGTTGTAAATTGTAATATCAGTTACAGTACACTATCATTGCTCCGCTCAGAATCTAAAAAAGAAAAAGCCACCGTTCCCTATAGTCACAAAACTACCATAGGCCTATCATCGAACTTGCTTATTTAATTACTTTTTGCTCACATACTTAGTGTTATTTTTTATTAATGATATAGGTAGGTAGTAGGTACTTATAAAGTTATAACTTTTAAGGACTAATAGGTTTATCTATTGTACGGAGAACGGGGATATAAAAAGAAGTTGAAATATAAAATCGAAGCATATTTACTTCCCCAAAAGGTGATGGAGGACAAAGACATACATCTTATAAATCACTCCGCTCAGAACCCAAAAGTGTTGAGCTAGGTATTTAAAATCAATTTAAGACAAAGAGTCGTTAAAAAACAATCATAATAAATAATAATTACAGAAATTATTTGTCGTCAAGAAAGCTTACGGGCAAAAAACATACCTCTCTTATAAATAATTTAAAAAACATATTTCATAATATATACTATATATTATAGCTCATACCTATTACGTTGGATCACATAGAATAAAATATAATTATTTATTTTACCCAACAATAATAATTATTGATCCAGTAATCTAAGGGGGAGGAGGTCGACGATTCATCTAGAATCTATATAATCTGGTCGAATGGTGTATGTCGTAAAATCTCGAATGAACGTTTGAAAAACAAATAACTGTAGAGAATTTATCGACAGATGTTGTGGACTTTTTCCAGGGAGATATAAGAAATATGACTTCCAGACGAATCGTAGACATATGAAATGCAGTTTTATTTTTAAGTAAAAAGGGAATACGTATTTTCAAGTCATATGTGCACCTTCTTCCAAACATCAATAAGGAAATCTAAAATTGTTATTATAAATCATTTTTAAATTTTTATGAAAGCAAAAATCACAATAAGATTAATACCGAAAAATATTCATAGACTAAACGGCTGACGGTGAATGTGCCCTATTTAATCACGATAAAAAACGAAAACCAGTTGTCGCAGAGACCGTTGTGGCTCTCGGGTAGATATCACACGATATCACTTATAAAATCTAAATTTGGTTCACTCGATGATTGTTTGTTTTTTATAATGCTATAGGTGTGGGGCCGATACTATTTTCTTATACGTCTGAAATTAAATCTTTTAAGGATTGCACCATCAAGTTTACAATAATTCTTCTCATCCAAAATAACATGAGTATAAAAAATACAATTCTTAAAATTGGACTTATATAAGCAATAACAATATATTATTATGTACCATCGGTGCGGCGACCTATACAACGTACGATAGAATAGTGACCATGACAATATTATTGTATTGTTGAATTTCTTTTATATACTTACACACGTAAATGCCAGAAGTAAGACGGACGTCAATGTGCATACGTGCATTTATAAATGTATCGTACTTATATGAATTTAATGATGCAATGATGTATTCGATTCATTATTTTTTGAGTATGGAGCGAAATTTGGTTACGAAACTATAACGACCTATTGTCAAATAATAAATAAAAATCCATGTGTAATTATAGTGCCATATTATTTATTTAAAATCATGTGTAACAGTCGCGACCACGTGATTATTCTAGTGTTTGTGAAAAAAGCAATACATTTAAATAATTTATAAATATATGAAAAAAAATATAAACGATATTTTATAGACTTTATAGATTATTAAATATATACATATTTGATATTTATAAGTTATTAATATTAATTAGTTTTGTGAAAAACATAGGCTTGGTACCTATAATATGTTAATATTAACCGGCTTCGTGCCCAATAGAACATCATATTAATATGTAATACAATGTTATGATTACAATACATAAGTGAACAATTTAACACAAACATTAAGTAAACAAAAACAATCAATATATGAATCAATAATACAATGATGGCGGTAGTATAATAAATAAAAATA